>CALNHX010000474.1:0-331693 GCA_940337035.1 Agriotes lineatus
AACAACGAACGTGGACGCGACAAAAACGTAAACAATTCTCGTAACTATAGTAGCAATATTATTATGCCCTCTCGATTTATCACGACAAAAATTATTTCTAAGTTTTTAGTGCGTAATTTATTTCCAGTATTGCAGGTATAATAAAAAATAGCGTCAAGTATTCGTGGATAACTGGTCTTTAAAACACTTGCTCTATTTCGTGTTTTAAAGACCTTGTTATCCACTCATACTTTAATATACTATTTTTACTGTAACATAACTAATTTTTCTAGGCAACCAGCCTACGTACCACGATTTTCCTAGCAACTGCATAGAATTGACGTTTCAAAATATAAATTTAACATTTTAAAAATAAAAATTCACTCATTATACACCATAAACATACATTTTTATTACAACTAACATCACAATTTTAATATATAATCCTAAACGAGTCTGTCACTATTGATTTGTAATGTTGCACCTTTTAAAGCAGTTTGAAACTTTACATGTTTGTTTTTACATTAGAGCTCTAAATATTAGCTGCACTTATGTTTACTTCCGTTCTTAAGGTATTTGTTTAAATTTTTCATTTATACTACCTAAATTATAGTCTAAGCAACACAACTTGAAATTTCTGTAACTTCGGAAGTACCAACTCGAACATGTTCTTCTAACGGTCGTTACCATTGTCATCTTTTTACATCTAGCTGCTATCCTGTATAATCAGCTGCTTGAATTCTTTAAAGTGCTTATTTACATCATTCTAAAGGTTCATTTTATAATTACTTTAATCATAACCTATCTATCTTAAAAGTGCTGTTCTTTATTAATGGTCTTTTTCTTTCAGACTGTACATCTACTTGTACAAATTAACTTAAAAATTGACTGTTTAAATTTAGTCCCACTCTCAGATTAAAGTTCCTAGTATTAGCTTTATTTATTGATTATAATCCAAATAACATAACGTTCAATTCCGTCTGTCTGTCTGTCTGCCTTTGTGTCTGTTTGTCTGTCTGTTGGCGGTATAACTCAAAAACGATTTGTTAGAGGATGATGATATTTTGCTTGCTTATGATATCTTTACCTAGCATGAAACCGCGAGAAATATATACAGGGTAAGCATAAGCATCTTAAAAAAATTAAGTTTTGTTTATTTCTGAGTTAACTTTGAAATAGATGAAAGTAATAATTTTTACATACGTCAGGCTTTACATTTGCCGAAAATAGGACTCAACGGATACAGGATAATGTCACAAAAGAGTCAAAACGTTTCAACAATAAGACTGTTCCGATCAATTGAGACGCGCGCCGCACTGTTCCAATAAGGGTGGATGGCGCAGTGCGACAAGTCGATGCGGTTACAATCGCTACACAAATGCCGCGGGGAGTTCAAAACCCAGCGGGCACATTTTTTTAAATTTTCAAATTCATCTAATTCGCGCGAGGAAGTTTCGTATAAACCCCTTTACAGATTTTTAGTAATACAGTTACCAGTCTTGCGGGAAGTGAAGCTCTGGTAGTATTTGATAAATTTGTCGTCTTATTGTTTGATACGCTTAAAATTTAAGGTGAATATGTAATTTTAATGAGTAGTTATAATAAAACCGTTTATTGAATCAACCAAAAAATATAAACAACATAAATTACATAGTAATTGACTTAAATAATGAAACAAGGTTCAAAGGGACGAGATTCAGACATGCTAAACTAATAGCAGTCTGTACTACCATTTAAACCCGTACAATAAGTGAAAATAAAATTAAGAGAAAATGAAATAAGAAATATGGAAAGAAGGAAAAAAAGAACAACCAAGAATACAACAAACAAGGACAATCGTTCAATAGCTTAGTTTAGTGGAGAGCTGCAAATAAACAATACTCAAGCAAAAAAAGTAGTGGCCTACGGCAAGGAATTAACTAATTTAGGAAGGTTTGTTAAATCGCAGCAATTTACATGCGCTCAAGGTTGTCTGGTTATTCCAAATAATAAAATTAAAATGTGGCATATTTTCACAAGATTGAATCCTTGCTCTGACAAATCCATCTTTTACAGTTGCTCAGCAGACATTGGATGAAGATTCGGTCGCTAGTTTAATAGGTCTTTCCACATCTTGGGTATGGCAAGTGAACTGCAAAAATTCCTCAATAGTCGAAGGAACATGACAATCACCGTCGTTATCAGTCAAATTTCTGAGATCTTCATCTTCTAAAAGTATTGTAAAGGAAAATTCTAACACCTTGCAATCCCACCACTTTATAATATCAATATATTCATCAGCTTCAAAGTTAATTTCAGGAATATAAAATAGGTATTCGAATTTCTGCTGTATTTTGTGCTCTGGCCTTCAAAATGGAAAGAAATCCTAATTTACGTACATGTTGTCTTTCATCATTTATTATGCTTAAAATGACGTTTACCGGAGAGGTAAAATAACCGTTTCTTTGAATCACTGGGTTCACACTTGCTTCAAATTAGCTGAAAGATAGCGAGAAAAGTTTACCAGCCTCCATAAATTTATTGGGCCATCTTTCAGGGACGAGTTTAATTTTATGTAAAACCAAACGGGAGCATAAAATTCATAATAAATTCTGCTAATATGCATATAAACCTAATATTAGGTTCGCACATGTCAGCCATCTTGAATGTAAAAGATTACCCAGATTTCTTTTAGACAAATCTAAAGGTAGCGATCCGCCCGAGATAACTTGGTACATTTCTAGGAGGTATTTCTGATCTCAAGTCTCAAGTCTTTGTAAACATCTAATGTAGGCAAATTACCTTTAATAAGGTTGAATTTCACGATCGGAAATCTTTCACATTTTGGTAGATTCTTGGCAATTATGCCCGAAAATTCATTTGGCCCTGTTGTTCTGCCATCCAGGTGATAAAACAAATCATCCACTGCAATTATTTATTAAGATGTTCTTCTAATACTCTCACATCTCCTTTAGATCCAGTATGGGTAGCTGTATATAATAGCACAATAGCTTTGTTTTATATCTAGCCCCACTTAAGTTGACAAATTTGTAATATATCTCCTTCTCAACTTCACAGTCACGTTGCAAGCTAAATTTGTAATATACCACCCTCTCGCGGTGTTATTACAATTAATATTAAGTTAAATATCTCTCTCTTTAGTCGTATGGTTTCATAACGGAAACGTCGTGATTATCAAGAATGCTGATCTGAAATATCTTTAACTTTTCTGCGCCACTTATTTCTATCTTGAGCTAGGTGGGATGCTTCATGAAAGGGTGTGTCGGCTAGATGGGTTATACTATCCAACCATCTGGTTGGTGACCGTGGCGACGGTATCTACGCTAAATTAAAACTTTCCGGCAAGAAAACAAAACCATTTATTATTTAAACGAGACATGGATCAACGCAGGTCATGCTATAGTGGACGGACACGACTGTAACGAGTGCAAGGGAAGCTGTCGTAAAAGGTTTGTTCACACGCCTGAAAAATCCCTCTGCAAAAGGAAAACGCCTAATAATTCTCCATATTGGCTCTGATAAAGGATTTGTGGAAAATGGCCTACTTGTCTTCGAATCCAAGAAAACTGGGGATTATCATGAAGACATGAATTCACAGGTTTTTGAGGAGTGGTTTCAAAAAGTGTTGCCTACTTTAGAGGAAGATTGTGTGATAGTGTTGGACAATGCATCTTATCATACTAGAAAGCTGGAGAAAATTCCAACATCTTCCACGAAGAAGGCAGATGTACAAAATTGGCTGAACAGCAAGAATATCGCGTATAAGACGGCATGGTAAATGCATGAAACAATTTTTTGGCTTCGCTTAATTGTTACGCTATTTATCCAATTATTTCAGGCCTAACCTGTATATTTTTATTTGAATTATAATCCTTTGCATTTCGAAATCGTAAATTTTCCAAACCAGCGCATTTTGTACCTGGATTGAGTTCGTTCGCGCGATGCTCTTTTGATCCGTGCTATCTGTTATCACAGGCCGTTGTAATGCGAGCTTTCATTTGGAAACGAATTTTTCGTCCCAGGCACTTGCTCTTCTCGCCTGGGCCCGCCGTCACCGGCGCGGCTGAGGTTTCATTGTTTAAGTCAAATTATGTGCGCTGTTAAGTGTTTCATAAATTTTGCCGCTTTGCTTGTAGTTGTGCGTTGTACTATGCGCATTTCAGCACTTCTTGGATCGCGACTGCCCTCACCACTTACCCTCCGACAGTCGACCAGACTGGACGCGAGCAGTCCACTCCGAGAAACGCTAATTCTTTGTTTACATGTTCAAATGTTTGTGTGCTAATTTATTGCTAATAAATTACCTGCTTTGCTTTCAACGAGTGTATAATTTAGTGAAGAATAAATCAATACAGTCCACTACAGTTCAATTCGAGCTCGCAACCAGGAATTTTCCAAACATAACGGAAAACTGGGAGGCTCCCCAAAATTGTTCCTTCGAGCCGCATGGACCATCGGCCCGGAAAAGTAGCCCAAATTCGCCAGCAAGGCAAGTTTCAATCGTACATTCGTCTCTAACGAGAGGAAGAAAGACAGCATACGGTGCTATCAACGTGGGAGCGAGAAAGCCAAACGCCGAGTTCCGCGCCAAGTTCGTGCAGGTGTGCATTTCAGCAGCCGGCGCGACGGCAGTTCAAACCACAGTAACAAAAAAGGCGGCACACACCAATATTAATGTAAGCCTAATTTCCCTTTGTGAGATTTCCTATGCATGAATTTGGTTTGCTATCATCTGTGTCTGTATGTGCATAATTTTAGCTGCGTATTATTGCGTAAACAAATGGTTTATGAGTCATATAAACATTTTAATTGCGTAAAATGCCAAGGTGTTTCGTTTGTTCGCGAGTACAATATCCCCTGCATGTTTCATATTGCAGTCGAATTATTCACAAGTTAATCTCGCGTTGTACCAGTGCCGTTCTTTGCGTCGTAGCGCCAAGTTAATTTCGCTTCGTGGCAGCGCTGTCTTGCGTTGTAAACAAAATTCCGTACCAGTGGCGTACGAAAGTTGGTTCTATCTATTAAATTGTTTTAACTTCAACAATTATGGATCCGCTTGTAAGAGTACGAGGCTCTATCAAAGGCAAGCTTACGCGTTTCGCAAATTTCGTGCAATCTTTGCAAACAATTCAGGATGAAGATCAATTCTTATCTAGCGCTCAGATTATTCAATTGCAAGAAAGATTGAATGCTACAGCCACCTTGTTATCAGAATATTATTGAACAAATTTTAGAAAACAGTAAGGATGCAGAATCTGAAATGCAGCAACAAGTTGAATTTGAAGATTCTTATTTTTTCGCAATATCACAGGCTAAATATTTGATTAATGAATACAACAAACAGTATGATGTTGCACCAGATCGTTCTGGATCTTCTAACGGTAGCGTGAGATCAACGCATTCAAACTGCAGCTCGCATTGCAATACTCGAGCTGTACGCCTTCCTACCATCTCCATTCCTAAATACTCAGGAAACGTGTCAGAGTGGTTGGAATTTCTTGAGATTTTTATTAGTTTAATTCATGAGAATCAAACGCTAACTAATATTCAAAAACTGCATTACTTAAAGGCTAGTTTACAGGGTGATGCAAGCCAAATTATAAAAGTTTAGAGTTTACTGCGAGTAATTATACTCTAGCTTGGGATGCATTGTGTAATCGTTACAATGATCCAAAAATTCTGATTCATAACCACCTCAATGCTATTTTCGAACTTGAATCGTGCAGTAAGGAATCTGCAACTAAATTACGTACGATTAGCGATATGTTATTCAAACATTTTACAGCAATCAAATTATTAGCTACCGAAAGCGAGCTTCTTGATGTTGTTATCATTTATGTCGTTTCTAAAAAACTGGACCCCACGACATTCCGTGAATGGGAGGTCCTTAGAAACCGGTCAAGTTCTGACCTGCCTAATCTTGACGAGTTCAAGGAATTTCTACAAAACACAGCAAATCTTCTAGAAACTCTGGAAGTAAAAAATATTAAGCTTGTACCCGAAAAGTCTTCCAAGGTACATTCGAAATCATTTCTGTCAGGTACCCCTTCGTGTCCATTTTGTAAAGGATCTCATCCCTTGTACAAATGCGATAAGTTTGTCAAGCTGTCTTCTCTTGACAGAAATTCAAAGGCAAAAGCGCTCCGTGTATGCTTTAATTGCCTAACTCAGGGTCACCTTTTGAGCCGCTGTAGCTCCAAATATACGTGTAGAAAGTGCAAATCAAGGCACAACACCCTTCTTCATGAGGACAAATCTCAAAATGCTTCTTCTAATCAACCAGGATCTGCGGTGTCAGCAGAAACCCCTGTTGAACTAAATCAATCGATTTCGGCATTCTGTTCGAATGCTTTGCAGGTACTCTTACCTACGCCTACCGCTAAACTCATCGCTGATGATGGTACGCCTCATGTTGTGCGAATCCTGCTGGATTCCGGTTCCCAATCGAACTTCATACGTTCAGATTTGTGTAAAAGGTTGAAGCTTCCAATTCGCGAAGTCAACGTTACTGTTTCTGGCTTAAGTAAAGCTACTTCTCAAATGAAAGCTAGGTGTGATATCAAGCTGCAAGCCCCTCACACCTCATACAGTATTGGTCTATCCTGTCTTGTTCTCGATGAGATTACAGGTACAACCCCAAGTTTTCGTGTCCAGCGAAACAGTTTCAAGGTTCCTGATAACATCAAGTTATCAGATCTGTCCTACGACCAACCGGGCACCATCGACATTCTGATTGGTTCGCCCATTTTCTGTCAACTCCTTTGTATTGGAAAAATTGGTCTAGGCCCAAATCTTCCATCCTCCAAAAAACTCGTTTTGGCTGGATTGTTTCTGGCCCCACAGGCCCCCCTTCTGCGTACCCTGTACATTGCAATCTTAGCACGATCGAGGATGTTTCTGACCCCGTTGCTAGGTTTTGGCAACTCAAACATTACCCAGAGGAAAAAGTCCGAACAAATGAAGAGAACGCCTGTGAGGCACATTTCGTGCAAAATACGCAACGAGAAGCGAATGGTCGATTCGTTGTCTCTATCCCTCTCAAGAAACCTGTAGAGGTATTGGGTGATTCATTGCAAATCGCTCAGAAAAGATTCTTATCATTAGAGAAGCGGTTACAAGCGAACCCTGACTTGTCCAATCTCTATTCGAATTTCATGAATGAATATTCTAAATTAGGTCATATGTCCGTTTCAAACCCTAATTTAAACGAGATATACCTGCGTTCCAAGAATCAGGAAGGGGAAGTACAAGTGCACCTTCTCTGTTCCAAGGCCAAGGTAGCCCCTTTAAAGCCCTTGACAATTCCGAAGCTCGAGCTCTGCGGAGCTGTTCTTCTAAATAAACCTTCCGTGCAAGTCATAAAGGCACTTGATTTGCCCATATCTAAAATTGGTTTGTAGACAGATTCCACAATAGTGCTAGGATGGTTGAAAACCAGCCCGAATCTTCTTAAAACTTTTGTGTGCAACAGAGTTGCAGATGTTCAGCAACTCACTTCCGATGCCACGTGGAGGCATGTTCCTACCGCTTCGAATCCTGCTGATCTTCTCACCCGGAGAATCCCTCCTTTAGTTTTAAAAGAATTAAGCCTTTGGTGGCATGGTCCCACCTGGCTAAGCGAAGGTGAGGCATCTTGGCCTACTTCCAAACATGTTCTTGCTGAGCTTCCAGAATTCAAAAAAGAAGTTCAGAGTTTTTCTGTAACCTCTGTTGAACCATTTCCGTTCAATCAGTATTCAAGTTTGGCTCGATTACGAGTTACAGCTTATTGCTTTCGTTTTTATAACAATGCCCGGACCCCCAAAGCTGATCGCCTTTCTGGGCCCGTTTCTACAGATGAACTGCAAGCATCCCTTGTAAGGCTTGCAAGTTTTTCACAAGGCGAGTCATTTCCTGACGAATTTAAGCTGTTGTCACAAAACAAGCCTGTGAAACAATCTTCTGCTTTGATATCCTTGAATCCCTTTCTGGATTCCAAGGGACTGCTAAGAGTTGGTGGTAGGCTCCACAACTCTCAATTGCCTTTTGACAAGAAGTTTCCTCTAGTGATTTCTGGCAAACATCCATTCGCCAAACTCCTAGTCTCACATGAGCACCTTCGGCTTCTCCATGCCGGACCTCAAATGCTGTTAGCTAATCTCAGAGAACGATATTGGATTACCTCTGGCAGAAATATGGTCAAGCAAGTGGTTCATCAATGCTTGCGTTGTTTTAGATTTTCTCCTAAGTTAACCGAACCCATAATGGGAGATCTGCCAGCCTCTCGTGTTCAATCATCGCCCCCATTTCATACGACTGGTATCGATTATGGTGGACCGTTCATGATAAAGGATCGCAAAGGACGTAGTTCTAAACTAGTGAAGTCCTACCTTTGTCTATTCGTTTGTTTTGTCACAAAGGCAGTGCACCTTGAATTGGTCGCTGACCTTTCTACTGAAACCTTCTTAATGGCTTTTCGCCGGTTTGTAGCTCGTCGAGGCAAACCGCACCATGTCTATTCAGACAATGGCACTAATTTTGTCGGCGCTAATTCCGAATTAATCGAATTAGGCAATTTTCTTGAGGAACAAGGCCTTTCTATTTCCGAATCAGTCGCGAACGACGGAGTAGCTTGGCATTTTATACCCGCGCACAGTCCCCACTTTGGCTGATTGTGGGAGGCCGGAATTAAGTCCTCCAAACATCACATACGGCGCGTTATAGGTAACGCTAGTCTAAATTACGATGAATTTAGCACTTTGCTAGCACAGGTGGAAGCGACCTTAAACTCCCGACCCCTGTCTCCTTTGTCCGCTGATCCAAACGACCTTCAACCTTTGACTCCTGCTCATTTTCTGATCGGTCGTCCTTTGGTGTCACTGCCTGATCCCAACGTCACTGAGATAGCCGAGTTTCGGCTGTGTAGATTCCAAAAGATACAACAGCTCCACCAAAATGTGTGGAAAAGATGGAGTAAAGAGTACATCTCAGAACTCCAACAGCGCAACAAATGGCGCACACACTCTTCGGACCTCCAGCCGGGTTCCATGGTCCTCATCAAGGATGACAACCTTCCCCCTCTGAAGTGAAGGTTAGGCCGGGTCACCGAGCTGCACCCTGGCCTTGACGGCGTTACGCGTGTTGCGTCAGTGAAAACTGTGTCAGGAATCGTAAAGCGATCCTTCGCCAAGCTGTGCCCGCTACCTAGTGTTGTGAACTAGCAGGTTAGCGTTTTGCGCAGTGTTTCGTAAAGCCCTTTGGCTTTCCATTGTTCGGGTTTTCTTGTATTACCTTAAGATCTATGTATTATTATGCTTTGTATATGTCGATTTTGGTTACATGTCTCACTCTAGCTGTTACACGTCAAATTTGTACTGTTGTTATTTGAAAGGTTACCCTTTCCAAGGCGCGCGGTATGTTAAGTGTTTCATAAATTTTGCCGCTTTGCTTGTAGTTGTGCGTTGTACTATGCGCATTTCAGCACTTCTTGGATCGCGACTGCCCTCACCACTTACCCTCCGACAGTCGACCAGACTGGACGCGAGCAGTCCACTCCGAGAAACGCTAATTCTTTGTTTAAATGTTCAAATGTTTGTGTGCTAATTTATTGCTAATAAATTACCTACTTTGCTTTCAACGAGTGTATAATTTAGTGAAGAATAAATCAATACAGTCCACTACAGTTCAATTCGAGCTCGCAACCAGGAATTTTCCAAACATAACGGAAAACTGGGAGGCTTTCCAACATGCGCTCAACCAATTTTTATGAGCATTGTGTTTCCAACATATATGTAATACTTACTATATTGCTAGCGGCTATGAGTGGGAAATTCACGAAGAAAGTGAGACAGACAACCAACTCTTCAATGTATAATGGTGAGCTGTGCGCAAACGCGACGGCGTCGTCCGCCCAATGGGTAAGTGGTCAAGTTTAAAATTCGCTTCTAAAGGCAGAGTTCGAATTCTCGCGCATGCGCACGAGACACGTTATACTCTAAGTGAAACTATGTTGGCGCCGTAATGTTTTCCGGCGTTTCGAGGCTCTACTAGCAATATATGTATAATACATACTATATTGTTTCCAAGAGCTGATAATCCGAATCAGGTACGATGGCGCTTTTCTGTTTTGTTATTCCCATATTAATTACATTTTCTTCAGCTCTTAAATAATAGTTTAAACCGAATAATTTAATCTGGGACGCAAGGCAGCTGTTCTGCTTTGATTTTCGACTCCGGCTAATGTCCAGCCTAACTGCTGCAATCTGGGAAGTGATTCTGCTTCGATTGCGGGCCCATTTAAGGTGCTCCTAACCATTTGGTATAGCAACCCCTGACCAGTTTTTCCCTTCAACAATTAATGGGTGCTGGTAACTCAAGGTTAGTGCCGCCCTTGGTGGTAATTATTGTATTGAAAGCAGATGGTTTCCCCGGCCTTCAAGTTGATTTGGTCCGGCTGTCCACGATTATTTTCCGTTATATTATATTCAGTACTTGGAATTTGAAATCTAAAACCAACCACAGTTAAAATTTGCATTTATGCTTACTGTCATTATTTAATTATAAAGCTCAATTTAATACATGTTTTTGTTTGATATGTAACTGGTTATCATTATATTTAATCATGATCAATATTTAAAGCTGTAATTTTGGTGTTTAATAGACCCTTTGTAAAAGGAGCATTCACGCCTTTTGAATTCAATAACCTGGGCAGAAAGGTTTAATGATATGAGAGTGATAAGCTTATCCTTTGATTCAACTTGTGGTCACAATTCATTAACCCGAAAGGGTTTTTTTTGCTCTTTGTGGGTGTCGCGACCTTCAGCTATTTGCGCATTTTTTGTTGTTATTACATTGGTTGTGACCGAATTATTTTAACTATTTATTATTGAATTGCAATTATCGACTATACAAGACTATTTTTTTAATTATTAAATAAACGCTAGTCACTTGTAGTTTATTTTTGTATTATTTGAAATCGTTTGATTTCTGGCGCCCATTTCCTTTTTTAAGACATTCCAGGGTACACAGCTGATGATTTCAATCCACGTCCATATCGCCGAAATTGAGTTAGCTCGGCCATCGCGGTAAGTGAAGATTTTTCAGAGCTACCGTGGTGTACAAAATATAGGGGGGTTGATATGCGATTTTTCTTACTACCATTGCTTAATTTTAATTAATTAACCGCAGGTCAGCTTCTTTATCGTTTCAAGCAGAACTTCTGACTTTGGTTAAGCAAAACAAACAGGAAGACCAATATGTAGTAGATAACCTGGCAGGGGCTGCTAATCGAACAGTGCTTAGGTTGCTCCGCTACCACTGCGAGTTCAATCCTACTCAACTTATATGGGCGCAAATAAAAAGAGAAGTAGCTAGAAAAAACACTACATTTAAGATGGCTGATGCTAGTAAAAACTCTCTTTTCTGAGGCAGTAAAATCCACAAAATTGTAAAAATGCTGTTGATCATACCCTTAAAGTTGAAGAACGAATGTGGCAGTTGGAGATCATCATGGATGTTGAAGTGCAGCCACTTGTAATACATTTAGGGCAAGATGTGGATACGTCATCCTCGGAACCAGATACTGACGAATTATAATGTTAATTGTTTCTATTCATTAAGTGTTATTACATTGTTCTTGTGGTGCCTATCCGTTCCGATTGCTGGCGACCAACATGACTATCTTGATTTTATCGACTGCTGCTCTAAACAGCCCTGTCGTTGATGTGGAGAACCAGCTTCTCAGGTTATGAAGCCAAGAAATCCTTCCTCTTCCAGGACCCCGCCTACCATATACCTTGCCGTGCGGGATGAGCTGTAGCAGACCGTGCCATTGTTTATTGTCATGATGTGGCCCAAGTATTCTAATTTACGTCGTTTGATGGAGTTCTGGATTTCGCAGTCTTTGTTTATTCTGCGTAAGACTTCAGCATTCGAGACATGGTCCGCCCAGGAAATTCTCAAAATTCGTCTATAGCACCACATTTCGAAGGCTTGAAGCCTCTTCATGGATACCTTAAAGAGTGTCCAGGATTCCACTCAGTATAACAGAACTGAAAATAAGTAGCATCTAAGTAAACGGACTTTAGTTTTTAGTGCCAGTTCTTTGCCCTTGAAGGTCTTACTCATTTTGACGTATTGTGCTCTGGCTTTCTCTATACGTTGTCTTATTTCCACTGAGTGGTCCCATCGATTGTTGATGTTGGTGCCCACATAAGTGTACCTTGATACTCTTTCTATAGTTTGTTGATTGATTTATAGTTGTATGTTTGTTGCATGGTTCTTGCTGATAATCATGTATTTTGTTTTGTTTGTTTGTTAATGGACAAGGTCTAGGCATGCAGAGTACCAGGTACCTTAGTTAAACGTTTAAAATGTAAAGTTAGACTTGGCTGTTGCCTAGAAAACGATAAACCACAATAAAATTCTGATTATTGCTGTAATTCGATTGGCATATTTTTGAAAAACGGTCGTTTTATTGGTTGAAAATTGCATGAATTGATTTGTCAGTATGTATAACTAGACCACGCTTAGTAAAAAAAAATTTTGAAACGAGTACATACATGACCTTTTGTTATTAATTTTGACAAATAACGGACTGCGATTAGTGTTTAGTAGTTAAATTCCAACAATTATTTACCATAACTTACGCTACAAAAAGCCATTAATTATTAACATTATGCAAAAGGCTTACAATTATAAGCTTGGGGATTTTTAATTGTAAAACATTCGTATTTGATGTCTTTGTAAGAAAATGCATAATAAATTGTAGATATTTTTTTGCCAAATACGTAAACACTTGCACAGATGAACATGGAGAATCAAAGTAGGGATTTATAAAGTTGAACTCATTACCTACCAATAATATTGCTGAGTATACACTTTTCAGAATACTATTTACTATGACGATTGAAAAGTCCTTCAACATGACGCAATTATTGTTATCTTTCAGGAAAGAGTAAATTCTTTAGTTTTTAAAATTGTGTAACTATCCACAATTCCAAGATTAGAAAGCACATCTGTGGTAGAGTCAGATCCATTGAATAATTGAAAATTGTCAGTGATAGGTGCATCAAACAGCTGTTATTCTTGTGTTTGGTTGGCTATTTGTTGCAAAGGGCATTTTGAGGACATAATTTTCTTTTTTAAATTTTGCAAGTAATTTTCATATCGAAAAGAAGCAAAGTGATCTAAAAGACCATTATTCCTTAACACATCGTCACATAAATGAATTAAATTTTGCACATTGTGTGTAATATATCCAGCACCATAAACACTACTATATTTTTGCACGAAGTACATCAACAAATGTCTAGCCGTCTAGCGTAATCATTAAATTTGATACACAAATTTTCACAAATTAAAAGTCTGATGGCAACGTGAAGTGGCATAAAATGTACGTATTGACTATGAGTCAGTAACAGGTCTTTTAACACAACCGGTCCTATATACAAAAGGAAAAGACGAAATTTAGTTGCTTTCCATCGATCCACTTCTATCAAAGGTCGAGGTTTTCTTGCAAACTCCTACAAAAAATAAAGACGTAATACATATTTTATTGTCTATATTTTGATACGCACCTTAGAAACTTGTTTTGCGATCTGATTTATAAGTACCTACTGTACATTTTTGAATATTATTGTCCCACATTCTTACGTCTTTTTTCCCTTTTACCCAAAAAACTAGTAATTTTGTCATCACCCCAAGGCATACTAAGTGCATATAATCGAAAGGAACTTGAGAAACCAAACCCACATTACTATTTTCGCTAAGTGCGAACTACTTTTATGAAAATCTTCCTGTAATCTTCTTTTAAAGCTATCGTCCGTTCTAAGCATAGCTGCAGTTTCAGGATATTTAATTTTTCTTTGGATGTAACTACCTTCTTGGATGCACTAAGTGCATTATGCGATTTAACACCAAGCAAAACCGCTTTTGCTGGTGCATCGCATATAACATTTTTCAATGCAAGTGTAGTTGTTTCGTTTTTAATTTTAAAATCTTGTCGAATGTTATTAAATTCTAGAATAAATTCGGGCATCAAATCGTGAGGTGTTTCTGGTTTCTTGGTCCCATGATAAATACCAATAACGAATAGCAGCGTTGGTTGAACATCACTGCGTAGGATGGATCCTAAAATTGACCAAAGTTGACTAGTGAAGCTTTTGGTTCGTGGCAATCCGTCAATATTTATATCAATTTTAATTTTGTCCCAAACGTCTAACCGATTTTTCTTAATAGCATTTTGTATTCCTTTTTCCACTCCAAAATGCCAATAATTTCCTGTTGAGACAGAAATAATACAATTAGAAAATGTTCGAGTTCTCAGTAAACTTCTGCTGTCATCTGGTAAATTGATTGGGAAATTCGTATTTATTATCTTTATGTCCTACCAGTACATTAATTGAAATTAATGACTCTATTTTAAGGTATGTTAGATACAAAATAACGCTCCAGGGCAATTATTTTCTTTTTAAGAACACTAGGGTTATTATGAAAAATTAACAGTATTTGTTTCCATGGATACAACTTTATTATGCACCACTGTCACAATGAAAATTAATGACAGCTCAGCTAAAGTCACAAATCTAACTTAGATCAGCTAACTAGATCAATCTTAAATACTATATCATAGTAATTATATGAATTGAATATGAATATGAATTAGGTAAGAAAATTGGTAGGACATAAAACCTTGAAGGCACCACGGGCATTATGAGCTAAGAGCCCGAGATTGTTGTACACACCTCGGGCCAAAGCCCTCGGTTAGTACACTAACAATCTTGGGCTCTTATTTTACTCATAATGCCCTTGATACCTTAATAACTATTAATAAATAATTGACGCCAACATGGTTGATATTAAACAAAATAACCCACTTTGCTAGCACCTCTTGGACTTTAGATTCATTGCTTTATGTTGCTCTTGTAAAATGTTGTAATAGAACAGGTATTGGTTCTATCGTACTTGCTTCAGAATTTTCAAGGTTTTCGTCGATAAGCGGTCGTTCAGCAGCTTTACGTAACTTTGGAGATTTCAGGTAACTGCTTCCAGGATCGCTTCTAAATTTTCCAATATGTTTGAATCTGTTGATAGTGTCGTTTCTGTAGATAGTTCTTGTATCATACACGCTTGTCGAATATTTTGTTTGATTAATCTCCTGAAGTAGGTATAGAACACAGTATTCAATGATTTCCTTTTTCTGCATATCTATAAGCATATGTTATTAATACTAGATGCCACACATGGGGATAGCAACTTCATGGAGGGTCACCAGCTTAACATATGAACATTATTTTGCATGATAATATATAATTCAGTCAAAGGCTCAGCGATGCCTTTGCACTCTTCAGTGGAGTATGGCAGGCATTATAACAGACTAATAATGTTATCAGCAAAGAACTATACAAATTAAATTTCAACTACTTTAAAAATAGTATATTATGGTACTATATTAATGTATAAGTAAACCTTTAAAGCACGTGGGACGCTTTTAAGAGCACGACACCAAACTAGAAGGCAGCATTTTGATTTTAATTAATACTATAAAGTACTTTTCTGTAAGTTTGACCTAATATATGACACTTTGTTGTCGTTTTCAACGTCAAAATAATGGATATCTTCGCACAAGTTGCAATATGAGATTTCATATTGACACTAGTGCTAATATAAATAAAAATGTAGAACAACTTTGTAGATTCAAGTAAATTTATTTACTCTAAAAATTAATATAACTCAAAAATTCAGAAAATCTTGTATACAATGTGTTGCAAAATTAGCAATTTCACATACAACGTGTGAAGCGTGAAGGGCAAACTTCACGTCTAGTGTGAAAAATCCTTTAATTTTGCAACTTGATACATAAATAGCTATTTGTGTTTGCACACAATATGTTTTCTACGGCCTTAAATTTCCTGTTATTAATCCATAAATGTCGATTTACAAAGGTTTGCATTTATGAAAGTTATAATTTATGTCATAATAAAGAGATGGCCTTGACGCACAGGTGAATGTTTCTGGGCCAGTAGCTGTCAAAGTCAGTCGTCAAAGGTAATTATAAATGTACACATTTTACTTTATTCATTACATAACGCTTTAATGGGCTAAAAGTAAACAGCTGATTTCATTTTTAACACGCTAAATTATAAAACGTCGCTTTTAGTGAAAAAGGCTAGCGCTAAAAGGACTACTTTTAGTAGTGGTCGTAGAAAATAGCTATTTGTGTGATGTGAGGTCATAACGTTAACGTGGAGATTGGCTAGAATTTATTGTTTATTTTGCTATGTGGATTTGAAATAGAAATAGTAACGTTTGTTATTATTGTTGAGAACTATAAATAAAGAAGTTGATGAAGTCGTTGTTACTTAGCAACTTTAAAACACGCGCCTGCTTTAATGTGGTGTTTTTACACGTTTGTTAAACAAGGATTATTATTCAGGTCTAATAGAAAATGTAAAAATTATATAACATATCTAAGAACTTCAAAGAATACTTTTGATGGTAGATTTAATTTTTTAAACGTTCTTTTGTTTAATTTGTAGTTGGGTAACCAAAAAGTTATGAACTTTTTGGGGTAGTCTTAGTTCTTGGGGATTTCCAGGTCTGACAATTAATTTAAGACTAATCTTATCATATACATGTTGTTGGGACCGAAATTTGAAACAAAACAGATGATTTTAAAAGATTAACATTTTTGATAATTAATTTTGATAAGTTTATATTTGTTTAAGGAAATAATTGTGTGAATATTGTTGCTTTTTTAACAACATTGACACAATTATCTCCTTAAAAAGTAAAACCAGAAAATCCTTGAATTATTTTCGTACGACGAACTTCGATTTTTTTATTGACATGCGAAGTTATTCGGTATTACACACATGGTTCCATTACGCTGGCTTTCCACTGATATAATTATTCTCCACTAAAACACGGTTTTGCTTTAATTGATGGATCCATAATAAAATTTTAAAAATCTCGTGAACTTTAATGTAAAATAATTATTTCAATCTAAGACGAGCATTATCCATCCGACCTGTGCTTAATATTGAATAACTTCACTGGACAATAAAAAAGAATCAGCGTTCGTCGTGTAATGCTAGCTGGGGCTTTACAATAATTTCTGGTTTGTATTTAATTTGAAAAGCAAGTTTGCAGCATTATTCATTGTGCCCTTTATGAATATCTCAAAAACAAAAGGAGATGTGACGTTGAAACTTGAGATATAAGTTTTGTGTACTATGTAGATGAGACATTAAGCTTTTGAAAAAAATCGAATAACCGGAAGTGTCTACTCTTGTGATTTTTCAGTTTTTTTTTGATTTT
The DNA here is from genome assembly GCA_940337035.1 of Agriotes lineatus. Taxonomy (NCBI): domain Eukaryota; kingdom Metazoa; phylum Arthropoda; class Insecta; order Coleoptera; family Elateridae; genus Agriotes; species Agriotes lineatus. Next base: position 17,278 of record CALNHX010000474.1, read on the forward strand.
TTCAAAAACGGCTCTGACGATTTTTTTCAAACTTTACATTTTTATTATATTTTTAATGTGTATTGATGTGAGATAGGTGATTTGCCAGTTGAATGCTTCTAAAATGGGTTGCTTATGTTTTTTTTTTATTAACTCCTATTTTAAATAGAACACCCGGTATATTATTACATTTTTGAATTCAGCTTAAAATTTTAGATAAAATTTGTCTCTTCAACTAACGCTCTATTTGGTGCTGTTTTTGTAGAATTTGTAATTTTTTTAAATTTTTGACAAATGCTTAAAAATTAAAAATCACTGTAAAAGGAAGTTGTGTGAGTGTATCACACCAGATTTTTTAGACATTAAAACATCGATGGAACTTATGGCCATATTTCTCTACTTTCTGTGATCCTGCAGAAACTCGTGCTCAATTTTGGTACTTTAGACGATTTATTACATTTGCATAAAGAAAAATCGCGACACTTACAGATTGCAATATCAAACAATTTTTTAGAATCACTTTTAAATAGGTTCACGTTCCTTTCGAAGGTTTCTGTACCTCTCCTAGCTTTTATAGACTTAAGCGAGTTCCTACATTTAGCATGATATGTAATAGTATATAATAGTAATTTTCTGAATTACACGAGTAAACATTAACACAACACATTGTGTGATTGCCGCCCCTACAAAGCGCTGCGTGTGACCGCAGACAAAACTAGCATAGCTGGTAGAGATAACGTGCGTAATTCGATTTTTTTTACAAGACTTACGGCATCTCAAGGACTAAAGTTAGAAACTTCACATTTTGTACAGTTGATCAACAGATAATATAGCAACTGTCCGTCTCTATTAGAAACCACATATTACAGTTTAATTTTTTCAAAAAATTTTAAATTTTTAAATGGTTTGCGACGTCTGAAAGACTAAGGCTAGAAACCCCAAATTTTGCAGAATTTATGAATGGATCAAATGGCAACTTTTCACCACTATTAGAAATCGCAATTTTATTTTCGATTCCAACCTTTTTTTTTATTTTTTTTATTTTCCTACCGACTACCGTTGCCCCCCGGAACCGCTTACGCATTACTTCAGGGGGCGCGAGCATAACTTAAACCTAGCCTTAATTAATTGAAAATCTAGACCGCCCGTGCCGGGAGTTGAACTCTCAACGCTCCGGCTCGAGCGCTCCATGATTTTCAATGTGACCTCGGCTGCAACGGCAATCGCCGCTCGCCTACCGAGGTCCCTTTCCATTCGAACCTAGTGGATATCCCCACCTTTTAATATAAATATCAAATCATTATTTTAGTTGTTAAAGTAGAGAACCTTCGTAATAGCGAAACTAGATTTTTCTAACGAAAACATAGTTTTTACTGAAGATGATGTAATTGTTTTGAAAAACCTGCACGCGTCACCTAATTAGTTAATTTCATATTTCTCCTTTGACTTTGACAGTTTATTGACTTAAATAATAAAACAAGATTTAAAGGGGCGAAGTTCAAACATGCTAAACTAATAGTAGTCTGTACTACCACTTAACTCCATACAATAGGTGAAAATAGAATTAAAAAATGAGGAGAAAATAAAATAAGAAAGATGGAAAGAAGGAAAAATAGAACAGCCAAGGTTACAACAAGCAAGAACAAAGGTTTGTTAAATAGCAGCATGTAACATGCACTCAAGGTTGTCTGGTTATTTCAAATAATACAAAAGAAAAATGCATCTGACGTTGTGTAATACTTATCTATAAATACGAAATATGATTCCCAATTGCATACCAGTTCTTATTTAACAGTAGCCGACATACATAATTCCCAGATTTCCTCTGTGGTTGACGTGGTATCTATAAAAGTGTAAGTGATACATATATTTGAATAAATATTTGTGGGTGAATGTTGGTTTGCTTTAGAGGCTACATGATGTGACTTATCAAAGTTAACATTGTTACTTTATCATATAATCAGCATGGGGAAGTATTAGAACCGTGCAAATATTCAGAATTAATATTAATATGGAAATACGCATTTTGAGGATTAAAAAAGTTTTGTTTATAAAAAATGTCTGTCTCTATGCATGGATGAGTGAATGTGTACACTTGACAGACAGTATTTTATGCTGCTGATTTTATATTTGAACATGTGCCCATCTGGAAATAAGGTTTCCACCAGTTTTGCAAAATACTTGAGGTGAAAAATTTAATTTGTCCCATCTCAATTTTTTTCGGAAAATGTGAAATTGTAAGGGCGCTGTCTTCTACAAGAGTCTAATGGCCATGCACCAGTTTTAAATACAAAAGTGCTAGGAATATTTGAGGACCATTTTCATTTTTTCATTAAAGAATGGATATAGAATTTTTAACATCGTGTTGTAAATTGAAAGTATTGTCATGTAAAATCATAATAAAAATTGAATTATCTGTGATTATCTTTTTATATTAGGTTTCTTAAATAAATTTTAGTGTGACGTTTGTTGTTTCAATTTTCAAATTTAAATATTGTCTTTTTCATTGGGGCATTTTCAGTTTGTTAAACTGGACAGTTTTTTCAAGCAAAACATACATGCTTCATAGCTCAACTAAAAGTTTAAAAAATTAGCTGTATTGGAACGTGTAAGATATTTTGTAGTTTTACGCACATTTGAAATAATAATCCACCGATGTCTTTCCAATACCAATATAAAGTCAGGGCCGCTCTGGGAAGGCAGTGTTGCAAGGTGCTTGGTATTTAAAACTACATTTGCGTTAACAAAAGTTTCCGTGCGTTGAAAAAAGACAACCGGTTTTACGCAGGTCTTAGCAAAGAACTCATTCACGTCAGCTCTAAGCAGGCTAGATACAAAACGAAAAGCTGATTATCTTTTGTTGCTTACAATTGGCTTAAGATTGGACAGAAAGAAAATTTCAAGTAACAAATTGTAATTTTCATATTAAAATATCAGAATTTGAATTTCGGAATTATACGAAAAACACAGTTTTTAATTGTTTGTAACTGAATTCATAAATTCCTTTAATTAAACATAATTTAGTTAATAGTACACTTACACGAATTAATACAAATGTATTGGAAAAGTATAAAACAAGTTATAAATTCAATTAAATATATAACATTGCACAAAATCACAATTTTTCGTGGGTTTATTTTTTGTCACTATCACTTTCAAAATAATCATCGTCACTTGAATCGTCTTGTAAATTTATCACTATTGGAGGAATATCGTCGATTACAGTTTTTTTTTCCAACCAAGTTTCAATTAGTTTAGTGGTATGTTAGATACATTTTCGCCAATTTTCTGGTAGACATTGATTTAAACCTTCATTCCACATATACAGCACATGTTCATCTCTATGTTCATCTTGTCCAATATTATTCGACAAATTAATTCAATTGCATTGAAATGGCAATGATAAAGCGGGTCTAGGACATATCGCCGAATGGACAAAACGCCGAATCGTATTTTAATGCCCAAAACGCCGAATCGTGCCCAAAACGCCGAATTCGCTTGAGTGGACAAATCGCCGAAAATGCCCAAAACGCCGAATGCTGTCGGTGGACATATCGCCGAAAATGGACAAATCGCCGAATTAGTTGGCGTGGACAAAACGCCGAAAATGCCCAAAACGCCGAATTCTCTCGGTGGACATATCGCCGAAAATGGACAAATCGCCGAATTAGTTATCGTGGACAAAACGCCGAAAATGCCCAAAACGCCGAATTCTGTCCGTGGACATATCGCCGAAAATGAACAAATCGCCGAACCGTGTAAAATGACCCCACATGGATCGGAAAGTTGGCATCGCTCGATTTTGTTCAAAACCCCCGTTTGTGTCGGTGGACATATCGCCGAAAATGGACAAATCGCCGAATTAGTTAGCGTGGACAAAACGCCGAAAATGCCCAAAACGCCGAATGTTGTCGGTGGACACAACGCCGAAAATGGACAAATCGAAGAATTAGTTAGCGTGGACAAAACGCCGAAAATGCCCAAAACGCCGAATGCTGCCGGTGGACACATCGCCGAAAATGGACAAATCGCCGAATTAGTTACCGTGGACCAAACGCCGAAAATGCCCAAAACGCCGAATCCTGTGAGTGGACATATCGCCGAAAATGTCCAAAACGTCGAATTAGTGGGCGTGTACCAAACGTCAAAGATGTCGAAATCACCAATTCCTGTTAGTGGGTATGGTACAAATTAAGGATGCAGAATATTTTACGGCCAAACAAATAGCGAGAATAGTTTTTAAGTTATTTCTAAGTTACAACAATAATAAATTCAACTAACAATTGCTGCCAGCATAAACAACACCTGTAAACTAATAGTTGATATTCTAACTAAAATTTTTGATATCCCGTGTGCATTTTTGTGATTGAGTATTGAGGGTGGTGTCATTTTGTTCCTTATGCTGGGACCCGCGACTGGGATGAGCGAGGGGGCTATTTGGGGATAAGTTATTATTTTAAAATATAAATAAAGTAAATATGTTTTAAAAACCAGAATATCTATTTCATATTCTCTATCGCGCATATACTGCAACTTATAATCTAATAAAATAAAGTGATAATTGACCGCCATTGAATCCAAAATGGCGAACTTTAATTTTTTTATTTAAAAAACTTTTTGAATATAAAACAACAGGAAGGAGCATTTACCAGATGAGGTTGCGTCGAGAATGGAGGTTGCATATGGCGAATAGTTGTTTCCGTTTGACACTGGCGTACTGTCTGTAAAGGATATATTATGGGTTTATTATATGTCAAGGATCAACATTTTATGTAGTTCTACACATTTATATCGGGTGATTATAAATGTTTTTCCATCAAGCTACTTATGAAATATTGGTTATATGAATAATATGTAGGTGGCACTGTAAGTCTATGTCAAATTCGAAGTTAGCAGGTTAGGTTTTGCGTCAGTCTTGATTATAAAATCACCCGGTATATTAATGCCTAGACAAGCTATTAGGTTTGCTTATTGGAATGTATATACAGTCTGTTCAACAAAAAAGGCCCCGCCTTCTAGCTACTTTATTATTTATTTTAGACCCAATAAACCTTATATAAAATCAAATGACACATAAAAACCTACATTTTAACACAATCAAGAAATTTTTATCTTCAATTGTTTCAGAGTGGTGACGTCACTTGCATTTTTTTTAAATGACACTGTATATATTTTTTGACATTTTCTGGTAGAGGTTTTGTTATGCACTTGCATAAAAAAAAATCGTGAAAAATTACAAAAACTTTTTCACAGTGGGAGGCCATGATACAAAACTGTAAACAAAAGTGTAACTCAGAAAACTAAAACAAATAGTAGCCAAACGCTTTAACTATCAGATTTCAGAATAATCTGAAGTGTTTATTGTTTTGTTTTTCTGAGTTACACTTTTGTTTATAGTTTTGTATCGTGGCCTCCCACCGATAAAAAAGTTTTTTCATTTTTCTCGAAAATTTTCTTATGTAAGGGCATAAAATATTTATATTGTTGAAAAGAGAAAAAAAACCTCTACCAGAAAATGTAAAAAAATATATACAGTGTCATTTAAAAAAATTGCATGTGACGTCACCACTCTGAAACAATTAAAGATAAATTTTTTTTGATAGTGTTAAAATGTAGGTTTTTATGTTCCATTTGATTTGATATAAGGTTTATTGGGTCTAAAATAAATAATAAAGTAGCTAGAAGGCGGGGCCTTTTTTGTTGAACAGACTGTATATGAATTAAATAAATTATTATTTATTATTATTATTATATTATAATTGTTTTACTGAGTTTAAAAATTGTCGTTATTTGTATTAAACAAATTTTTAATAAAAAGCATTATGTAAATTAATTCACATTAACATTAATTTAATGAGTTTCTGCTACAATCGCAAAATTTATATGGTGATAAATATAGAATAAGTTGGAGTTTTATCAAATTTATTTATTTGAATTTTTCTTAAATTTATTTATTTCCAACAAACAAATATAAATATTTCTAATATATGTATTTTTAAAAATAAATTATAAATTGACTTAGGTATACATTTTTAATAAAAGTAGTAAATAGACCACATAAGGAAACCTTCTTGTGCTTGGCCTTTTTCTACAGTACCTTAAATTTTACTAGAATTGTTCTAAGCTTTTTTATATTGACTGCACTTTTTTATTTGTATGTGTAGTTTCACAAGATTATCTGAATATATTTTGTTAATCGGTTGTTATTTCGTCATTGGTCAACGCACAAACATCTAACAGAAATCCTAAAAATGCAAGTTTATAATGTGTTTACTGCATTCAGTCTAGACACTATATATTATATACTAGCTGACCCGGCAAACGTTGTTTTGGATTATGACATGATGGGGAAAACCTTTCAAACCATTAAGCACAGAATGATAAAAGTATGACTGCAAATAGAAAGTCGTACAGTGTATAAAAAAACACGCTTTCGATATTTTCCAATTTTCCGGCTGTCCTTTTGGATTTTTCTGAATTTTCTTTTTTTGCTAAACCACCTCGGGAGTAAGGCGAACAAAACAAAAAAAAATCATCCAAATCGGTCCAGTCGTTCTCGAGTGTTTGCGTTACTAACACACGGTGAGTGATTTTTATATATACAGATGATATTGCTTAAATAATGTGCAATCAATTATCCAAAATGAATAATTGGCCCAGTCAACAGCGTGTTTCTTGTGTTAACCAATTCGTCAAAACTAATTTTGTGATTTCAACCGAACGCGCCTCTTGCGAGAGAACAATGCGAACATTAAAATTCGGACGAAAAGCCCAATGGGGTGGAAATGCCGAAAACGTCATAGGTACCTGGGACATTAGAAGAATTAACAAATTCTCAACATTCTGTTACATACAATAGGTACCTAACTATTGTTTCTTTTACTAAGCGGTACAAACTCATTTTCGTGAACAAACTTTGTTGTCAATCATGGATTTGGAGTACTTTTTCTGCCATATTACCCAAAGAATTATTTGAATAACTTGGCATTTTTCCTTGAAGAATTCATTAGCAAGCGCAGTATATAACACAGGCAAAGTTGTGGTATGAGCGTTACATGTTTTTCTTCTTATAAATTTATAAAAAAGGCCACGCTCCACAACTCAGGAATGCCAGTTGATCCAATATTAACTTCCAATAGATTTGAGTACAGCTATTATTATGTGCAATTCTGATGGAATGATCACCCAATTTTCGGTTAAAAAATGCCATCTTTAGATGTATCAAAGGCCGTTGTAGTCGACGGTTTACAGTCAGAACTAACTTTTCCAGTTTGGTGATCCAGGAGTATTGGCAAAACAGATATGTGTATTTTGTGTCTGCTATCATATACCATGGAATTGTGGGTAGGCGAGTTATTAGCAATTGATTGGAACTATAAGTCTGACTTAAATTAACAATTTCGCCTAGCAACCATATGATGTCTTACGTTGCAACTTCTGTTAGATAATGACGGAACATCAACAATCATAGTTGACCTTTTTGTTTAGCACCCTTTGGAAGGAACCAGGACAGTGTGTAAATTGTTTCCGGAAATGTTTTAGAAATGTAAGCACACTGGGCCATAAATACCGCGACTACCTCTTTTATTTTTTATGGCACTTAAACATTTTATAAGTTTGCTATTTGTTTTGTATAATCGATTACCTTTAATTTGATACCCAACAAGTTCATGTTTAGTTTTTTCTTTGAATATAAAACGACAGGAAGGAGTCTGGTCTTTTATTGACCGTACTTAAAAGTGCGACTGAAATCGCCATATGCAACCTCCAAGTATGACTCATTTGTGGTAGTTTATTCATGGTAGTTGTCAAATAACGTGATCATAGGGGTATAATTTTTGCATTTTAATTGTATAAAGCCTTAGTCAATGCGTACTTATTTTCAGATAATGTTTATTTACAAGCTGGTTGGTAATTAAAATTAAAATATTGACTGTCCTGAACTGCCGGCAAGACTTAACTTTCATATACCTGATATAAGAACGAGAAATGGTCTCACATTTGTTAATACTTGTCCTAGGACAAATTCCTATAAAAATTCATCACTTTTTGCAAGCACTGCATCATACAATCTTATTAATAATCAAATTGACATATTCCACTGCGACTTGAAAGGTTTTTCTAAGGATTTGTTGGATCCTGTAAGTTTATTGTAATCTTAGGTTGGTTTTCGACTGTATAATAGAAATTATGTTTGAGTTAGTTCTAAATATGAAATTGTAGACTTTCTATAATTGGGCTTCCTGTCTGGTGGAAATAAATAAATTTAAGAAACATTCAAATAAATAAATTTGTTAAAACTCCAACTTATTCTATATTTATCACCATATAAATTTTTCGATTGTAGCAGAAACTCGTTAAATTAATGTTAATGTGAATTAATTTACATAATGTGTTTTTTGTACGATTAACTTGATAAGAGGCTTCCACGAATGGGGCCCCCAATTAATCCCCTGCGAATTCCGGTTCAATGGGATTGCCGGGAACTGCCACTTAATAACCCTGACTTGGGTTCAGTTATTTGTTGGAGTGAAACAAGACTTAACAAACACGAGTATATTGAGTAACAACGATTACAAACGTCACTGATGGACCGATGGTTTTTTACAAAAGCTTCAACTGTTGTGACACGCTTGGATTGGCCACGCGAAAATAGCGAATTGCGCGTAACCGTAACACAAAACAACCTGGAAACGTCTTTACCAGGGAGTTAGACCGAAACGCAAACTAGCACAAAGCATAGCTGAACTTGCTTCCTCGAAGTTCTGAATCTAACTCACGCTGAATTTACAACGAGCTGAACTCGCAAATTCATCAAGGAGGGGCAAGCTCAAACACTATTGGCTGAGGCGATCCTGCGTAGCCAATCGGAGCGTCGCACGTAGGAATAAATACTTATTCTAAGAATCTTAATGCTAAGCTCTCTCAATGAGGCAATTGAACGAAATCCATAAACCCATGATTCCCAAATATGCTAAGTCGGCTTAAGTTCAATTAGAAAATGTATCCATCCGCTTAAAAGCCATTAAGGGAAGCTTACAAATTCCTTTCCAACATTAACAGAGGCAAACAAATACGGCAAGATGCAAATTTGGCTTTACCACGACCTTTGAATGAGATAGAACAGTTATGACTTGAATTACATGATTAATTATAATAAAAAAGGTTTTGATGCACGCATCTGTGTGAATCAAACATAATGTTTTTTTATTAAAATTTGTTTAATACAAATAACGACAATTTTTAAACTCAGTAATACAATTGTAATATAATAATAATAAATAATAATTTATTTAATTCATATGTACAGGGTGTAGAAATGCTTTACGCACCATAGGGATTTTAATGGTAATTTTTTCATATGACAATATTTGCTTCCCTAACTATTTTAGAGCAAACTTGTAAATAGGTTTTTTGTAGAGCAAACAATTCTGCATCCATTGATGCCATCATTTTTCTCATTTTAAGTCAGAAAACCTAATAATGAAATAAACTAGAATTATCATTTTTTCAAAAATCAGTGCAAATTGTGAATTGGTGGTATGCTGGAAGCAGATCAGGTGCAATAAGTGCCATGGTTGCAGCTACATTTGATAGATGCAAACAAATAAACAGCAAACTAATTTCTTGATGCTTTGAGATGCTTCAATAATTTCAAGGCACCACTGATTTGTCTAAAAATGGCAATTTTATTTCTTTAAATTTTCGGTTTTCCGAAATGTAAAATGACAAATGCTGGCACAAATGGATACAGAATTTTTTTCTCTACAAAAAACTTCCATACAAGTTTGCTCTAAAATAATTAGGGAAGCAAATATTTTCATATGAAACAATTACCATTGAAATCCCTATGGTGCGTAAAGCATTTCTACACCCTGTATACATTCCAACAAGCTAACCTAATAGCTTGTCTAGGCATTAATATACCGGGTGATTTTATAATCAAGACTGACGCAAAACCTAACCTGCTAACTTCGAATTTGACATAGACTTACAGTGTCACCTACATATTATTCATATAACAAATATTTCATAAGTAGCTTGATGGAAAGACATTTATAATCACCCGATATAAATGTGTAGAAATACATAAAATGTTGATCCTTGACATATAATAAACCCATAATATATCCTTTACAGACAGTACGCCAGTGTCAAACGGAAACAACTATCCGCCATATGCAACCTCCATTCTCGACGCAACCTCATCTGGTAAATGCTCCTTCCTGTTGTTTTATATTCAAAGAGTTTTTTAAATAAAAAAATTAAAGTTCACCATTTTGGATTCAATGGCGGTCAATTATCACTTTATTTTATTAGATTATAATTTGCAGTATATGCGCGATATAGAATATGAAATAGATATTCTGGTTTTTAAAACATATTTACTTTATTTATATTTTAAAATAATAACTTATCCCCAAATAGCCCCCACGCTCATCCCAGTCGCGGGTCCCAGCATAAGGAACAAAATGACACCACCCTCAATACTCAATCACAAAAATGCACACGGGATATCAAAAATTTTAGTTAGAATATCAACTATTAGTTTACAGGTGTTGTTTATGCTGGCAGCAATTGCTAGTTGAATTTATTATTGTTGTAACTTAGAAATAACAACTTGAAAACAATTCTCGCTATGTGTTTGGCCGTAAAATATTCTGCATCCTTAATTTGTACCATACCCACTAACAGGAATTGGTGATTTCGACATCTTTGACGTTTGGTACACGCCCACTAATTCGACGTTTTGGACATTTTCGGCGAAATGTCCACTCACAGGATTCGGCGTTTTGTCCAGGCTAACTAATTCGGCGATTTGTCCATTTTCGGCGATATGTCCACCGACAGAATTCGGCGTTTTGGGAATTTTCGGCGTTTTGTCCACGGTAACTAATTCGGCGATTTGTCCATTTTCGGCGATATGTCCACCGACAGAATTCGGCGTTTTGGGCATTTTCGGCGTTTTGTCCACTGTAACTAATTCGGCGATTTGTCCATTTTCGGCGATGTGTCCACCGGCAGCATTCGGCGTTTTGGGCATTTTCGGCGTTTTGTCCACGGTAACTAATTCGGCGATTTGTCCATTTTCGGCGATATGTCACCGACAGAATTCGGCGTTTTGGGAATTTTCGGCGTTTTGTCCACGGTAACTAATTCGGCGATTTGTCCATTTTCGGCGATATGTCCACCGACAGAATTCGGCGTTTTGGGCATTTTCGGCGTTTTGTCCACGGTAACTAATTCGGCGATTTGTCCATTTTCGGCGATATGTCCACCGACAGAATTCGGCGTTTTGGGAAGTTTCGGCGTTTTGTCCACGGTAACTAATTCGGCGATTTGTCCATTTTCGGCGATATGTCCACCGACAGAATTCGGCGTTTTGGGCATTTTCGGCGTTTTGTCCACGGTAACTAATTCGGCGATTTGTCCATTTTCGGCGATGTGCCCACCGGCAGCATTCGGCGTTTTGGGCATTTTCGGCGTTTTGTCCACGCTAACTAATTCAGCGATTTGTCTATTTTCGGCGATATGTCCACCGACACAAACCGGGGTTTTGAACAAAATCGAGCGATGCCAACTTCCGATCCATGTGGGGTCATTTTACACGGTTCGGCGATTTGTCCATTTTCGGCAATATGTCCACGGACAGAATTCGGCGTTTTGGGCATTTTCGGCGTTTTGTCCACGATAACTAATTCGGCGATTTGTCCATTTTCGGCGATATGTCCACCGAGAGAATTCGGCGTTTTGGACATTTTCGGCGTTTTGTCCACACCAACTAATTCGGCGATTTGTCCATTTTCGGCGATATGTCCACCGACAGCATTCGGCGTTTTGGGCATTTTCGGCGATTTGTCCACTCAAACGAATTCGGCGTTTTGGGCACGATTCGGCGTTTTGGGCATTAAAATACGATTCGGCGTTTTGTCCATTCGGCGATATGTCCAGGTCCCAGAACTTCGTGGCCGTGTTCGCGCAACATCTTATCAACCACGTATTTTTTAATTTCCACCGTTTTTGATAGACATAATAGCACAATTTCTAGTTGAGTACTCTCTTTCATGTTCATCAAGCCATTTTTGAATTTCACATTTTTTCCAGTTTGTCGTTGGATGTCTTTCGATAACTCGACTGTGATATGATGCGTTGTCCATTCTTATCAAAGAAGGGTCAGCTAAATTTGGGATAAGTTGCTCTGATGTTCATTTTTCGAAAATTTCGTTATTCATGTTATCATGATAATCAGAGTTGTCTGATATAGAGGCAAAAATTAAACTGGCTTCTTCTATAAAGCCATTATTTGACCCAGTATGTAAAACAATAATTTTTTTTAAATTTTATTTAAAAAAGTAGGCTTTTTTTCATTAATTTCGGTGTGTGAAGTGCCACTTTTTTTCACTCAGTGAAAAAAGTGACACTTTGCTTTTAATTTAGGAATGAACGATTTTAAATGGACGATTCCTTATTTACCAGAACTGACCAACGCACTTGACTAAAATGAAGGCAAATAAAATTCTATACGAAATAGGCTTGGATTTGAATATTTAATGAAATTTAAAAAATATTATAGACAACTCGTGTTAGCATGCTATTTTTCACGCGTGTGGATTATTAAACTCGGCTGCGCCTCGTTTAATAACCCTCCACACTTGTAAAAAAAAGTTGCACTTGTAACACTTGTGATCCAAATAACTATTTTCCACCCGATCCACTAGGTTTTCTTAAACTTTTAACATTTTCATCCCGCCAGCTTCTACAATTTTTCCATTTGAAAAAAATCCACGTTTCACCCAAGAACACTAATTTTCTTTTTAAACCCGCAGCATTTTGTTTATATATTTTTTAAAACTCTACTTGATGCTACACAATTCCAGTTTGCTCATATAAATATCTACGATTACAGTCTTTCTTGTAGTTAAAACTCATAGTTACTAAAAGTTTGGACAAGGACGCTCTACTTCCGAAATGCACAATTTCTTTTTTTCTATAGCACATGTTAAAGTGTGCTTTTATTAACTCAAAACAAAAGGTCAAGTTTTACTTTAACAGCAAGGGTAGATAAAGTAACACTTTAACATCAAGGATAGATAAAATAATTTAATTTTCTACTTTTGTTTAAATTAAATATGGCAGCTTCGTTTTATCGTAGCAACCCAATCTCGCTACTGACATTTTGAAATGTGATTGACTGTCCTTATTTTCTTTTGAAATTGTTAAAGTTCTTGCTATAGAAAAAAATATTGTATTATACACGATGATAAAGTTATTTCTATCCACTCTTGAATGATTAACGTCTCGACTTCGTCTCGACGTTAAACGATTCACTCGTGGATAAAATTTTACTTTATCGTCTTGTATAATAAATTACTATTTGTTTTAATTCATCCATGTCACAATGTCACTGGTTTTTTTTTCTGGCGATACATATAGTATATAGCATCCCGAACCTCCATCTTCTGTTCTTCTGGCATGTCTTCCGTTATTTATTTGAACGTTTAATACATATACCAACAGTTGGAAGATTTTGATTATTTTTTTTTGGCAATTTGATCATCTGTACGTCCTATATCCTGCGCTTCGGCAACTCTTTCTCTCGGGGTACTTAGGGACAGCAAAGTTTCTCCTTTTTGCTTTTCTGCTTCAAAGTAAGGGAGTAGAGAACTCAAAACAAAGCGCTTTTTATCAACACATCGCAGTCGCAGTAAAACTTTTACATTTTTATTCTGCTTCTATGGTAACGGTGGATATCCCCATCTTTAAATATAAATAAATAACTTTTTAAAATTTCATTTAAAAAGTCGGATTTTTAAATTAAGTTCAGTGTGTGAAGTGTCACTTTTTTCACCCAGTAAAGAAATGACAGTTTGCTTTTAATTTAGTAATGAACGATTTTAGAAACAAATTATTTATTCATATATTAATTTTTAGGTTTATTTAACCACTTTGTTCTATCAGCTTATGCGAAATATGCTGATTTTTACGAACACTATGTATCAGCCTTAGGCAAGAATTTTGGGTTCTTTGTATTCTTAGTTTATCAGCATAATAGTAATTTATTATACAAGACGATAAAGTTAAATTTTATCTACGAGTGAATCGTTTAACGTCGAGACGAAGTCGAGACGTTAATGATTCAAGAGTAGATAGAAATAACTTTATCGTCGTGTATAATACAATATTTTTTTCTATAGCAAGAACTTTAACAATTTCAAAAGAAAATAAGGACAGTCAATCACATTTCAAAATGTCAGTAGCTAGATTGGGTTGCTACGATAATGCGCAACTGTCAAATTTAATTTAAACAAAAGTTAGAAAATTAAATTACTTTATCTATCCTTGATGTTAAAGTGCTACTTTATCTACCCTTGCTGTTAAAGTAAAACTTGACCTTTTGTTTTGAGTTGATAAAAGCACACTTTAACATGTGCTATAGAAAAAAGTAATTTAAGACAGTAAACACAGTCACAATACTCAAATATTGATCCACCGATGTCTTTCGCATTTTGAAGGTTTATAAAGCTGCTTGAATACCAGTACCTACACTATAAAATTATTTGCAATTTTTTTTACATAAATCACCTTTAAACGTCTGTAACCTTGAAATAAACGAAGAAGCATATTAACGTCTCTACTATTTGAAATAATCTCTAGTGTCAAAAACAGGGTAATGCGCAATAGAGCAAATGCATTACTTTAGTTTTCTTAATGTCCGCCAGGTGGCTACATGTCGATGTTTGGTATAAAATCTCATTTGTGTATGTGATAATACCTCTCACAATTAAAAATCAAATTAATAATGAGCGTTAGGTTGATAAAAGAAGAGCTAAAACAGTTGGGTGCAAAAACTACAGGCCCCAAAAAGGTTTTAGAACGTCGGTACGTACATATAACATTTATGAAGTTTATAAAGTTAGATTTAATATTTATTGAAGAATTATTAAGTAAATTACAAAACATTTATTTTTCAAAGATGCTACATGAAATATGTATTGAAAAAGGGCAATCATAAATATATATTTTGAATTTAAACTTAAAACATGTTTTATTTAACAATAGAATTTTTGAAATTGACAAACATAAAACAATTATATATTATTTCATTAATAATATGCCACATACTTTGTGGTATTCTGTCTGCTAGAATTTTATGTTTTTTTGCTACCCCTATCAAATTTTCGATAATAATTCTACGGTTAGCAATAATTCTTGTTTTAACAACGTCTTCTTCAGATAGTTGGCTACCTCTTTTAAAAGGTGGTATATTAAGATAGACCCCTTTTTCCTCTAAAACATCTGAGATGTCAAAGCCCCTATCTGCTAATACAAATTCTCCTTCTTTTAATAAATCAAGAAGACCGGATACTTCTGTAATTTTACGATCAGTTATTGAACCGCCATAGACATCGGAAACAAACCCTATCGCACCATTTGTTGTACCTCCAACCAATACTTTAAAAGTATTTGTGCCATAGTATGAAGAATATGTTGCTTGTTGCACAAGTGGATTGCTACTTCGTTCAATACGGAATTCTGTACAGTCTAAAATGATACGGTATTCTTCAGGTGATGCTTTTGTGGCTTCCCAAACATTTATTCCTCGAAAGCACTTGTACATGTGTCTACTCCAATTTGTGATTATTTTCTTTACTGACCGGCTATCCACATCAAAGAGGCTTGCTAATGTACAATAATATAAATTAAGTTTATATTTTGTAAGAGTCAGAAGTAATTCATCATGTAGACTTAATGCGTAATGAACTTTTGAATAATTATTTCCAAAATTATCACAGAAAAAATTAAAAAAGTTCTACATTGAAAACCTGTCATTGTTTAAGCTGCATTGGACTTAAAAAATTATAAGATATAAGTTGTGACCTTTTAAGCGTAACAGTTGTTTGAACAGAAACAGAAACAGTCTCTTTAACTGGAATATTATTTCCTTCTTTATTTATTTCGAGATATTCGGCGCACACTTCGCGAGTATTGTTTGCTTCGGGATTTTGAATCGATGAGTCAAGTTCAATATTTTCTGCAGAACTTATTACTTGAACATTTGTGAAGCTGTCTGCTTGTGATATTGCTACTTCCCTCCGCTTAAGTCTCTCTGCTCGCTTACTGGCAACAATTTTTTTGTCAAATTCCTAACTGGCAAATACAGGGACGGAACAGAGGACTTGTAGTTAAGAATTTTCCACTGTCCTGTAATTATAAAATTGTTTTTTAAAAATAATAAAATTCTGGTTGTAGGTATATGTGTTACTTACCCATACTAGTATTTGGTGTAATCACTGTCAAGAAAATGTTTTGAACATATTTTTGTGTGCCTTGTGGTACTTTGGATGACTTGATAGCAATTAGCCATTGTTTTCCTTAATGTTTTATCTTCAGGAAATTTGTGAAACATTAAATTTCTGTGTTATTTGACACAGAATTACAGCTTGGTACACAACAGTTATAGGGCATTTTGAACACTTTTCGTATTATAATATATGATACACAGAAAGTAAGGTTAGGTTTTAATACCAAACATCGACAACAGCGCCGTCTACATGCATTTGCTCTATTGATAACAAAAAAACTACCAATGTCCAAGCTCAATTTGACAGTTCATCGTTGTTCACGCATCGAATGAATAATAGTTGTTGAAAATATATAACTGATCACTCCGGTTCAGCAACATTTCACGAATATGTCTTCTATAAGTGAAGTACTTTTCACACGCCACGCTAGATGCGTAACGCACTCCAACAACTGCGTGACAATTGGAAGGTATCATAATAAATTATTGAACCAAGTAATCATTAATGCAATAATATAAAAACTATTAATTAATGCAAATAAATGTGATTAAAATAACACCCTTGTACTTGCGACCTTGCGTATGAATGAAATTGCAAAACGTCGCGTTATTCTACGTGCCAAAGTTCTAAGCATCGAAATCGGTAACGCGAGACGCGCGCTATCGTAACCGCGGTCAGACTGCTTGAGCCAAAGGTGAAGAGACCTTAATTCAACGCTAACCAACCTATCTTTGAATCAACGTCCTTCGACGCTCTCAGACCGCTGCAGCCCGTAAACTGTCGAAAAGCTGGGCCACTTCGATCTGGCGCCAATGCGTCCGTGAAAACCAGCAAGTGATATCGTACAGTTTCATTCATAAAATAAAAATTACGCTTTGTTTAAGGAGAATAATGATTAAAAATATACAAAACAAAAATTATTTTAGAATAAAAAGGCTCTTTGACTCCTTATAGCCAGCCCGCCACTGATCGACACTCAAGCTACTGATTGGTAATTTAAGTTTAGTCACGTCACTTGTACGTCTTAATAATATCAAGCGTTTTTGGCCTTGTCCATAAAATAATTCTGCGATCCCACTTAAAAATCTCTCGCGATCGACCGGTCGATCGGTATCGACTGTTTGGCCAGCCCTGCCGTAAAGGCTCTTCTCCACATTTTTTATTTTTAAAAACTTCACTTAGAGCAGTAATCAGAATGCTTAACCACTGAGCTACCGAGTCCGACTATCTTTAGTAGAACACTGATAAAGCATTCAAATTGAAGACCTTCTCAGAATCACAAATATTCGAATTAACTTCTTGCGAAGAATTTAATGGGCTGATTATTAATTTTATTTGCTTTTAATCAGGGTATCAAATGAAAATTGTTTAAGGTTATACAATTTCACTACAAATTATATTCAATACTTTTAGGATATCTTGCGGTAGTTATTTCCAATTGCGTGTAGCTATATATTTAATGATTAAAACTATGGATTCGGCCATACCTCTTTTTGTTTATTCCAATATAATAAACATATATCTAAATTCAAACGTAAGAGGATATATGACTATTAATTAAAATTTAATCCTTATCGATACCACCAAGTTGCAAACTTAATTTGTTGTAATTCCCATTGACCAAGAGTAACGTTTGCAATCCCAACTATTTAAGATATCAGAATTCGTAGAGGTTTTAGAATTCCATAACAACGAGAGTATTTTAGGAAAGATACTGCTGTAAAAAATATTAAATGCAACTGCAATGTATAATGGTGCGTTTGAAGTTATCTAAAGTATATTTTAGAAGATGTGTGAAAACTGGAAAAACCTTCAACTATATCACATATTGTGGATCGTTATAGTAGAAGTGAAGATAAACCAATAAATAAGGTTGGTGGTAGAGATTCTTATTATGGTTTTCCAATATTGCTTTATTTTTAGATTGTCCTGCAGCCTTATAATTACGTTGCATCGAATCCAGGTAAGGGTATCAGGGAAAAGATAGCTAAGTTGTGGAATGGGTGGTTAAACATTTCCGACGAAAAGCTGGGCCACCATACTGGATATTATTCAGGTAGTTCAAAATGGTAGTCTTCTGTAAGTGGGTTGTCTTAATAAACGTTACAACGTTAAAGAGTCTTGTGTTTTTTTTATTTCAGCATCGATGATATACAGGACAGTTCAACCGTAAGACGAGGTAATCCAGTTGCTCATAGTATATATGGAGTCGGTAGCACACTTAGTTCCGCTTTGTATGCTGTTCATAATGCAATGCGGCTCGCGCTGGATTTTATCAAACCAGAGGTAATGCAGATTACTGCTCAATTTATCTTACTAATGCAAAAACAAGCATGAATAACTAGAACAATTCATAATCGATGCAATATCATTTTTTTCGTACCTATAGCTAAAAATAATAGATTGATAAAACGTGAAGATATTACTGTTTTTAAGGCCAACACAATCAAACTCTTTATATATTAATATATTCAAGAAAACGGAATATAGAATACAGTATCGGTTTCTCTCTCGATTCCAAACCGCAGACAACATGATCAAAATAATCTGGTACTTTGATACTCGTAGAAAAGTCTCTCGGGCATTCCTGTCTGCCACTGTATACATATGACTGTGTTATCATATAAATACAGTAATACAGGTAGTGTTATATCTATAACATTTTTACTGTACAAAGAATTACTACTTACTAGAGAGAACGAATTAAGTATTAAGAATGCCTCTCATTTATATTTCTCCCTTCTAAAACTGTAACGCGTATACAAGGTAAGCTGGATTTCTAGACAAATCTTTCTAGGCGTTTGTATTGAAGAATATGGACAATTTCTGAATATATATTTCGTATGGCAAATACAGCAAATGACAAGTATTAAATATAATATTCTGAATAAGCCTTGACGACCCGTGTTTGTAGCTTATTGATAAATTCAATTGTAGATAGTTTTTTGAAAACGAGATTCTTAAAGATGCCTTGTCTTTTGGCCAGGTAACAAAACTAGGAAAATATGTTTCTTCATTCTGATGAAAGGTCTATGATTGATGTAGAGTACATTCAGAACGAATGCGTTTTTGCGTTTCTGGTACACCCTCTTCGTTCTTCTTCCGTCAAATTTTAGTTAATTTAAACGTTGTCTCTGGTTATGGAACTTCTTTTATTGCTTTCTTTCGTTGACCCACTTTGACTCCTCAATTAAGATCTCAATTGACGAACTCATTTACCACTTCACAGCGTGTCACACATCTGAGAGTGTTGTCGGTTGTTTTTCTCCGATTAGGTTTATGGAGCTGTCATATTTTCTAATGTCTTCGAGAAACGTTGACAAAGTAGTCGACAAGATATAGCATGGTGACAGTATTACATTTTCTTAACTTTTTGTAATTTATTCAAGGGTCTGTTAGATAAATTTTACACGCTAGTCAGAGTTTCTGCAGCATATGTTCCCCAGACTTCCATTAGCCACATGTTCAACCAGTCGCTATCTGATAAATTACTCAAACATATAGGCGTACAGTGTGTGCAGCACAGCTGCCTCGATAAGTACAGTCCTTGGTTACAACTGCAGCCCATTACGTCCCCAAACGATCATCTGCTGCGTCATGAATCAGTCAAGATTAATATATAGAGCCATAGCACACACACGTTAAGCAGATAGTTTTGAAATGTCACTCAAAACACTCGTTAGCCCATTAAAAAAGACATAAAAGTATTTCAAGATTGATATACAGTGTGTCCGCAGATTGAGTTCACATAAAGTGTAATAACAAAACATTTTCGAATTAGAAGCTGATATTCTAGAAATCGCTCCTGCTTGTTCTAAAACCAAGATTTTCAAAAATCAATCAAATTAATTAATATACAGGGGGTGTTTTTAAAATCTATTTTTAAAAATGGCCAAGAGTAAACTACCTCTATTAGAGAGATAACAAAAAAAAGTATTACGAAAAGAATAATGGCGGACTCTCAATTTTCAGACAACTCGGCCTACTTTCGTTTTTTAAAAATATTTTTTGGTTTTTTATACCAACATACTTTCTATCGTGACCATAGGATGCACTCTAACTGGTTCATTAACTAAGATGTAATAATGGAGTGCCTCATACAGCTACTATAAAAGGTATGTTGGTATAAAAAATTAAAAAAATCAAAGTGGGTCAATTTGTCTGAGTCTCCCATCACTCTTAATTCTAAACAAATTTTTCTTAATACCGTTTTTTGGTTATCTCTTTAATCTCTTTTACACTTGGCCATTTTAAAAATTATTCTAAAAACACACTGTTTATCAATTAATTTGATTGATTTTCTCAAAATCTTGATTTTAAAACAAGCAGGAGCGATTCTTAGAATATTAACATACAGTGTGACCAGTAAAGTCCGCATCATATGGGATTTTTTTTTATTAATAGCTTTTTTCGAAATTTGACTTTGGCATCAATTTGTGCTTTGATTGAGATAAAAATTAACCAAAAAATAGTAGTCACGTCATTCGCATTATCTGTCAAATTTTATTTTTTTTTTTCAAAAAAATTCAGAAGTGGGGTTATTTCTTAAAATATCGAAAAAGTTATTAGAAAAAGTTTTTCTAAATGCAATTTTAGCCCATACACAAAATTTTCAGCTGTATAAGATAATTTAGATTTTTTGCCCATTTTTTTTTAAATTGCACCACTGTTGCAAAGTAAGACTCAACGCAACCTACATAAACTTCTTAGTTTTGACAATGCTTATTCCAGACACATTTTCTTTAACGTAGCGCCATATTAAATATGTGTTTTTCTACAAAATCCAAATAGGGCTATTAAAATTTGGTCACATGTGATGCAAAGTTTATTTGTTTTTGACCCTGTATAATGTAACTTCATAAAATAACGTGTATTACTTTTAGACACAAACTGCGCTTTTCAAAAATAGTTATTTTATGGAGTTACATTATACAGGGTCAAAAACAAATAAACTTTGCATAACATGTGACCAAATTTTAATAGCCCTATTTGGATTTTGTAGAAAAACACACATTTAATATGGCGCTACTTTAAAGAAAATGTGTCTGGAATAAAGCATTGTCAAAACTAAGAAGTTTTATGTAGGTTGCGTTGAGTCTTACTTTGCAACAGTGGGTGCAATTTAAAAAAAAATGAGCAAAAAATCTAAATTATCTTATACAGCTGAAATTTTGTGTATGGGCTAAAAATTGCATTTAGAAAAACTTTTTCTAATAACTTTTTTCGATATTTTGAGAAATAACCCCACTTTTCAATTTTTAAAGAAAAAAAAATAAAATTTGGCAGATAATGCGAATGACGTCACTACTATTTATTTGGTTAATTTTCATCTCGATCGAAGCATAAATTGATGCCAAAGTCAAATTTCGAAAAAAGCTATTAATAAAAAAAAATCCCATATGATGCGGACTTTACTGGTCACACTGTATAACTCGAAAATGTTTTGTCATTAACACCTTATGTGAACTCAATCTGCGGACACACTGTACAATGAGCCAGCAGTAAATTCCTTTTCGCAAAAATCAGTCACGCGATCTCTCCCATAGGGCCTCAACCAATGAAATCGCTAAATTAAACGCCTAACTTATTTTCAACCAATGGTCGCAAACATCTCATTATTCCCCGCCACAATCAAATTTCAGATTTTTTAAAAGGGTCTAGACTAGAGTATAGTTTTCTGGGAAAGATTCCTTCAGTTGCTGCATCCAAGCAAGTTGGTAGTTGGTGCCGACTTTTTTTACGTGTTTTTGACCACGACGGTTCTAATTTCCTGAAATACCTTCTCAATCGGCTCTGCCAGATAATTTAGGAAACCGATCGATTTAAAGCACTTAATAAGGGCGTACCGGAGTAAGTTATCGAGCCCTTGCCCGGTGTAACGAACAATCCCGAAATAACCTACGCGCTCTCGACAAGCTGTCGGCATTTTTTTATTACCACGATTCCAGGCGGGCTGGGCTTGTAATCACCAAATTTTGTGGGTGAAGTGGGGTAAATGGGGCCCAAAAATTCATAAATTTGACTTTAAGGTCGTCTTAAAACATAAAAAATAGTTATTTTGAAATGAGATTATGTAAGTAGCATTACTGGGTTGTTGCCAATATATAACTCAAAAATTAGGAGAATTGTTCTTTAATCCGCTTCAATGACAATTTTATTTGAACAGTCAAAATCATACGCATTTACCCCATTGGTTTGGGGTAGATGCATCACCCTGACACAACTTCTGTTCTCTGGTTATTTGTCAGTATGTGGGGTAAATGCACCAAACTATAGCATATGTATTTTTTACGCATATTGACAATATCAATAAAAAATGGCTAGAGCTGTTATAATTATATTTTTTATTGCAATTTATAACAATATAGAAAATTTAAGTTATAACACTAAAAGTGATAAATGATCAAATATAATATTTATGACAAATTATAATTGCTAAAACTAATAGAAAAAACAAGAAAACCTCTTCTTTCCTGCCGTGGTGATGGTAGTATTTTCTCGATATCGTCTAATATCACTGTGTAAGTGTCATCCTCATCAGGCCACCTAAACTTTCCCATATTCTTACTATAGCATTTTAAAAATTCCACTTCATACTTATCATCATCTTGTAAAATTTGGCCAACAAAGTATCGTTGGCATTTTTTTGTTTTAAATTTAACCAGACAATAGTCACCTGCGTGTGGTTCTCTTAACATGTTATCATGGTCGCTATTTTGATCCTTCAAATTATTGTCACTGCTGCTGTCGTGAACACTTGGTTCATCTGTGTCCTCAGAATCAGATTTTTTAGCAGCGGGTATAGATGTTTTCGCCTTCTTTTTTACTAGCTTTATAACTTTAACAACAGATATTTCATCATTACTTTTAAATGCTTTAAGGTCGGCAGCAGTCAATACAACTGCGGTTCCAGCTACTTTTCGTTTCTTAGATACAGTTGCCATTGAAGAGTCTCTGGTTTCTTACATGGTCTGCAGCAAAAGTTCTTCAAAACTAGGAGAAGCAGTTGATTCACCGTTGTGTTCTGTGATGTCATTTCCTCCATTCTGTTCTTGATCATCATTCCGATCAGTTATTATTTTTTCATCATCCTTATTTTTCTTGTCGTCTTCCAACCTGTCTATCTTGTATTTTCTCAGTTCCGTAGGGTCGAATGATGTTTCAGGAATGGCTAGACAATTAACTTTTACATGATCTTCGACAGAAGAATAAAAAATACAGGTGGCTTTAAACCCACTAACTACGACTTCTTTTGTTAGAGCCACCCATGCTTTTCCCAGTACCTTTCCAAACGCTGCCTTTGACGGACGTATTTCTACATTTCCTCGTTGACACACAGTTAGAATGTTGTCCCATTTGATTTTT
The DNA here is from genome assembly GCA_940337035.1 of Agriotes lineatus. NCBI lineage: Eukaryota > Metazoa > Arthropoda > Insecta > Coleoptera > Elateridae > Agriotes > Agriotes lineatus. The sequence goes on from CALNHX010000474.1 coordinate 40,926, forward strand.
AACCCACGAAAACATGAGACATCCAGTGATTGAAGAATATGTGACGTATGTGCGAGTAATTTTAATATTGTTGTGTTTTTGTATTGCACAATTTATTAATGGAGAGCTGACATGGCTGACATGTCCATCGAATATCAAAATAAAGGGACGATCTTCACCAATATTCAACAAAAATTCTTTCTTGGACCAATTTTCAAAAATGTAGGCGGTCATTCATCTTTTAGGTGTGGAAACATAGCAAGTGTTAGGGTAATCGGTACCAGCTGCAGGTATCCAACTGTCCCACATATTTTTGCCTCGAAATATTACAAATTGTGGCATTTTGTCGCCCGCAGCATTTACACATGCCAAACCAGTGGTGTTATCCCTGCCAGTCCCTGCAGTGATTCGATAGAAAGTTTTGCCAATTGGTGCAACAACTTTAGTATGACTTGGATCATGCGAGAAACTAGTTTTATCACAATTCCAGATTCGATGTGGTTTGTCATAGATATCGAGCGATTTCACTGTAGTCTCCAATAAGTCATAGAACTTATATATTACGAATGGATTTGAAGCTTGTTTTGGTCGAAAATTTTCTAAAGGTTTTGACTTCTTTATGGCCAACTTGTGACGTCTCTTAAAACCCAGCCACCAGTCTTCACCGGGTCTATGATTTTTGAAAGGGGTGACGAGTTTATTGCTTTTAACATATCTTTCAACTAGATTGAAAACGTCTGTTCGACTCAAACCGAACCCTCATAATGATACTGTTTTTAAACACTGGGCTAGTTCTTTTTCAGCATCAGCTGTAAGGGCAGTGCCATTACCACAACCACCGATGTTGCTTCCGGTTTTTCCACGTCGGCCTTTTAAGTGATCGGTCAAAGTTTGTCGGGGTATACCAACGAGCAGCGTTTAATGAATAGTATCCCTCTTCGACATCTTTCTATAGCTCGTTTCACTCTGACTATGCAGTACAGAGAACATACGACAATGTTATTTAAGAGCAAACTTCGCCTGCTGCGTTGCCGCTTGTAGACCGCAATTTTAAAAGAAATTTTAAATCTTTGTGTAAGCTGGGAAAGGCAGGTATAGGTAGAGAATAATACAAATTAAGGTAATCGTTATTAATTTCTGATGGTAATCTGAAATAGTTATTGATTTATAAGTGCAATATAACTTAATATATCAGTAATAATAGATAGGTAATTATGCTTGGAATGTAAATAATAAACATCCCTATAGATAAATAATTAGTATTTATCATAACTGCAGGATGTGCAAATGGATTTGTTGCGGAGGCAGAGATGACTTTTTTGGCAAAAAAAATACCCAAGACTACCACGATGAAATGGATGGCCCTTTGTTTGAAGCGTGGTTTGAGAATGACTTATGTCAGAATTTGCCAGAAAGAAGTGTTGTGGTAATGGACAATGCTTCTTATCATAGCAGAAAATTAGAAAAAATTCCCAACACCTCTTCAAGAAAAGAAGAGATTTAAGAATGGCTTCGATTGAAAGATTTACATTATGAAGAAGACTAGGTATCTAAAAAGCGAATGGCTTCAAGTGATGAATACATTCAAAATAAATTATAGTGGGTATAAAATTGAAGAAATTGCAAATCGGAAGAATGTTAAGATTCTAAGGCTCCCACCCTACCGGGGCCTGGACACAACGCCCACTGGTCACAACGTCCACCACCTAGTATGGCCGCCATGTTGGACACAACGTCCACTTTCAAATTTGGTCACAACGTCCACCTTGGACACAACGTCCACCGCCATAACGCCCACTCTGGTCACAACGTCCACCTTCGCATTTGGTCACAACGTCCACCTTGGACACAACGTCCACCGCCATAACGCCCACTCTGGTCACAACGTCCACCGACGCCTCTTGAGAATAACAGTTTACGGCGTCGGTCGTAACGTCCACTCTGGACACAACGTCCACCGCCATAACGCCCACTCTGGTCACAACGTCCACTTTCAAATTTGGTCACAACGTCCACCTTGGACACAACGCCCACCGCCATAACGCCCACTCTGGTCACAACGTCCACCTTCGCATTTGGTCACAACGTCCACCTTGGACACAACGTCCACCGCCATAACGCCCACTCTGGCCACAACGTCCACTTTCATATTTGGTCACAACGTCCACCTAGGACACAACGTCCACCGCCATAACGCCCACTCTGGTCACAACGTCCACTTTCAAATTTGGACACAACGTCCACCTTGGACACAACGTCCACCGCCATAACGCCCACTCTGGTCACAACGTCCACCTTCGCATTTGGTCATAACGTCCACCTTGGACACAACGCCCACTTTTGTTTTACTAGTTATTTATTAATAAATTTTTAACTGTCTTCGTTAATGCTTTTTGAGTGGACTAATGTTTTCTAGAATTTAAAAAAAAATTAGTTTTAGGCTATTTTATGTATTTTTTAATCAATGTATAGTTTCAACTATTTCCTTCCCATGCTTGACGATTTCGTCTCTCTTTTCTGCTGGTTTTTGTCTAGTGTATGTATTTCCTGCTCATTTCTCATATAAATCGGTATATGAAGCATATGGGTCATATTATAATACTAAATATACCTAAAGATTTATTGGTTTGCGTTACACCTCATTCGAAAAAAACTTTTTCTTATTGTACCAGCAGGTAAGTATTTACAAGTCCCTAAAAACTAAAAATAAAAGAGAAGGTTGACGTCACTAAAAAAACGTGGTTTTACGTGTTATCATTAGTAATATAACAAGGGCGAGACATACCGATAATTTTATACACGCCAAGGGGCGAGCGCTCGTTGTAATGAAAACTATCCCGATGGCAGTTTTCTAAGAGCAATCAGCACGATGACTCTTGGGATGAGCAAAATTATTTGTACGTCGCCCGCGTTTATATTTTAGAGTAGCTGGCCCGGCAAACGTTGTTCTGCCCAAAAATAATTTATCTATGAAACCTCGTTTCACCACTATAGGGTTTTTAATTTATGTCATGTCCAGTGGCGGTGCAAGAGCACCTTGGGCCCCTAAGCAAATATAAAAATGGCCCCCCTTGTAAAAATATTTTTATACTTAATGAATTGTATATTTATAATTATAGTATACAAAGTAAACGTTTAACAAAAAATAAACTAACATCTTGTTATAACCAACAGGAATAGAGTATAGTAAATGCCTAACATTTAACACACTTCATAACTAACATATCTAACAAAATGTCAATTTAAAATACAAAGAAAACCGATGTATAAATATCTACCTAGGTAACACTAGTAAAATAAAATAATATTCTGGTAAAGCCCTAAGAACCCACGTCAAAATAGGTAACAAATACTTAGTATTTATTTGTATCATTAATGATTTCGGAGGCTTTCACGGTCATTGTCATTAAATAAAAAGCCACTTTCGGGGATGGACTGTGTCATTATTGAGGTCGAAGAACTCAACTTTTCGCCCACTTTCGTAAGGGGCTACATCAGGAGGAAAAAGCAAAAAGAGCTCGGTAACTCAACGTGTTAACCACGCCAGAGGCGAAATTATTTTGCAAGGGAAGGGATAGAAGAGCACGGTAACCTCGTTTTAGTCGAGTTTCGCCTCTGATAAGGTTGACACGTTGAGTTACCGTGCTCTTTTTGCTTTTTCCTCCTGATGAATCCCCTTACGAAAGTGGGCGAAACGTTGAGTTCTTCGACCTCAATAATGACACGGTCCAATTCCGGAAGTCGTTTTTTACTTATTGTATCATTAATATCTGTAAAACGCCGTAAAACTAAATTGATCAGAAAAAATGTATCTTTCTGACCTTAGTGACAGCAAATTGTTCCACAAGATTTTTATGTCCATCGTAGACGATGCTCTTTGCTCAATTGACAAAACCGAAAGGTCATGTAGCCTATTTTGTCTCGTAGAATTTCTAAAATAATGTTTTATTATTTTCAACTTGCTAAATAATCTTTCTATCGTGGCTAATGTTACAGGTAGTGAAAAATAAAACCAATGCAGTAATAATCTCGCCAAAATTGCTATCGAGAACACCATATTTTTGCAGGAATAAACTTGTCAAATCTGGAACACTCATGCTATCATTTAAATCTTCTTTTAGTAAGGAAATAGCGTCACAAATTGAATGGCGAGATTGTTATTTGGGACATCAGAATACTTTTTCTGAAGCGAATCACATCGGACCTGTTCAGCTTCTTGCATTCTTAGGCGATTTTCGGTTCTAAAAATTCAAAAATGTTTGTTAGTTTTTCAAAGCTCTTAATTCGAGTCTGATCACTGACGACTGATAACTGAGAGTGGGGACTGAGGTTGCAGTACTATCAATCTATACCCAAATGAAGTAGAAGATATCGAGATATTTAATAAGCGAATACATAGCTTACCGGGCCCCTAAGCAACGCTTGCTCCCGCTTATGCATTTCACCGCCACTGGTCATGTCTACCGTTTTGGACATAAAAATATATCCTATTTCCGCAATTAACGTCCCTAAAAACCTTAATAACGACACCCATATCGATGTTTAGGCTTAGTTACCCCATTTCACCCCCTAAGGGATCGTTTTTTGGAAAATTACGAAGTACGTGTTTGCTTATTTGTTTTTAGGAGTACTCCTAAGAAGTGCCAAGTCGAAATGTCTGTTTAATATTATTTTTCCATACAAAATTGGAACCCCCATTTTACCCGTTTAGGGGGTGAATTTCGAAATATCATTCCTTGTTCCTTGTATAGGTACATCATAAAGGGAACCTCTGCAAAATTTGTGTTTTTTGCTTTTTTAGCCTTTTTATGCATATTTCGGATTTTTTTGCTAATTTGTACTTACTTTTAAGTTGTCAGTTTGCATTTATTTTCGGCCTAATTCATTTCGTAATCGAATATTTCAATCTGGTTCGTTTGCGAGCACATTTTTTGCTTGCATGCAGTTAGACGGGCTTAAAAATGCAGTCAGTGCAGTGGTTTTCTGGGAATTCCTAATAAACTCGGGTATTCCCTTGAATTATTTTGGTTAACTAGCACACACGCAGAAAACTCGGTTACTCCTCGTTTTGTATGATATTAATTCAAAATACAAACAAGAGCAAAACGGCAGATCTGGGGATAGTTATACGCCTATCATCCTTTGTGTCAGAGGCTATAATGAATTAAAATATAAAAACAATAAATTAATTTGTAAAGCTTGTATTAAGACGGTAAGAGTTTACAAACTTTAAAATTATTTAAGTACTAACATTTTAGATTTTACGTACTTGTTCTCTAAGTGTTTGAAGAGTGCACTTCATTTTCGTCATGATCGTACTTATTAACTTTTTGTGTTTTCAAAAATGATCCATAGTTACCGATAATAAATAAACTTCAAACGGATTTAGGATTAAATCTCACACGTCCAAAAAGAAGCTTTAAATACGAGTTCTATACATAATTCTTTCGGCTACCATATATTTATGCTAAAAGGGATTAGAAAACGTCAACGTAATTTCAAATTGAAAATTCATTAAAAATCATGTTAGGTATACTTTCGTTGTTTTAAATTAAAATCTCACCAAATTTAATAAATAGTTTGACAGAAGCGTGCAATAAAGTGACAAATGCAGGCAATAATATTTTTTATCTACTCCTACTGCACAATGGCCATTAATTATGATTCATAATTCACAGTTTGCAGCCAATCATAAAATTCTATTTTCATTATTCAATAGTTTGCAAGTTGCAACCAATCAGAAAATTCTATTTTCATTACTCAATAGGTTGTAGCCAATCACAAAATTCATTCTTATTATTAAATGACTTTTGAAGTTAACATCTGTCACAAATGTCATAATTGGGAAATATGAACACAAGACTCCTATTGCATAGGAGTAGATAAAATATCGTATTATATTCGCGATTATGGCCATTCTTCACTCAGATGACTTGCGCCACGCGCCTTCGGCTTGTGGCGCAAATGTCATCTTCGTGAATAATGGCTGTCATAATCGCTCATATAATAATATACTATATTGCATAGTATGCAATAACAACATGCTTTTGGCATATGGAAAGTGTCAAATAATAGCTCCTTTAGGAAATGGTAGTCGAAAATAGTACATTGTGTATCTAGGACGAAAAGCGTAGCATTCCCAGACGACTGTGAATATTGTGGGGCGAGGCGAATGCCGAGCCCAACAACACAGGAGTCTGGGAATGATGCTTTTTGTCCAAGATACACATACTATTTTTCCGCCAATCGATACGAGTAATTAAAAAAATTAGGAAATAGTACTCAAATATTCCCTGCCTAGGCCGGGAATATTATTCCTGTACAGTTGTATTGTAAATTACCTAGCAACGGCTGATATAATAGAATGTTTGAATTATTCCTGTACAGTTTTATTGTAAATTACCTAGCAACGGCTGATGTAATGGAATGTTTGACTTTGCTCAACAAAATTTTGTCAATAATGTGACAGTTCTAGTACGATTGGCGGAAAAAGTAATTTATTTCGCCTAATACAATATGTATCTAAAATGACGAGAAACCACACATGTAGATATTCCTTGTAAAATTCTGAGTAGAAATGTTAATACTAAAATGTTGGACTTATCTTCATAAGCTCTCATGAATGCTAGATAAAAACAATTTTTATTTAAGTACAGTAACTTTTCTGTTCGAAATACGTCAAAATATCACCAAGGAAAGTTGTTCAAAATGTAAAATTGCCGTACCATGCAAATTTTCAGAAATATCAACTTACTTTCAAGAATCGTATCATTAGGTTTAAGTCTGCAATGTTTTGCTATCCTAATACTGAATATATTAAAGAATATAATCATAAAATTTTGGACTCCCATATCTTCAAAAAATATTATACAATTTGTTTAATTATTTATTCCTACTCAGGAAGCGCTCCTTAATAGTGTTACATTTTCACAACACCCTGTATAATGTAAAAATAATATTCCCCAGCATATAGCCTTCTATTACGCCACACGTAATTAATTTAGATTTTGATGTAATCTTTTTAATATGCCCGTCTCCATCTTGATATCGCACAATTACTTTTTGAGAGGTCATATGTAAATCGGAAGTACTCCAAAGCAATTCCACAAATATCATACATTTCTATCGTACCAATTAAAATTGTGTGACTCACACAATCAAAGGTTTTGAGTTAATCCCATATTGCTATGGCTGTAGTACTTAGTTATATAGGTAGGTAGTGTAAAATAAATGATTAAAAATGGTTTTGTTTGTATTTAAAACAATTACTTTAGTTTCATATCAATAAACTTTATTAACTAGACTATTTCTACTTTTATAATAGGTACATTTATTGTTTTAATATTGTAAGGCTGCTAATTCACACAGATTCGGTATTCGAATCTTATAAATTTCTGATACCGACAGCCCATCGTCGAAATGTATTTAGATTGGAAGACGCAATTTCTTTGTTCAGATTCGCAGGTTCGAATATTATGTTGAGATTCGAATCTTGAGCTCAGATTCAAATCTTACGTTCACATTAGGTGTTACGTATTACGGAGGTTCAAATTCGAATTTCATATTCAGATTCGAAAATTAGAATCTTAGGGATTTGAATCTTTTTAGATTCGGGATGCCAATCTTAAGAATTTCAGAATATTGACAGCCCTACGAGGAATTCTTTAAACTCGCCTTATGAGATGTAAAATTTATAATAAAAAATATTATTATTTCTAAACTTCCCAATGTAGAAATGTTTTAAGAGTATATTTTACTATGTCGATTAGTAATCCTTCTAGATAAATATGTCTCATATACCTGGAATAAAACTGGGAAAATATCAGACAAACATATACAAGGTGAACACCATAAAAAATTACACTGTGTTTATTTTTGCGTTAATTTTGAAATAGAAGAAAGTAATAATTTTCACATGGGTCAGGTTTTACACTTGTCGAAAATAGGACTCAACAGATACAGGATAATGTCACAAATGGGTCAAAACATTTCAACAATAAGACCGCTCCTTTAAATAGAGGCGCGCGTCGCACTCATTTCAATTAGGCTCAATGGCGCAGTTCGACTTTTCGATGCAGTCGATTGCTACGCAGGTGCAGTTACGATCGCTATGCAGATGCTGCGGGTTCAAACCCCAGCGGGATACAAATTTAAAAATTTGTAAATTGATCTAATTCGCGCGAGGGAAGTTCGGCATAAACCCATTTAGATTTTTTAGTACTGTTCCTATTAAAATGACTTTTTTAAACAATTACGTAGTACATTATACAAAATAAAAGTAAAGCGTGATTTTGTTCGAAGTGTAAGTTTAAAGCCCAAGGGCGAAGCCCCCGGGCTACAAATACACAGAGGAAAAAATGGCGTTCACTCCTGCTTTGTATATGTCATTTTTTCCACGACCTATAGTAGAAACAATTATTTTCATAAAGCGTTACAGTCAATTGGAATTATACTGCAATATTTAGTAGGATTTTGAATTGTATTATAACAACATACATCTTATATATATTCTTTATAATGAATATATGCTTTAAAATGAAAATTCTGCCACAATTTTTATAACCAATCTAGAAACTGATTTTTACTCCCAATCGTGGAAAAATATATGTATTTTCTTCAACTGGCTTTTATCTTTATGCTTCGGGAATTCACGTGTAATATATGTTTGGTGAAAGTGAAATGATCGGCGCTGTCATTTAAAATCATGCCACCACTAAACCCCATGTTTGACTCTCTCGTCTAGGGTCCGCAAATATCTAAAATCGGCCCTGAAGGTCCTCTATCTGACCCAGTTAACTAACAGAGCTGCCTAATTTGTCAATGTCATTTAGACACCCTAGGTAACATAAAGAAACTACAGTACTATAAGCATTAAAATATTCTAAAGTATATGGTAAAACACTAAAAGCAAATAGGGGATTTGTACTTAGTAGAACAAAAATCCAGCAGAAAATAGGACCAAAATCGTCAAGAATGGGGAGGAAATAGTTGAAACTATAAATTGGTTCAAAAAATACATAAAATAGCCTAAAACCATTTTTTTTAAATTCTAAAGAACATTAGTCCACTCAAAAAGCATTAACGAAAGCAGTTAAAAATTTATTAATAAATAACCAGTAAAACAAAAGTGGGCGTTGTGTCCAAGGTGGACGTTGTGACCAAATGCGAAGGTGGACGTTGTGACCAGAGTGGGCGTTATGGCGGTGGACGTTGTGTCCAAGGTGGACGTTGTGACCAAATTTGAAAGTGGACGTTGTGACCAGAGTGGGCGATATGGCGGTGGACGTTGTGTCCAAGGTGGACGTTGTGACCAAATTTGAAGGTGGACGTTGTGACCAGAGTGGGCGATATGGCGGTGGACGTTGTGTCCAAGGTGGACGTTGTGTCCAAATTTGAAAGTGGACGTTGTGACCAGAGTGGGCGTTATGGCGGTGGACGTTGTGTCCAAGGTGGACGTTGTGACCAAATTTGAAAGTGGACGTTGTGACCAGAGTGGGCGATATGGCGGTGGACGTTGTGTCCAGAGTGGACGTTACGACCGACGCCGCAAACTGTTATTCTCAAGAGGCGTCGGTGGACGTTGTGACCAAAGTGGGCGTTATGGCGGTGGACGTTATGTCCAAGGTGGACGTTGTGACCAAATGCGAAGGTGGACGTTGTGTCCAGAGTGGGCGTTATGGCGGTGGACGTTGTGTCCAAGGTGGACGTTGTGACCAAATTTGAAAGTGGACGTTGTGTCCAACATGGCGGCCATACTAGGTGGTGGACGTTGTGACCAGTGGGCGTTGTGTCCAAGACCCACCCTACCACTGCGAATTAAATCCGATTGAACTGGTTTGGAGTGAGGTCAAAAGGTATATAGGTGCACATAATACGAATTTTAAAGAAAATACCGTACGTAATTTAATCCGCGAATCTTATGAGCGAATCACACCAGAGAAATTGCAAAACTATGTAAGTCATGTAATAAACACAGAAGACAAAATGTGGGAAATCGACCGTGTGATGGACGATATAGAACCCATTATTATAAATATAAATTATGAGGATTCTGATGATAATAGCGAAGAGGACAATAATTATAGTGAATAATCAAAACCAAAAAAGAAATACATTAATTAGTTTTCTTCTGTATCAAATTTTATTAAAAACCATGTTTATATTTATTTTTAAGTATGTTACAACAAATTGTATGATCTAATTAAAATTGTTTTTATTTTAAATGTCTAAACTCAATTATTTTGCATTATATGCTGCTCTTTTCAAATTGACGCAGAAGCGACAAAAAGGGTTTACTTCAACAAGGTATTAACAAATAAGCCGATTGCAATACAAAAGGCGGATTTATGATGATTGACGTCTTCGTGATCAGTTTTAAGCGACTTGCTGGGGAAATGTGGCAATACTGTAGCCCTATCCCTGTACACTGCATAGTCAGAGTGAAACGAGCTATAGAGCTTCCTCCAGCTGCTCTGTAGAGTATGGTCGACGGTTAGTCTTTCTTTTATAAGTACCAGGCATAATTCTTCTGAAACAGAAAAAAGCAGCATATGACCCATTTACCCCATTGAAACATGCAGCATTTACCCCATATATCATTATTGTCAGGGGTAAATGCATCACCCCCCCCCCCCCCCAACTAACGAGTAAGTGAGGTTATGTGTTATGTTTTACTTAAATACATATTAATAGTAATCTGAACACTTACCCTTGATCTTCACTTTGAGAATTTTCGCTATATTAGGTTAGTGACTTGAAGAATTAGATATTCCGTCCAAATTTACACACACTTCTTCACTGCGTAAAACTTCTGCTAGTGACAACTGTCAAAATTAAACGGCCGTTGTTGTTGCTGGCTGTGGCTAGATTACCTACAGACAAAGTGCATAAACGCGTGGTAGTGATATTTATGAAGAATTATGAGATAGATAACAACGTTGAACCCAAGACGCATTAACCCCAAAAATGCCTTAACCCCAACTGGCTCGTTTTATCGGGTAATAAAAATGACATTTTTAATGGGCTAACGAGTGTTTTGATTGACATTTCAAAATTATCTGTTTAACGTGTGTATTCTATGGCTCATATCTTAATCTTGAAGTGACTTTTACTCCCTTTTTTAACTGATTTAAGAGGCAGCAACTGGTCGTTTGGGAGCGTAATGCACTGCAGTTGTAACCAAATATTGTACTTATCGAGGCAGCTGTGCTGCACACCTGTGCGCCTGTCTGTTTGAGTAATTTATGGGACAGCGACTGGTTGAACACGCGGCTAATAGAAGTTTGTGGAACATATGCTGCAGACATTCTGACTAGCGTGTGAAATTCATCTAACAGGTTTGGATATGTTTCGTCGTACTATTCCCTGGTACAAATCCACTCCGCTACACGGGTCTTTGAGATAAAAGGCAACGTTTGCGCCACTCGTTAATAACATGTAAAAGGAGTTTGCTTGTGTAAGGTACAAGCGTCACTGTTGTGTACAGGGTGCGCACAGTTGGTAAACCGTTTTCTGCTGCTGATTTCCTTGACTCCAGTATCACTCAGGGTAACTTTGCCTGGAGATTTCCTGTTTTTTAGCATTTTTGAATTAAACTACTTATAACACCAGGTTCCGATTCCATATTTTTTCATATTGACCGTTATCTACGTCGAGTTATCTTTAGAAAGGCCAAGGCAATAGTTTGTACATACCTACATCACTCATGGTTTTTTACTTTTTGTGTAAGTTCTCGTCTCATAGTCACTATTTACTCTAATTTAAACAGCTACATCTTATTTTCTGGTTTAACAGGAGATTGAAAACCTAATAGAGATGTCACTACAAGGTGTAAGAGGTCAGGGAATGGAGCTGTACTGGCGAGAATATAATGTTTGCCCTACTATAGAAGAATATAAAGAAATGGTGATGGGGAGTAAGTAGCAAATTTGACGAGTATTTTATAACTCTATCTTTTTATTTTCTTTGCAGAAACAGGTATGTTCTTCCAGCTAATTGCGGATCTAATGCAGATGCACAGTACTGAAAAGATAAATGTGTCCAGATTGGCTAACATTCTTGGAATAGCTTATCAAGTTATAGATGACTACAAAAATTTAACTTGTAAAGATGTAGGTATATTTCGTAATGCAAACATTAGAACCTTAGAACTTCCTCTTCCTAATTGCAAAACGTATTACCTAAGTACTTGCTAAAAATACTAGTAAAATATTAACAAGTGTAGGTACTTAAATATAAACTGCAGTGGACTGAATCGGTTAGGGCATCTAAATTCGACTTTTATGGCAACATTAGGCAAGAATTTAACCTTTTATTTAGGAATTACGAATTTTCATGATGACAGCGTTTATTTCAAGAAAATTGTTGAGGTGACAGCTGATGTTTATTTTTAAGGTTGACTTAAAATTGCGAGAAAAGTTGATTCCAATCACTGAAATATTAAAACAAGTTCGTATAAGCAAGAACTGAAAATGCTTCATTAAGTAGATATTACCCTTTACAATTAGCGAGCGATAATCACACTTTCTTGTCAAGAAGTTACTGTTTATCACATAAAAACAAATTATATAGAAAATGTTTGGAGATTGTCATCTTTCATTGCTTAATAGTTATTTACTATACAAGTGGGATAACAGCATCATTAATATACGTGTGTGTAAGTTACAAACGAGTGCGTAGCACGAGTTATGTAAGCACACAAGTATATGAATGATGCTGTTATCCCACTTGTATTGTACAAAATTTTATCTACGACTGCCTAAAATTGAGAAAAGTGCATTAAGAGAAATGTCAGATCTGTCATTTTCAAAAATATTTTAGTAGGCAAATGTCATTATGTCATTCATTTGACACTATTTCAGTCAGTTGCGTAATGAAACCATTACATAACTGAGTGGTGTAATGAGCTTCATTACCTAACTGAAATAGTGTCAAATGAGTGACGTAATGCGTTACTTATCCCACTGGAGTAGATAAAACATTTTATTTCATCCTATTATGTTACTATGATAGTAACCCTTTAGCAACGAGTTGCGTTAAGATGCATTTAACAGCAGTAGTATTGTTAAGAAAAATAACATACCGATACTTTATTAATATTTATATATATGTTGGCAGTACTGACTTGTACTGTTAGTGACAATGTCAGTCTATGTCAAATTCGAAGTTAGTAGGTTAGGTTTTGTTTGCTATTTGACACAGACTGACGCAAAACGTAACCTGCTAATCTCGAATTTAACATAACCTGACAGTGCTACCAACAATACAGTATTTTATGTGATACCACCACAGCCATAGCAGATATATGTCATGTCTCGCTGTTGTGTATTAATAAAAAAAAATCTATTTTTTGAAAAAGGTTAATATTTTAGGATAAATTAAACGATGTTACGATATACGTAACGTTATCTGCTTTCTATATTACTCGAGACTTTTGAAGAACTCGCTCCTAACGTCGCTCGTTCATTTAAACTATTATCTCGTACCTAATCTAAAAAGCTTGATAACGTTACTTGCATCGTAAATTACTATTATGTCTCAATAAGTGCTACACAAAACAAGCCATGTCATCTAAAATCATTAGTATACAGTAATCGCCAAAAAGTTGGCATCTAATAGGAATTTGTTTTGAAAAATGAAAACCCTGGAGATCGGAGGTGGCTGAAACACATTGCATTTGGGCCAAACAAAAGTTGTCACGTGACTTCTATTATCTGTGATTCTTTACATTTTTTGAAAATAATTTCGAAAAATTTAGTTACCTGCCAATATAGACAAAGAACTTAGCAAAAAATTGTTTAAAATGTGATTTTCTATCTAAATGCAAAATTATAAATGAATAAAAAAAATCTACTGTGATACACGCACACAACTTCCTTTTGCAGTGATCTTATAATTAGCCAAAAATTTGATTTTGAATTCTTAAGCATTTGTCAAAAATTTTCAAAAATTACAAATATTATGGAAACCGTACAAAATAGAGCGTTAGATGAAGATACAAATGTTCTTCCAAATTTTAAGCTAAATTCAAAAAAGTAATAATATACCGGGTGTTATATTTAAAATAGGAGTTAACAAAAAAATTGAAAAAAAACAAAACAATCCCATTTTAGAGGTATTCATCTGGAAAACCACTTATCTCACATCAATATACATTAACAATGTAATAAAAATGTAAAGTTTTAAAAAAATCGTTAGTGCCGTTTTTGAAAAAATCGAAAAAAACTGAAAAATCGCAAGAGTAACCACCATACCTCCGGTTATGCGATTTTCTTCAAAAGCTTGCTGTCCCATCTAGATAATAGACAAAACTTATATATGAAGTTTCAACGCCATATCTCTTTTCGTTTTTGAGATATTCTGTTCAAAGGCAGACACACAGACAGACACACACAGGCAGACAGACAGACCAATAAACAAAAACATGTTTTTTGGTTTCAGGGGACTCTAAAACGTGAAGATCTGTTGAAAACTCAATTTCGAATTTTTCGGGTGAATTCAATACTTCCTTTATGGTAAAAGGAAGTAAAAATCCTTATTTAGAAAACTGTAAAAGAACATCTACAGTATTTTTCTAACAGTAATTTATTAACAGTGGTACATTAGAGTTTTTAAAAGGCACTTAAATAGATATTAATTATTATTGGAAAATATTTCTACTAAAAAGCGTCATGCATAAAAAACGTAAAAATTATGAGAACATATTACTTTTCGCTAAATAATAAAAAATGTAAAGAAGTAATTAACATTTTCTATTATTTCTTTCAATTATAAATCTTTAAACCCTCTATCTAAAAAATTGGTATTTGAAATTTTGAAAAATGTTTAAAAATTGAAAAATAATATTTCTGCGAAAGATAAAGTAAAACCGTTGTTTTCTGGCTTTAAGATTGTTCAGTTTGCTAAAACCAACGCAGGACAAAAAAATCTCATTGAAATCTTACTTAATTTCCGAAAAATAGCACTTTTTTTTATTTTAACAATTTCAAAAAACGCCATTTTCCAAGTAAGTAAAAATCACTCGGTATATCGGATAAGGCTAAATCGTTTTTTTTTTAAGATCAAAAATGAAAATTTTTCCCACTTGATGCCGACTGTTTGGCGTTCACTTATCCAAGATAACTACATTTTATTTGAAATCGGCATTAAAGTATCTCGAAATCGTCATTAAAATACGAGAAATCGGCGTAAAGTTGTTTTACGATTTTTTTGTAGGTGGCGAGGCGACAGATAAACGTCAACCGACGTTAACATAACCTACAAATGTTGGTTAAAATGTTGTAATTTCACGATTTCTTGATTTCAAATAAAACAATGTACTCCTCGGCACTGAAGTTCCATTTTATCCCTCATGTGGTTTATTTGCCTTGGCCCTACGGGGCTGGTAATTTGTAAAGGGATAATGGTCAATATTAATTCTGGTAGAATGGCTGGGGCTTTAGCGCTCATTTCTTTTTTTTTAATTCGAGTGGCCCACCGTTTTTGCAACGTAACTCGCTTAGTTATAATGCAATCGACTTTTAACAGCGCTCATTTTAAAGGTCTTTTCAATCACTACAAAAAATGTTCTATAAGTGTTTCCCGAAAAATGCATCGGTTTTTCGTTAATTAACGTTGATTACTTCGAACAAAGTTGTTGTAAAAAAAAATCTTCTTCAACGAGCCATAACTTCTTTTATTTTGGACCTAGAGCATTCATAAAACAGCCAATCTCTTTGCAGTTTTCTAAGCTCTATTTTTGGATATTACAACTTATTTGATAGAACGCGAAGTGTTCGACTTATTCGCGAAAAACCGTCCAAAAACATGCATTTTTATCACGAAAAATCTAAGTCTTCAATCGCGAATAGCTCGAAAAATATCGACCTATCGAAAAAACTATATAGAACATTTTTACTTATAATTTGTCCTTCTATCCATTTCCGGGATTATTTTGAGTAAACAATTTCCACCACCGAGAAGGGGTGGCATCCACTCTCAGGGTAAAAGCGCACATCGGCGCTATGTCACTTTTGCTCCTTGAGCCATACCCTAACCACTCACCAAATTTCACGTCAATCGGTCAAGGGTCAAAGAATTCTGAGGTAATAGCATATTTTTACCTTCAACGACTGGACTAATACTAAATAATTCTATTCAGTCACAATCCTTAAAATAGTATCCAGTTGGTTTTCATAATCAATAAAAGTTGCTGATACATTTCCGTTAGCTTACTCATTTCAGTTGTGGCAAGCATTTGTAGTAACCATCTGACATTCGTTTTTCTTATTTCACCATAAATGGAAACTGTGGCTTTTGAAACTCCTGGTAAAGCTGCTGATTGATGATTCTTCAACTAGGCATCTTTAAATTCTTACTTCTTTTGTAAAATTTGAAGTGACCAATCTATACAGGTAAAACGGTGATGATCTATCTCGAACCTTAAGTGAAAATTTTTCAGTAAGGTAATGGTGTATCTGAACTTTTTTGCTTAGTTTATCCATTGCAATTGCAATTTACAGTAAAATATTTTTGTCAAATTTGAATCACCCTGTATATAATAAATCTATTTGCCTGTACTGTTAATGACATTTTTACAAGAATGATAGTTTTATTAAGCAGCAACAGATTTATAGCTTAATATAACTGATTCCCATCTTTTTCAGTATATGAAAACGAAAAGTTTCTGCGAGGATATCACTGAAGGAAAATTCAGCTTCCCTATTCTTTATGCAATTCACAGTCATCCAGAAGATAATCAGATATTGGGTATCCTTTGTAGTCTCACATTTGAGATGATAGAATAAGCAGTACATTTCTTAACAATGGTTTGCAGATATACTTCGCCAACGCACAACAAACCGCGAAGACAAGTTACGTTGTTTGTCTCTTATAGAAAAATATGGAGGTTTTGACTACACCAAGAATGTAATTTTAGAGCTTCGCAAAGAGGCAATGCAAGAAATCCAGAAGCTGAGCTTCAACCCGTCAATGGAGAGACTTATTGATGACATCTTTAAAGATACGGCAGATGTAGTATAAGATGTCTCTGTAATGATTTTTAATTCATTGTTATTGGTTACGAGTTTACATAAAGAGTTTTATCAGGGGCTACTTACTATCTATTATTAGTTGTTAATTTCTAGCTATACCTACCATCAGTAAAGCAAACTCTCAACTAACTGTCCTTAAAGGTATTCTGATCTAACGTAATAGACGTAATGTGGTCAAAATACCAGTTAATGACAAACAATTTATGCTCAACGATTGGTTACAATACAATCTATATATTGTGATAGTTGCACCCCAGGACTATCGATCTATTGTTAAAAAAATAAATTACTAGATATGGAGTTATTTTGGATAGAAAAACTATCTAATTATTAAAAGTACAAGGGTGAAATCAATCAAAAATTAAAACAGAATGGCTATACAAAACAATGACCAAACAAATAAATTAAAATTATTATCTTTGGATTAAAAATGAATGGTTATTGAAGTTACAGAGAGAAATTTATAATTAAAAGGTAAATAATTAGAACAAACTACAAGATAGTCTTAAACAATATGAAAGTCATAAGCTGGATTAATATTTAAATAATTTACTTGGAATTTGTCATATTAATTAAGAAAATGTACTGTATGTAGTAAAATGTAATCGAGGATGTTAGTTTAAAACATTATGTTAAAAAATTGAGGAATGCTATAGTAATAGTAATTTATTATACAAGACGATAAAGTTAAATTTTATCCACGAGTGAATCGTTTAACGTCGAGACGAAGTCGAGACGTTAATGATTCAAGAGTGGATAGAAATAACTTTATCGTCGTGTATAATACAATATTTTTTCTATAGCAAGAACTTTAACTATTTCAAAAGAAAATAATGACAGTCAATCACATTTGAAAATGTCAGTAGCTAGATTGGGTTGCTACGATAATGCGCAGCTGTCATATTTAATTTAAACAAAAGTAGAAAATTAAATTACTTTATCTATCCTTGATGTTAAAGTGCTACTTTATCTACCCTTGCTGTTAAAGTAAAACTTGACCTTTTGTTTTGAGTTGATAAAAGCACACTTTAACATGTGCTATAGAAAAAAATTTATTATTAGATAACAACTGATATCGATTCCAAACAATGTAGACATAATTCTTTTATATTAAGAAAAAATTATAAAATAAACCCTTTTATAATCAAAGTTTATTAATGATATGATATATAAGGGTACAAAGGGCAAAATTAATTAAAAATAAATAGAATAATTGATCATTTATAACTGAGACATATTTTAACAAAAAGGAGGGGCTAATTAGTTAATAAAGGACGAACTATGAATATTGGAATTGGTAAGATGAGTCTGTACTAACTGGGTTGACTGGAAGAGCTGTGATATGGATTTCTGCCAATATGCAGATATCTGTTGTTGGGAATAAATTAAAGCTTCAAACTTATCGTATATGTGCAGTATAAGATCTATTGACAGTTAATTATTCAAATACCTAAAAACATATAAAATTGTAATCCTAGATTCAATATTAAATAAATTAATGTCTTTTACTCACTTGTAGCCTGTTTGTTGCTTTATTCCCGTTGATTTTTGGTTCTTTCAAGATTTTTTTACAAATTATGGCATTTGACACTTTTGTGACTTTCACAATTATTTATGTAATTTTTAACAGGCACAAAATAACAAACAAACAATCGAAATAACTACTTGATAAATAATATGGTCTCTCAAAACTAGTCAAATATTCTTAACACTCCCGCCCGGTACAGTCTAGTCGGAAAAAGAGACTGTACCCTTTTCATTAATCTGTATGACAGCCAGTTTAACAGCAGGACGTTCAAAAATTTCCTGTTGGGTTTGAACTGTTGCCTTTCTCACTTGTCCATCAGCTGCCTTTTTTATTTCTATCACTTCACCCTTTGGCCAATTGCATCTTGGTAAGTCTTTGTCACATATGACTACAATATCGCCTACCTTAATAGAAATAATTTGTTTTTGCCATTTGGGTATTAATAACAGATCAGGTATGTATTCGCAAACAAAACGTTGCCAACACTTGTTTACAAATTGTTCTCTGTATAAGTAGTTAAATTTTAAGACTTTGATGTCATCACTAAGTTCTCCAATTGGTTTGTCTCCATTTGAAGAACCAGTTAAAAAATGATTAGGCGTTAAGGCATCTGATTCCTCAAAATCTAAAGAAAGATAAGTAAGAGGTCTGGAATTTACGATATTTTCCGTCGAAATTAGACAACTATAAAGCAATTCGTCAATGGGTGTTCTGGTAGGTAATGCGGTATACAATGAAATTTTGACTGCCTTTACTAGACGTTCCCACGTACCTCCCATATGTAGAGAAAGTGGAGCGTTGAAATGAAACATTATTTGTGGGCTCACTAATGAATTTGCTATTAATTTACTCTCAAAGTTCCGTAACTCTTCTCTTAATATTCTTTCGATTGCAATAAAATTCGTACCTCTGTCACAGTAGATATGTCTTGGTCGGCCTCTGCGATTCATGAATTTTGTAAAACAAACTATACAACTATCAACATTTAATTTATAGGCGATTTCTAAATGAACAGCTCGGGTTGTTAGACAAGTAAAGAGAGCTCCCCATCTTTTCTCTGTTCGTCTTCTAACAGTTACGTTTATCGGGCCAAAATAATCGACTCCGGTATGAGTGAATGTCGCAGTAAATGTTGCAAGACTACATTCAATTAAAGGAGACATTTCTGGTGTTTTTGGTAATGCAAATTTTATTTTGCAATAATTACAATCATGTCTTATTTTGTTTAGAAATCTTCTTAATTTGGGAATATAAAAGGTTTGTCGTATTTCATTCACAACAGACTCATGATTCTGATGTTGATACATTTGGTGGTAGTCTTCACCACGAGTAAAGCTAAACGGCTTCTTCTTAGCAATATTATTGGCCTTTTGGTGTCGAATCTGACGTCTGTTGCTTTATCTATCCTCCCACGAATGCGAAGTAGATCATTTTTGTCTAAATATGGTGATAATTTGAATAAACTGCTTGATTTTTTAACTGCATTAGAGATGGATTGTCTTCGATGAAGCTGTAGAGTGTCACGCCTCAAACACGTAACAAATAAAGAAATAAAAAACCGAATGGGAATTGACACCAATACTATAAACACCATAGAGAGAAAACAGTTGTCGTGGTACGGTCATCTCAGAAGAATGTCTAACGATAGATGGCCAAAAAGATTATGGGAATGGGTTCCTCCAGAAAAACGGAAGAGGGGAAGACCTAGAAATACCTGGATGAAAGGGGTACAAGAAGCCATGAGAAGTAGAAATCTTGATGATAATCAGTGGGAGAATAGAACAGAGTAGCGCAGAGGGTGCGAGAAACGACGACAGTCGTAAGAAAACTCGCAATATATATATACTAGCTGTTACCCGCGACTTCGTACGCGCGAGGTTTGTTATTAGTGTATTAAATAATGACTAATTATTTCCTGTCATCCCATCCCATCCCATCCCCGTCTTTTTCCCCGTCCCCGTCCCTTTTCTCGTCCCCGTCCCCGTCCCGCCCCGTCCCGTCCCGTCTCGTCCTGTCTAGCCTCGTTTCCTCCTCTTCCTTCCATCCCATCCCTTCCCGTCCAGTCCCGTCCCGTCCCGTCTCCTCATTTTCCGTCCTGTCTCGTCCAGTCCCGTCCCGTCCCGTCCCGTCCCGTCATCTCCTATTTTTACCTTCAGGGGACAAATTTCCAAAAACTTTGAATGACTTAGTTCAAAATTTGATCTTACAAAATTCTAACCTCTTTTTTTACCCCTCTAAAGGTTGAATTTTCAAAAATCTTTTCTTAGCGGATGCCTACTCCCTCCCTATTAGAAATCTGCCTGCCGAATTTCAAATGCCATTTTCGCAATCAACGCCCCAAAAAACCTCAATAACGTCACCCATATCGATTTTTAGGCTTATACACCCCAGTTCACCCCCTAAGGGGTTGATTTTCGGAAAATCATGAAATACGTGTTTGCTTATTTGTTTTTAGGAGTACTCCTACGAAGTTTCAAGTCAAAATGTCTATTTAATATTATTTTCCATACAAAATAGGAACCCCCATTTTACCCCTTTAGGGTCGAATTTCAAAATATCCTTCCTTATTCTTGTATACATCATAAAGGAAACATCTGTACAAATTTCAGCTTTCTAAGTCCAAGGATTGGGCTGGAAGTTGATGAGTGAGTGAATGAGTCAGGACTTTTAGAAATATACAGGGTGTTTCAGAATAACTGTTCCTAATTCTCAGAATTGAGAGAGGGTATGTTATTCAACACTTTTTAATAATAAACGAGTGTTCGGAAATACTTCTGTTTCGAGATAATACGACATTAAGGAATTGAGTCTTTCAACATGATGGTGCACCAGCGCATTTCGGTTTAAATGTTCGAGATTATTTAAATGCACAATTTCGAAACCGATGGTTTGGGAGACAAGGTCCTATTCTTTGGCCTGCACGTTGGCCAGATATGACTCCAATTGATTTTTGTATTTGGGGTCATATTAAATCACTCGTCTATGCGACACCTGTGGACACAGCAGAGGAGTTAGTGGCGCGAATTATTCTTGCTTTTGATGACATTCGTGATCGTCCGCAGATATTTCGAATAATTCGTCGGTCAATCACACATCGTTATACCCTGCGTGTCGACAATGGCGGCCATAATTTTGAACAATTCTTATAATTTTTGTGTAATACCATTTTTTAAATATTAATAAAAATTGCAACCGCTGGAAATCATTAAAATCGTTACTTTTCACATTGAGATTATTTCAAGTACTCAATTCGTTAATGTTGTATTATCTCGAAACGGAAGTATTTCTGACACTAGTTTATTATTAAAAAGTGTTGAATAACATGCCCTCTCTCAATTCTGAGAATTAGGAACAGTTATTCTGAAACACCCTGTATATAAGACTAGCTGTTACCCGCAACTTCGTTCGCCCGAGGTCCGTTATTTGTGTATTAAATAACGACTACGTATTCTCTGTCATCCCATCCCATCTCATCCTATCCCCGTTCCCGTCCCTTTCTCCGTCCCCGTCTCCGTACCGTCCCTTCCCGTCTTGACCCGTCCCGTCCCCTCCCCTTCCATCCCAGCCCACCCCTTCTCTTTCCGTCCCGTCCCGTCCCGCCCCGTCCCGTCCCGTCTCGTTCCGTCCCGTTCCGTCCCGTTCCGTCCCGTTCCGTCCCGTCCTTTCTTGTCCCGTCCCGTACCGTCCCGTCCTTCCCGTCCAGTCCCGTCCCGTTTCTTTCTGTCTAGTCCCGTCCCGTTTCGTCCCGTCCCGTCTCGTCCAGTTCCGTCCCGTCTCGTCCCGTCCAGTCCCGTAGCGTCCCGCCCCGTCCCGTCCCCTCCCTTTCCATCCCATCCCTTTCCTTTCCGTCCCGTCCCGTCCCGTCCCACCCCGTTTCATCCCGTCCCGTAGCTTCTTGTCCCGTCCCGTACCGTTCAGTCCCGTCGCGTCCCGTCCCGTCCCTTCCCCGTCCCGTCCCGTCCCTTCCCGTCCCGTCCCGTCCAGTCCAGTTTTGTCCCGTCCCTTCCTTTATGTCATGTCTACCGTCTTGGACTTAAAAATAAATGCCATTTTCGCAATCAACGTCCCAAAAAACCTCAATAACGACACCCATATCGTATTTTAGGATTATTTACCCTATTTCACCCCCTAAGGGGTTGATTTTCTAAAAATTACGAAATACGTGTTTGCTTATTTGTTGTTAGGAGTACTCCTACGAAGTTTTAAGTCGAAATATCTATTTAATATTATTTTTCCATACAAAATTGCAAACCCCCATTTTACCCCTTTAAGGGTTGAATTTCAGAATATTCTTCCTTATTCCTTGTATACATCATAAAGGAAACCTCTGTGCAAAATTTCAGCTTTCTAGGTCCAAGGGTTTGGGCTGGGCGTTGATGAGTGAGTGAATGAGTGAGTGAGTGAGTCAGGATTTTCAGTTTTATATATATATAGATATATATTGTAAATCTGAGTTGTTTTTCTTATTCTGCAGTTGTTTCATTTCATTTCCGTAATTTTCAAACTGAGTTTGTTTTATCAAGGTGTTACTGGCTCTTAAAAGTTCATCTGCAGTCAGAATGGCAAATTTAATTTCTTCTTTCTTGAGTTTTGATTTAAAAATATCTGCAGCATTAAGAACGTAGGCAGTAGCTCGTAAGAGTCTTTTGAATTTACTAAATCGGTCAAACTGTATTAAAGTGGAACAGACAATATTTGTTTCTATAGTATGGTTACATTTTTCTTCTTGTTTTCAGCTGGTATCTGGAGGCCAAACTTCTTTTGACTTGAACAAAAACTCAGGGCGTTTAAACCAACGAGCAGTGATTTTCACATTGGGTTGAGCTTTTCATTTGTGTTGGAACATATCTCCAGTTTGCAACTATTGAGTTCTCTTGGATTTCGGCAACCCTATAAGCTACATATTTCGTAGCTTTCGCGGATCTTCATTTCTTATCCAGTGTAAAACAATTATGGAGTCGGACCAGTAGAAAACGTCATCACTTTTTATTGACAGGTATTGACAAATGTTCTTGACAAGTCTTGCTCCTATCACGGCGCCATCAAGTTCCAGTCGAGGAATCGTTTGAAGTTTTATAGGAGCCACACGTGTTTTTGATCCGATCAGTACACATTCTGTTGGTTATTTTTTGTTCAATTCTTAAATCGGCTACACAAGAAGAAGCATGTTCACTGGCATCTACGAAAATACGCATTTGAACTATGGTGTCTTTCCAATCCTTAATATTTGCAAGATAACATCGGGGAATTGAAATTTCTTTGATCTGGAAGGGTTTTGTAGCCAAATAAATCATTTTTATATTGTTTGTCGGAACTAGGTTCGTCCCAAGAGATCTTGCTTCTCCATATTGTTACGGTCTTAAACGGTCTTTACGACACCGCACCGGCTCATACAACAACCAAACGGCCGGCGCGGGCGATAATTCACAAAATCGGGACGAAAGGTTCTCCTAGGTCGCTACCCATGCCGCAACAAGATAGGCCGGCTAAGCAATCAGTGGAGCTAGGGCGGGTTCCTTACGAGATCACCTAAGGGCAATGGCCAGAGGGGCGGTACATAACGGTAAAAATAAATAAGGCGCCACCAAGCCTGTCTTAACCCGAATAACCGGGCCTGGGCGGTTAGATGGGACGAAGAGTACACTGGGCACTACTTCATGAAGGTACTCGAGGGGTATCGGGCTCAGGTTACAAATTTGAGAAATAGATACTTGGGTTACTCATTCGAGTCTGTAAAGCCACTGCGGGGGGGGGGGGGGCGCTGTCACACCTACCTGCACACTCCAACGCTCAAATTCCGTCGTACATCGATCTTGACACTAGCTGTTAAATCTGAAAAGAGCATGCAGAAGTCATATTCAATAATAAACCTCGTAATCACATAGGCATCTATTGACTGAAGGATACAGCACAAACCCCTCAGGGCAACGATTACGTCGCCTTGATTACACGCAGGTCTTAGTCTAATGCCCCCAGCTGAAGATAGCGCGCTAATACTAACGCACACATAATTAACAAAATGGCCAATGCCAATACAGTAGGCTCAGGTGACCCGTTAAACGATCTGCCGAAAGTTACTGACTCAACGTGTATACTACAGAGGGTCGCGACCCATTACTTTACTGTGACAGTGTCGCGGGGTGAAGCCAAGCACAGAATAAATGGCTAATTATCGGTAAGGTGCCCAAAGTACAAAGATGGCAGAAAAATATATCGCTTAACTGGTCGTACCCAAAGCAAAGGTTCAAATATTACAAACACAAACGGTCGGGGCGCATAGATTTTTCACACAGAGATAATTCATTGCCGGTCAGGTACAAGCAAAATTTGATTGCAAGTAAACAACAATCAAAGTCCTTCGTTCACAAACGCAACTTCGCCTAATTACGTCACGCACTGAACAGCTGAATGATTTCGCATACGGATGATCGATACGCCGTTATGCACAAAAGCAATCTCCCTTGATAAATTGCTGCGCCCAGAGCACTATTTAATTTACTTCCATAAGGATGGTAGAAATACATGGATTTACAGCCAGTTCTAATGCAAATTTGGATCAACCACCGAGCAAGCGTTAGCGGTGATTCACAGATGGACACAACGCCGTGGTTTACAATGGCGGCCCAATTATCAGCAACATGCCAGCGATTGATTAAACGCGCCACTGGCGATCCGAATGCGTCAATTCAGTTAGTTAGCCTGCTCGTGCGCTGCATGCAAGCTAATTCAGTACTCTGCGGCGACAAGTTATGACACATTGGCGATTATACACACATGCTAATAAGTTCTGTCCGAAAGCAAAATGGTTACTATTTTACATAACATTTACAAATGGTACCTGTGTTTGGACGTCGTTTGAGCGGTAAGGTGCGGCACTTTAGCAACGCCCTGAGTTGGCTGCGGGGGTGTGATACGAGAGCATTTCCTTAGCACAACGAATCCGCCGAATGATGGCGTTTTTTTCTACAACTTGGTCACCCACATGTAACCGGGTATAACGATGACATTAAGGGCGGGCTGCACGTCCTGCTGGCAAATCCCCAAAGGCAACGGGAATCAAAGATCGCCTTTGCACAACATTGCGGTACGTAACCCTTCAGAATCACCAAGAAAGGGACACCTCAAACACGTGCGACACACACAAGAGCTCACTGCCGACCCCATAAAGGCGAAACAGTTTATATCACATTCGCTGAAACAGCACGAGACGAGAAACACACATCGCCTTCACGGCAACGGTACAAACACAAAAGGCAGCGTCCCCAAGCGTCGAGACGCAAGAGGACGCCTCCCACGGCAACACGATAACTGACTGCCCTGTTCAACGGCCTGAGATCAAGTGCCAAGCAAGAAGCTTTAGGACGCCGGAAATCGCGAG
The DNA here is from genome assembly GCA_940337035.1 of Agriotes lineatus. NCBI lineage: Eukaryota > Metazoa > Arthropoda > Insecta > Coleoptera > Elateridae > Agriotes > Agriotes lineatus. The sequence goes on from CALNHX010000474.1 coordinate 66,841, forward strand.
AGCCGGCGTCACCACGTGACTCTCGACAGCCAATGGCGATGCGAAAGCTTAGGCAGACAAGCAAGTGGCGTTCAAAGAGTGTCCCAAAATGAACCAAGTGGGGCAGCCGCGTCGGTATACAGGGTATTCTAAATCAAATGAGCAAGGAATGAGCTTGCCCTTGTGAGTTTTTGTGATGAAAGTTAAAAAATGTTGGAATCAGATTAGAAGTACAGATAGGCTGTACAGGCAGCTTAGATAATCAGCTAGGTGGCTGAAGGCTGCAAAATCGCTTAACAATATCTCCTGGAGGAGCATTTCCAAATAAATAAAAAAATTGGAAATTAATCCTAAAGGATCATATATGGACATTAATATTATCAAAACTTCTCTTTTGGTTGGCTTTCTTTGTCCATTTAAGACATCTTCTTTGCCTTTGATAAAGTTTAGATTAAATTTGAAGCAATCCGTTTTTAAATTCCACCACATACCTAGAACTTTCTCTGATTTGTTTCGTTTCCGAGATGAAGGTTCACTTCGAGATTATTTTTGACTTCATTATTTATTGACTCCATAAATTCTTTGGAATTTGATTGCCAATTTTGAATTTCGAAATTTTCTTTTGCATGTATTTGCCTAACTTCTGACGCGATTTTAATGGCCGGAATCAGCTGAATCTAAAAGATCGTCCACGTAGTGGTTTTTAACAATACACTCAACAGCTCTTGAATATTGCACACTGAACTTTTTTGCGTGTGTGTTTTTGATAAACTGTGCACAACTGGGTGAGCAAGTAGCACCAAATGTCATGACATTCATGACGTATGTTTCCAGTAAATTTTTCGAACTACCATTTCGCCACAAAAACCGTTGGGCATGTTGATCTTTATCTATAACTCCAACACGCAAAAACATCTCCTTAATATCTCCAGAGAAGCCAATTTTTCTTTCTCGGAAACGCAGCAGTACACCTAATAATGATGAAAGTTGATCGTCTCCTGGCAATAACATGATGTTTAAAGATATTCCTTACACGGTTGCAGCTGCATCCCAGACTATTCTAAACTTATCAGGTTTTTTTGGGATTAAAACAGAAAATATGGGAAGGTATCACACTTTTTGTTTGGTTCAAGTATTTCTTTTTCGGAGAGCTTTCTAATATATTTCTTTCCTAAAAAAGCCAAGTTCCAGTTATCTAGACCAATTAATTAATATTTGAGGTTTAGCGTTTTCGTATGATCTAAAGGGTAGGTTTGTAAATAGGAAAATATTTCTTTAATTTGCTCAGAGTTTAGTGACTGTGTTGGAAAACTTAGTGTACTAATGGTTCTGGCCTCCAATTGAAAATCGCCGATATGCCAGCCAAGTTCAATTGTGAATTATTCGTTCTGTAAGATTGCCTGGATCGCTCGCCCACGAAATAAGTTATTTCGATAACCCAAATATAAGCCCAATTCGTATGTGAGCGGTCGTGGCACACTTTACGAAATTATAAGCACAATCCGATTGTCCAGAGTTGTGCTTGAGTAAATTTATTGTTTTCGATTTACAAATAAATCCTAATAAACGCAGTCCGAGTCCAGAAAATACTTTTACATAGGCAGGTACCTGGGGGAAATCGAATTATTAGTTCGTATTCTTCAGGTCGGTTCTGGTCGGAGATTCGGATGTTCTGAGGCGCCAGCCGCTGAGAGCGGCTGGAAGCCCGGTTAAATTCTGGTGACGATCTCCTCGAGTACGCTGCTCGAATTTGGTTTTAAACGCGGCTATCGGTTCTCGGGGCTTATCGCGTATTAAGGAAGGGGTGCTCGGTGACCGATTCTCCGTTTCGACCGCGGCGATCGAGTTCTGCCAGTTCGAGCGCATTGGAAAAAATTTCATTGTTGTAACGTTCATTGTTGGCCTAGACGAAAATTAAGCGCTATTAATTTAAATTAATTTTGATCACGCTTAATTTGGGAGTGAAACGTTACAAATTTATGCTCTTAGATTGCAAGCATGCATGTATTTTTCTCATTTTAAAAAATACACTCTTTTTACCGTAACATAACCAATTTTCCTAGACAATCAGCCTACGTACCATAATTTTCTTAGCAACTGCATACAATTGACGTTTCAAAATATAAATTTGACATTTTAAAAATATAAATTATCTCATTACACACTATAAACGTACATTTTCATTACAACTAACAGCACAATTTTAATATAGCCTGGGTCGGTAGCTCAGTGGTAAGCATCCTGACTACTGATCTAGGGGTCGCGAGTTCGATTCCCGGTCCCGGTGAGGTTTCAAAAATAAAAAAATGTCGACAAAAGTCTCTACAGAATGCCATCATTCGGAAGTGATGTAAAGCCTTGGGTCTCATGCTACTACGATGTGTAGCATGTAAAAGATCCCTTGCTAGGGTTGGAACTCCTTAGGCTCGGCAAAATTCTAAGTAGGACTTTGACCATATGACCAAAGCAGTCGGTGTCTAAGGTACCTGGTACTCTGCATGCCTAGACCTTGTCCATTGAAAAACAAACAAACAAACAATTTTAATATACGATCCTAACGAGTCTGTCACTATTGATTTGTAACGTTGCACCTTTTAAAGCAGTTTGACATGTTTGTTTTTACATTAGAACTCTAAATATTAGCTGCACTTATGTTTACGTCCGTTCTTAAGTTATTTGTTTAAATTTTTCATTTATACTACCTAAATTATAGTCTAAGCGCCACAACTTGACATTTCTGTAACTTCGGAAGTACCAACTCGAACATGTTCTTCTAACGGTCGCTACCGTTGTCATCTTTATACATCTATAGTCCATTTACTTGACATCTGCACTGTCAAACTGACATATGTTGGCACCACTGCTATTTTTCACATTTTAACAATTAAATTACTGTACAGTCTAATAAAAAACACATTATTTTTGAGGTATAGTCAAGACATTTTTTTAAATTTGACACTGACAGTGCAGATGTCAAGTAAATGGACTGTAGTTGCTATCCTGTATAATCAGCTGCCTGAATCTTAAAAGTGCTTATTTACATCATTCTAAAGATCCATTTTTTAATTACTTTAGTCATAACCTATCTATCTTAAAAGTGCTGTTCTTTATTAATGTTCTTTTCCTTTCAGATTGTACAGTCGTGTGCAAATAAATCTGGGACAGTGTTTTTTTCACATGCAGATTCAGTTAAGAATTGAAGAATATCTCCATGGATTTCCTGCTATCAGAAAGAGTTACATTAAACTTGAACAGGTACTGAAACCCGTAACTCTCTCTGATAAGAGAAAATCCATGGAAATATTCTTCAAATTCTTAACTGAATCTGCATGTGAAAAAAACACTGTCCCAGATTTATTTGCACACGACTGTACATCTGCTTGTACATACCTTGTTGTTTTATCGAGCTACCTACCATGTCGTAGGTATAGTACGTGTTTTTCCTATAAAAATTTTCAAGGTCAAGATAAAATTGGCAAAACTGCTTTTTTTAAATTATTATAAAATTTATTTTCGTCAGGTTTTTCTGTAAACGACTTTTGTCACTTTGACTTTTAAAATTAAATTGTCAGTTTTTTTTGAAACTGAATACGCGTAAAAAGCGGAATCTTTTAAAATTAATGTAGTTAAGTGTGCAGATGAACTGTTGGATTTGCATCTTAACACACCAGAAGAAGACGTTTACGAAAGATTAGCAAGAGCTTTTGATGTACATAGAACTTTAATGCCAGATTTTAAATTTCCCACCAATTTTTAGTTCTATAAAGTTACTAAAACAAATTTTGCCAACATATATTTTTTAAAGGAATCCAAGTTATGCCAACATAAACCCTAAATTCTTTGACCTTGAAAATTTTTATAGGAAAAAAACGTACTTTAGCTACCATGTCATAAAAACGAAAAGAAAACAAAGTGACTCTATCGCCAGTTTTCAATAAAAATTGACTGTTAAATTTGGTCCCACTCTTGGATTAAAGTTCCTAGTATTAGCTTTATTTATTGATTATAATCCAAATAACATAACGGTAATGCGTCACCTAATTAGTTATTGCATATTTCCCCTTTGACTTTAGCGTTACTGTTTTTATTAACGCCAATTTTAGTAATACAGTTACATTCTTGCGGGAAGTGAAGCTCTAGTAGGTTTAATAAATTTGTGGTCTCATTGTTTCATAAGCTTAAAATTTATGGTAAATATGTAATTTTAGTGAGTAGTTATAATAAGGCCGTTTATTGAACCAACAAAAAAATATAAACAATGTAAATTACATAGTAACTGAGTTAAATAATAAAACAAGGTTCAAAGGAGCGAAGTTCAAACATGCTAAACTAATAGCAGTCTGTACTACCACTTAACCTTATACAAAAAGTGAAAATAGAATTAAAAATTAGGAGAAAATAAAATAAGAAAAATGGAAAAAAGAAAAAAAGAACAGCCAAGGATAGAACAAGCAAGAACAATCGTTCAATGATTTAGTTTAGTGGAGCGCTGCAAAAAAACAATACTACTCAAGCAAAAAAGGTAGTGACCTACGGCAAGGAATTAACTAATTTGTGAAGGTTTGTTAAATAGCAGCAATTAACATGCGATCTACAAGGCTGTCTGGTTACTCAAAATAGTAAAATAAATATGCATCTGACGTTGTGTAATACGAATCTATAAATACGAAATATGATTCGCAATTGGATACCAGTTAGAGATGGGCGCATGAGTGAGTATTCACTCGTCGCCCACCTATCACGTTTGATTTAAACACTCACGTTCACTCAAGTTCACGGAGTGACCCGCCACTCACGACGTGACCCGCAGCTTTTATTTGAAAATTCAAATTCAGATAGAACAGAATGTTCAAATTTAAAACTAATAAAGGACCCGCAACAGAACTAAAAGCTCTAAAATGACATATGTTTTGCCCGTGAAACAATTTACGTGGAATGTTAACAGAATAGTAAACAGAGAAGAAATAAATGAAAATTGACTACAATAGCTTACAACACAGGATAAATACTGATTTAAAAAGTTTTGTCTATAAAAATGTCTGTTTCTATGCATGGATGACCGAATGTGTACACTTGGAAGACAGTATTTTATGTTGATGATTTTATATTTGAACATGTCTCCATCTGGAAATAAGATTTCCACCAGTTTCGCAAAATACTTGACGTGAAAAATTTAATTTGTTCCATCTCAATTTGTTTCGGAAAATGTGAAATTGTAAGGGCGCTGTTTTCTACAAGAGTCTACTGGCCATCGAGCAGTTTTGAAAACAAAAGTGCTAGGAATATTTGAGCACTATTTTCATTGTTTTCATTAAAGAATGGATATAGAATTTTTGAACCTAGGACAAAAAACCCCTGGACAAAAACCCCGGACATAAGACCCCCGGACAAAAAACCCCCAGACTAAAAACCCCCCGGATAAAAAAAACCGGACTAAAAACCCCCCGGATAAAAAACCCCCGGACTAAAAAACCCCATCATAAAGAAAACACCCTCAAATCATGTGGCGTCCGTGGGAGATTATTATTTTTATTAATAGTAATGAGTTTTTAATTATAATTATAATTACCACTGATGCAAAAATGCAGATCAAAATGACACATGTAAAAAGTAGGTCATTTATTTAATACAAAATACATTAGCAGGTATCTTTGTATTATAGCTTTTGTTATCAGTGGTAACCATAGTTGTTCAATAAGAAGGCAGGTGATTACTATTTTCTAAAAATTGCAAATGGACTCTTGCATGAGTACGGAATGATAATTAATAATTGGAAATTGGCGACAGACTAAACTAAATTGGCTTTCTCTGAAGAATAAAAGACCGACATATCAAATTTTGCAAACCCGCCTGAAACCAGTATTCCAAGAGCCAAGATTATACAGGGTGTATTAAAACGTGCGGAGAATATTTACAGCACGCAATTGTATGTCAAAAATTGAACAAAAAATTATAATTATCAGTTGGTCTTGGACGAATAGTTTTTGAAATATTAGCGTTGAAAAGTTGTTAAATTAAGCAACGTTGTGCATTTCGACAGCAACGGATTATGCATTCACAAGGCGAACGTGATTTAGAAAACTTTTTAATTGCCGTCAATAGTAACATTAGGTAGTGAATTTTCTGTATGTGTATTATATTAAATAAATGCCCCACTTTACATGTCTCATTTTTTGTGCATTCTTGTATCAGTAATGAATGATAATTATAATTAACTTATTTTCAATAATATTAATAATCGCCCACGAACCCCACTTAATGTGCGAGTGTTTTCTCTATGGTGTGGGTTTTTAGTCCGGGGGTTTTTAGTCCTGGGGTTTTTTTGTCCGGGGGTCTTATGTCCGGGGTTTTTGTAGAGGGTTTTTTGTCCTGTAACGGAATTTTCAACAACGTGATGTAATTTGAAAGTCTTGTCATGTAAAATCATAATAAAAATTTAATTATCTGTGATTATCTTTTTATATTAGGTTTGTTAAATAAAGTTTAGTGTGGTGTTTGTTGTTTCAATTTTCAAATTTAAATATTGTTTCTTTCATAGGGGCATTTTCAATTTGTTAAACTGGACAGTTTTTTTCTAGCAAAACATACATGCTTCATAGCACAACTAAAAGTTTAAAAGATTAGTTGCATTGGAATGTGTAAGATATTTTGAAGTTTTGCACACTTTTGAAATAATAATCCACCCATGTCTTTCACACTTTGAAGGTTTATAAAGCTGTTTGAATACCAGTATAAAGTCAGGACCGTTCTGGGATGGCAGTGTTGCAAGGTGCTTGGTATTTAAAACTACATTTGCGTTAACAAAAAAGACAACCGGGTTTTTGCAGGTCTTAACAACGAATTCATACACGTTAGCTCTAAGCAGGCTAGATACAAAACGAAAAGCGGATTAACTTTTATTACTTACAATTGGCTTAAGATTGGGTAGATAGAAAATTTCTAGTAAGAAATTATAGTTTTCATATTAAAATATCAGAATTTTAATTTCGGAATTATACGAAAAACACAGTTTTTAATTGTTTTCAACTGAATTCATAAATTCCTTTAATTAAATATAATTTAGTTAATAATATCACACTTACACGAATTAATACAAATTTATTGAAAAACCACTTAGTGGTTAAAACCACTTAGTGGTTAAAACAGGCCACTGGCCTATAATAAGAGGAAGAAGTATTGGAAAAGTATACATATAACATTGCACAAAATCACAATTTTCCGTCGGTTTATTTTTTGTCGCTATCACTTTCAAAATAATCATCGTTTTGTAAATTTGTCACTATTGGAGAAATATCGTCGATTACAATTTCCCATTCCAACCAAGTTTGAATTAGTTTAGTGGTATGTGCGGCACATTTTCGCCAATTTTCTGGTAGACATTGATTTAAACCTTCATGCCACATATACAGCACATGTTCATCTCTGTGTCCATCTTGTCCAATATATTTGTCGTAAAATCGTTTGCAATTAGACAAATTAATTTAATTGCATTGTAATGACAATGATAGGGCGGTAAACGTAGAACATCGTGTCCGTGTTTGCGCAACATCTCATTAACCACGTATTTTTTTAATTTCAACAGTTTTTGATAGACATAATAGCTCAATTTTTAGTTGGGTCGGGGAGTACTTTATTTCGTGTTCATCAAGCCATTTTTGAATTTCACATTTTTTCCAGTTTGACGTTGGATGTGTTTCGATAACTCAACTGTGATATGATGCGTTGTCCATTCTTATCAAAGAAGGGTCAGCTAAATTTGGAATAAGTTGCTCTGATATTCATTTTTCGAAAAGTTGGCTATTCATTTTATCATGATAATCAGAGATATAGAGGCAAAAACTAAGCTGGCTTCTTGTATAAAGCCATCATTTGACCCTGTATGTAAAACCATTTTTTTCCACCCGATCCACTAGGTCTTCTTAAACTTTTAACATTTTCATCCTGCCAGATTCTACGTTTTTTACCTTTGAAAAAACTTCACGTTTCACCCAAGAACACTAATTGTCTTTTTAAACCCACAGCATTTTGTTTATATGTATATTTTTTAAAACTCTACTTGATGCTACACAATTCTAGTTTGTTCATATAAATATCTACGATTACAGTCTTTCTTGTAGTTAAATCTCATAGTTTTTAAAAGTGTGGACAAGGACGCTCTACTTCCGAAATGCACATTTTCTTTTAATTCATCGATGAGGGCGTACAATGTCACTGGTTTTTTTCTGGCTATACATATAGTACATAGCATCCCGAACTTCCATCTTTTGTCCTTGTGGCATGTCTTCCGATTTTGACTTTGAACGTTTAATACATATATCAACAGTTGGAAGATTTTCCTTATCTTTTTTGGCAATTCGATTATAACTGTACGTCGTATATCTAGCGCTTCGGCAACTCTTTCTCTCACGCTACTTAGAGACAGGAAAGTTTCTCCTTTTTGCTTTTCTGCTTCAAAGTAAGTTTTAACACAACACAGTTTTGCGATAGAAAACTCAAAACAAAGTGTTTTTTATCAACACACGCCATAGCAGTAAAATTCAATTGAGGTAAATTCCAAAATTCATCCTCTTTGGTGACGCTTGTTACCGTCAATTTTCGCCTTACTGTATTTTCGAGATTTTGGTTACCAATAATTTCCGATTTATTGTATGTTCGATGCTTTTCGAATTGCGTTTGGGCACTGCACATTCTTGATACGCAGCCTTGGCTCATTGTTGAGCGCTCGCGATGCGAAATTGGATCATCTTGTTCCGGCATTCGATCGAATAAGGTCGCGGAAGTTTTGGCGCTGGTCGACGTCGCCATTCTGGAGAAGTTGCTTATGGTTGTCTAGGCACTTCTCACCCTTCAGTTAGGGGATTTGTACGCGTCTCGACATTTCTCCGTATGTGAATTTGGAGATTCTGCTAGGTGCAGACCTTTTTTGACGTCAACATTTCCGAGCGAACCATTTGGGGAAACTTATTGTAAGTAGGACCGTTTTCAGCCCCTTTTCGAGTGCCCGCTAACGTTTATTCCTTAATAATGTAGTCCCCACCTCGTGCTGGGCCCCAAGTACGCTCATACATCTCGGACTTGGCGAATACCATGACTTGAACATCACGTTCTGGACCCCAGTTATATCTCGATTACCTCGTGATGGGTCTCCTTTAAGACTTGGAAATCCCGCCTTGTGGCCGCTCTGCGATAACGTATCTCGACGCGCTTACCTGGCGAACTGCTCGTCCCCGGAAGCCCGTTCCTGCAATGCTGTTCGCGCGAAGATAACTTCAAATCAGCCTAAGGTAACCTTACTGCCCTATTAATTTGTGCTTCTGTTGTACGGCTCAATCGACGAAGGACTGCCTAAAGTATGTTGGCTTTTAAAGTAAGATTAGCGCGATAAACTGGCGCGAGATATGTAGATAATGGTCTGGACGCATCACTTGATGGCGTATTTTTTTTAATGTGTAAAGTAAGAGGCTTCCCCTCGCCGCAGTTCTACTTTTGCTGCGGATTGTGATATTTATTTATTTATTATATGTACAACAGTATAGAAATTCCTGAAGCAGACGCCCGCTGTAATTTTAATATTTTACATTAACGTCACTATCCGGGAGCCGCAAGAATTTCCGTTAATTTTATAATCTGGTGTTTTAATTTGGCCACCCTATTTTTGTGAACAAGGATCCTTGGGGCAGTTGCAATGCATATGCAGGCCTGAAACTTTTTACCTATGTGTATCTTTTTATGTGTGTGCCCAACCTTATGAGTGAATAAAACAAACTTGTCATATTTAATTACACTTGATTGTTTGACTCCGGTTTTGCGCATTTCTAGTAATTTCTCAGTGTTCCGATTTAGCTGGAGCGAAATCTAACAATCGCTGAATCAAGGGGTTAAGGCTTCGTTTTTTTGTTATCATAAATCGGTGGCGCCAATCTTTCCATCTTTAGAACTCACGCCGTCTTCGACTGCAGTTGGCAGGCGACCCCCCCTGATTTGCGATTGATAGTGACTCGCCTGGGCAGTGCCCGAGTGAGACAATTTGGTGTTTTGATTGCAACTTGGGATCGTAAGCAATTAAAGTAAGTATTATTTCTCCAGCCCCCTTTGTTTGTGCTTAAAGTTGCTAACAAAACCTTGACGCCCAACGTGCAGGCTTGTGTTTAATTAACTTAATTACGAACGTTTTATTCACTCATTAGTAAAAACGCTTAAATTTGAATCGAAGCGTTAAAGGTATTTTTAGCAGGTAGAATTGCGCCGGCCGTGTCGATAACGTTTATTTATCTTGACCTCGGGTCAAGCTCGTATTGAATTGTTTCACATTTTATGCTGTAGGATATTTTCTCACCAAAATTGTGTTTTAGATCGATTCTAAAACGTTTAGGGTTTAAAGTACTTTGCATGTTTACTTAGCTATTTAATTATTCCAAATTTTCAAGAGGATCAAAATACAAAAATAGGTTGCATGTTTATTTAGCAATTTATTTGTTCTAAGATCTTTAAGAGTTTAGAAAAAATACAAAAAATAGGTTGCATGGTTATTTAGCTATATATATCTATTCTAAATTTTTGTTTAAACGTTTTAAAAATACAAAAAAATATATTTTGCATGTTTATCTAGGAATTTATCGATTGAAACCAAATTGATCAATTTAGATTTATTCACTTAAAGTGGAAGAGGTAACGCAGTTTGATTGCCGAAAGCTGGTTTTGAAGCATTGCGGTAAATTTTCCAATTGCGTTCTTTTATTGTGAAATATCAGCTGATCAGTGCTGTTACATTAATCGTGATAATTTGGTTTCGCTGTGTTCCTTCAATATTGCTTAAGATTTGCGGCATTTGCTTGCTGTCGGCTCGTTTTAAATTTATTTGTCGGGTACATTTATTTATTCCAGTGGCGTAGGATATAGTTGGTCTATTCCAGTGGCGTAGGGTATAGTCGGTCTATTCCAGTAGCGTATCCCCTTTTTTTTTTAATGTTTATTCGCGATTCTTGTTATTTGGGTTATTGTGTAATTTAATATTTCGAATCGCGCCAGGGGCGTACTAAGAATTATTTTAAGAGGGAAAATTTTATTGTGCATAGATTTGTTGGTCTTTTTGGTATCGAAATGGATATTGATCGAGTGAGGGCGGACGAATTAAATTTCGAGTTAATGATTAGGGGTGTTTCAGTGGAGGGGACAGTTGACGATAAAAGGAAACTGTTGAGAGCTAGGCTTCGAGTTGAAAAGACGATTCCTGTTAGTTTTGCCGAAGTCCCATTAGACGTTGAGAAACACCTAGGAATTTGTGAAGGCAAGTTGGTGGAGATTAGGCGCGAATTAGATGAGAACCAAGCTCCCCTATCCGATAACTTATACAAGCGGTTGAATAGTCGTTTAATGCATGTTTGTGGTCGACTGAACTACCTGAAAGCGGACGATCTTCTCCTCGCTCTTAAAGATCGCCGTATGACTCAATGTTTAGAACTTATTGAGGACGTTCATATCAAAGCGTCGGAACCCCCGGTGAGTACCGAGAATAATCTGATTAATCGCGAAAGGGAAGCGACTCCTAACATCCAAGACCCGGTTAGCGCCTTTGACAATTTTTCGCCTAATTTTGGTGAAGATGTCACTCACCCTCCGGACATGTCTCCCCGCGTGCGTTTTGAACCCCTGCCGTCACCCGCGAGTCTTTCGGCGTCTAGCCGACCAAGCTTGCCCCTTCGTGATTTTACTTGGCTAGCCGAATCAATTGTGCCTCCACCCACTCGCAGTAATTGTGTTAATGCTTTAGCCATTAATAAATGGAACGTTCGGTTTAATGGAGATTCTGGGCTGAATAATTTTTTGGAGCGTGTAGAGGAATTGAGGGTAGCTCGAGGTGTTAGTAAGGAACAGTTATTCACTGCGGCTGTGGAACTCTTCACGGATAACACGTTATTATGGTTCAGGTCGGTGCGTGACACGGTTAGTTCGTGGGATCAACTGGTATATGCGCTGCGAGCTGCATTTCTCCCAGAAGATTACGAGTTTGCGTTGTGGAAAGAAATACGAAACAGGACTCAGGGCGAATTCGAGCCGGTCACAATTTATGTAGCGGCCATGGAAGCCTTGTTTCGACGTTTACCTAGCTTGCCTAGTGAAGCTTCGCGCGTGACTTATATTCGTCGTAACCTGCTGCCCTACTTGTATTCTCAGTTAGCTAGGGAACTTACTGTTACAGTCGCTGGCTTAACTAGTGTCTGCAAACAAATCGAGGACGCGCACCGTCACGCGGCCAAATATAAAAGCCCTCCTACCACCCTTAGAGGACTTGTCAAACCCGACCTCGCTTACTCCAAGCCTCGGCTCGCGCCTCGTGTGAGTGCCCTACATGCTGCCCCCGGAAGTCGTGCTCCCCGTCAGGCCGAATATTGTTCCACGGCTTTACCTGTTTCTCGTCCGGTCGCGGGACCATCTTCAGCCAATTGCTGGAATTGTGAACAGTTAGGTCACCGTGCTGCCGCCTGCTCCGCCCCTCGGCGAATGCATTGCTACCGTTGTGGCAAGGCAGATGTTAACGTGCGAACTTGCCCCTCGTGTGCGGGAAACGCCCGTCAGCGACGTTAAGTGGCCGATTAACGCGCTGTCCTGGTTCGGCCGAACTTAAGAATACCCCTTATGAACTCCCTATGGCCAAGAAAATTATTTTGGATTTTATTTTAAATAGCATGGATCATGATCAACGCCCTTATTTAAATGTTAGTGTGTATGGTGTCAAAATGTTAGACCTCCTTGACTCTGGCGCATCGCGAACGATTGTCGGTAGGGATGGTTGGACTAAACTGAAACCTTTGTGTAATCTAAATGTCACTCACGCCCAATCATGTGTGGTTGCGAATGGTGATGAATGTCAGGCGATTGGAACTGTGTCCGTACCCATTGTTCTGCGGGATCGTGTTGTGGTGCTGGACCTTCTCGTTATTCCGTCCATACCACATGTTCTTATTTTGGGAACCGATTTTTGGCGTAGGATGGAAATTATTCCTGACCTTGGTCGTGGCGAGTGGTCATTTGGCAAGAGTGCCCCGAGTGCTGAACTGTGTGCAATTAAATCAGCTGAACATTTATCCCCTGAAGAACGTGTTAGGTTAGAGGCGTTGGTGGAAAATGCTTTTTTGTCTATGGGTACGAAACTTGGTTGTACTCATTTGATAGCTCATGAAATTAAGACGAATTCACCCCCAATTAAGCAACGCTACTACCCTATTTCCCCTGCCTTACAGAAATACGTCGATGCGGAGTTGGATAAAATGTTGGCGGACGGCATTGTGGAACCCTCTTGTTCAGCTTGGGCTTCACCTATCCTCATGATTAAAAAGAAAGACTCCACCTATCGATTTTGTGTCGACTATCGACGTCTCAATCAGGTCAGTCAACCTGACGCCTACCCGTTACCATTTGTGAATGCGACTCTTGACAAACTTCGGGATGCTCGCTACCTAACTACCCTCGACATTAAATCCGCATACTGGCAGATCCCAGTAGCCGAGTCTTCTCGCCCACTTACCGCTTTTACTGTGCCAAACCGTGGGCTCTTTCAATTTAAACGTATGCCCCTTGGCTTTCATACGGCGCCAGCGACTTGGCAGCGACTGTTAGACAATGTGCTAGGTGTTGACCTTGAACCCTACGTCTTCGCTTACTTAGACGATGTAATTATTTGCACAAATTCATTTGACCGACACCTGACGGTTTTGCAAGAGGTACTGTCTCGTCTCTTCAAGGCGGGTCTGACCTTGAATAAGGATAAATGTTGTTTTTGTAAATCTGAGTTGCATTACTTGGGCTATGTTGTGAACGCTCAAGGTTTATTAGTGGACCCCAGTAAGGTCGAGGCCATTTTGAAGATTCCCACTCCCACCTGTGTGTCTGAGGTACGACGCATACTAGGTATGGCTTCCTGGTACCGGAGGTTCGTGCCGGATTTCTCGACGGTTGTAGCTCCCTTGACTTCTTTGTTGAAAAAGAACATACGGTTCATTTGGAACGATGACTGCGATCAGGCTTTACGCACCCTCAAGGATTGTTTGGTTTCGGCTCCGATTTTATCGTGTCCCGACTTCTCTTTACCGTTCACTATTCAAACGGATGCTTCTGCGTATGGCCTTGGTGCCGTCTTAACCCAGTCCACCCCTAATGGCGAAACTGTTATCGCGTATATTAGCCGGTCCTTAACAAGGAACGAAAGGAATTATAGTACGACTGAGAGAGAGTGTTTGGCGGTGCAGTTTGCGATCGAGAGGCTGCGTCCCTACATCGAAGGTTCGAAATTCACTGTTATAACGGATCACTATAGTCTGAAGTGGCTGAATAATATTAAGGACCCCGTTGGTCGCATTGCGCGATGGGCTGTCCGGTTGCAGCAATACGATTTCGAGATCCAACATCGAAAAGGGAAGGATCATGTAGTTCCCGACACTTTGTCTCGCGCTGTACCTGTGGTGAATGCCCTGAGTGACATGAATGGCGTGGATGACGTCGTGAATGTCGTGGACGTACCGCTCGCAGTTGTGCCTGACGTACCTCGTGATCCGTGGTATCTGAAGATGATTCGCGAAGTGAGTCAGAGACCTAGACGTTTTCCGTTGTGGCGTGTTGAGGATGACAGGTTGTTCAAGTATGTGTCTGTTCCGTACCCTGACCTTGCGAATGATCGTGATGCATGGAAGGCTGTTGCTCCTAGTGAACAACGCAGAGATATTATGTCCCGTTTTCATGACTCCCGTACGAGTGAACACTGTGGTGTCAATAAGACGCTGAGTCGGATCGCTCAGTATTTCTACTGGCCTAAGATGCGACAGGAGGTGGCCGAGTATGTTAGACGTTGTGGGGTTTGCTCCCGCATTAAACCCGAGCAGGGGGCTCCTAGAGGTCTCATGGGAGGACACTCCCAAATATCTCGCCTTTGGGAGGTTATCTCCACGGACATTTTTGGTCCATTGCCTCGCTCTTCCCGTGGTTACACCCACATCTTAGTTGTTGCGGACCTGTTTAGCAAGTTCCCCTTGTTCTTCCCCCTTCGTGCCGCTACCGCTTCCGCTGTGGTTAGGAATATTGAGGAGAACGTCATACTTCTGTTTGGTGCCCTTCGTAGGATCATTTGTGATAACGGAGTCCAATTTCGGAGTAGGGACTTTCAGAACATGGCTAAGCGCTATGGATGTCGGATATCTTTTACGGCTTACTATCATCCCCAAGCTAATCCCACTGAGAGGGTTAACCGCGTGTTAAAGACCATGTTGTCCGCGTATGTGAAAGAGAATCAGCGTAATTGGGATGTGTTGCTACCATCGGTGGCGTGTGCGATCAGAACATCTAAGCATGAAGTGACTGGTATGACCCCGTTCTTCGTTAACTTTGGTAGGGAAATTAACTTTAATGACCTTCTACCCGCCGAAGAACCAGATGACCCTGAACTCATATTTGACCGTGATGATGTAGAACTGCGTTCTAAAGCCCTTAAGCAGGTTTACCTTGACGTACGGAAGCGTTTAGCGAAGGTTTACCAAGCATTGAAGCCTCGTTACGACCTACGCCATCGCCCTGATGAATTTGAGGTGGGGGAATCCGTCCTTCGAAAGAACCACGTCTTGTCCAATGCTGCTAGAGACTTTACAGCCAAGCTCGCCCCTAAATTTGTTGGCCCTTTTGTCATTCATAAGAAACTTTCTCGGTGGGTCTATCAGTTGAAAGATCCCGATAGGACTGTCTTTTCGGGGTCTTGGCACGCCAAGGACCTAAAACCCTATCGTGGTCCGGGTATCGGTGGCCAGACCGTTTAGTTCGCGTTTTTTTTTTTGGGAGGTTGGTTGGGGACGTCGGTTGGCCACCTTGGGGTCCCGCTGTTTCCCGGCAGTGTTTGTGGCCCCGACCGCAATATCATGGTCTTTTTTTTTGGTTTTCTTTGTTCCGGCCCTTTTGGGCTTTCGAGCGGGAATGTCTGTGTTTGTTTTGTAGAGGGTGTTGTGCTGGACTTTGTCCTTTTCTTTTGTTTTCCCAATTTCTTCAAGGTTGTTTCAGTGGGTAAGCCGTTCCTGGGCTTACACACTTATTCCCGACCAGTGGTGGCTGAGCCTTGGTTTTGCGCGTGCCGTCTGGTGTCCGCCTACATTCTCAGGTTTCCTTCATTGGTGACACTACGGTGGCCTGGGCTGGGTTGGCATCGGCCGACACGATGGCACTATCTCGGTTCATCCCCACTAACGACTGACGTGACAGACGTACATCGGACCGTCCTTCCTATTCCTTCTTCAGTGTTGTCCTCTTCTCTGATTCCCCTCCAACGTTCTTCCGAGTGCTTTGGACTCCTGACTTGGAGGTTTCGGGTGACGAGCATAGCTGCCCCATCCACCGGCGCAGCCTTTTCATCACGCAGCGAAGGGTGCGGGTGGTGTTCGGCTCACGGGGCTTCCGGCCGGGACCCAAATTACTCCCTTCTTAACGCTTCCTCTTTTGTCCCTGTGTGTATTCTATTTCTTGTGCTGTCCGACTACGACTTTATTTTGGGCCTCGTATTTAGCGTATAAGAAAATTTCTTTGAAATTTTCTTCCTCCGGGTAAGAGGGGGGTTTGTTACCGTCAATTTTCGCCTTACTGTATTTTCGAGATTTTGGTTACCAATAATTTCCGATTTATTGTATGTTTGATGCTTTTCGAATTGCGTTTGGGCACTGCACATTCTTGATACGCAGCCTTGGCTCATTGTTGAGCGCTCGCGATGCGAAATTGGATCATCTTGTTCCGGCATTCGATCGAATAAGGTCGCGGAAGTTTTGGCGCTGGTCGACGTCGCCATTCTGGAGAAGGTGCTTATGGTTGTCTAGGCACTTCTCACCCTTCAGTTAGGGGATTTGTACGCGTCTCGACATTTCTCCGTATGTGAATTTGGAGATTCTGCTAGGTGCAGACCTTTTTTGACGTCAAAATTTCCGAGCGAACCATTTGGGGAAACTTATTGTAAGTAGGACCGTTTTCAGCCCCTTTTCGAGTGCCCGCTAACGTTTATTCCTTAATAATGTAGTCCCCACCTCGTGCTGGGCCCCAAGTACGCTCATACATCTCGGACTTGGCCCCAAATAGGCAAATACCACGACTTGAACATCACGTTCTGGACCCCAGTTATATCTCAATTACCTCGTGATGGGTCTCCTTTAAGACTTGGAAATCCCGCCTTGTGGCCGCTGCGTTCTGCGATAACGTATCTCGACGCGCTTACCTGGCAAACTGCTCGTCCCCAGAAGCCCGTTCCTGCAATGCTGTTCGCGCGAAGATAACTTCAAATCAGCCTAAGGTAACCTTACTGCCCTATTAATTTGTGCTTCTGTTGTACGGCTCAATCGACGAAGGACTGCCTAAAGTATGTTGGCTTTTAAAGTAAGATTAGCGCGATAAACTGATGCGAGATATGTAGATAATGGTCTGGACGCATCACTTGATGGCGTATTTTTTTTAATGTGTAAAGTAAGAGGCTTCCCCTCGCCGCAGTTCTACGTTTGCTGCGGATTGTGATATTTATTTATTTATTATATGTGCAACAGTATAGAAATTCCTGAGGCGGACGCCCGCTGTAATTTTAATATTTTACATTAACGTCACTATCCGGGAGCCGCAGGAATTTCCGTTAATTTTATAATCTGGTGTTTTAATTTGGCCACCCTATTTTTGTGAACAAGGATCCTTGGGGCAGTTGCAATGCATATGCAGGCCTGAAACTTTTTACCTATGTGTATCTTTTTATGTGTGTGCCCAACCTTATGAGTGAATAAAACGAACTTGTCATATTTAATTACACTTGATTGTTTGACTCCGGTTTTGCGCATTTCTAGTAATTTCTCAGTGTTTCGATTTAGCTGGAGCGAAATCTAAGAATCGCTGAATCAAGGGGTTAAGGCTTCGTTTTTTTTGTTATCATAAATCGGTGGCGCCAATCTTTCCATCTTTAGAACTCACGCCGTCTTCGACTGCAGTTGGCAGGCGACCCCCCCTGATTTGCGATTGATAGTGACTCGCCTGGGCAGTGCCCGAGTGAGACAATTTGGTGTTTTGATTGCAACTTGGGATCGTAAGCAATTAAAGTAAGTATCATTTCTCCAGCCCCCTTTGTTTGTGCTTAAAGTTGATAACACGCTTTACACATGAACTGATAATGGTGTTTAAAATTGATTTCCTTATATATTTGAACAGATTTAAAACTATTCAACGGTAATGCATTACATTCGGGTAATTATAGAATTACAAGAATAACAAAAGTAATTACCTACCTACTATTAACGACTTTCGATGTTAAATGACATGCAAAGTAATTGATAAATAATTGGTATTTAATACCATCCTTTTAAATATTACATTTCCAGAGAACATTTATTAGTAAACTTGAAATGTCTTCGTCTTTATTTCATAATCTACCTAGAAATGCTTTCCGTAAGCTATCCCAGGGCAATTGAATATTTTAAATAATTGGAACGTATAGGGTCGCTTACAGAAAATAGTTTTTGTTTTGTTTTAAGGCCTTTCGGGATCTTTGCCCATATAGCCTCTTATTTATCCAATCCTACCAATGGGATTCAACATTTTTTTTTACAGCTAATTATATTTTTATTTTGGAGCTAACAATAAATTGCATAAGAGTCTTATAAACTTCAAAACTGCTACTGGATAATAGGGTGTTAATATGGATTGGCCTAGGGGTTCTAATACCTAACAGTTTGCTGTAAAATAGGTACTGTACGTTCTGAAGCATATTTTGGACATGCAAAACTTAGACGATTTAAATCTGCTACCACTGGATCGCAGCTGCAGTAGGAATTGTCTACCATATTCATTCTATGAAGTTCCATGACTTGACTTGATTTTACATATCGTAGTGTAGGGGTATCTAGACACAATTTTACCATTCCACCATGGTTTACCATTAATCGTTGGATGCACGTATCCATACTGTTTTGGGTGCAAGGCAATATAATTTTTCCAACGTTCATTCCACTGAACATTTAGTATGTTTTAATTTTAATAATGCATCTTCAGTAGTAATTTGTTTGTGAATGAAGTACCCTTCGTTTGCTGGTCTCTTAGCGAACATATCGACTATTTCATTAACTAGAATATTTGTATGCTCCTTCACCCAGTAAAATCTCACTTCGATACACTTCGGTGCAAGAGCTCAGAACGATCAAATTAAAGGGGCAATTAACGAAACGAAGAACGAAGAAAAAGATGACCGACAGTATTGTTACCGCTGTAACTGCTACGTTTGAAACAAAACTGGCAGCGCTATAAAAAAAGCAGGACGACATGGAACGGCAAATTAACACACTTGTTAGCGAAAACACTAAACGCAAACAAGAAAATTGAACCCTTGATAAATAAAGATGTTTGTTTTTTGACGCGCAATTCAAATTATAATTCATATTTGAACGCTCCTCGTATAATACGTATATAACCAAATTTGACAGTAATAGAATAAAAAAATTACAAAATTTGTGTATGCGATTGATTTATGACATTAGAAAATATGAAAGGGTAAGTCATAAGTTATTAGATCTAAAATGGCTGAATATGCAGAACCGGCGAACTTCACACGCTGCTTTCCTTTACTGAACTGAAGTTCATACGTTAAATTTAAGATATAATGGCATGCTTACTCCTCCCGCACACACAAGTGAACTGCTTAAACGATCGTTCTTATATATAATATATGTAAATGGTATAATACGTTGACTATAGACATCACAAATATTATTTCAGAAATATAAGAATGCAGTTATTTCAAAATTTATGGCAGTCTATATTGTAATTAACTTCTTACCTGTAATAATTTTTTTTTACTTCAAACGATATAGCTAATATACGGGACCCCCCACACCAGAAAAGCGCCCTTCGGTGCTTTCCAAAAATCTTCGACACTCAGCATC
Organism: Agriotes lineatus; assembly: GCA_940337035.1. Classification (NCBI taxonomy): domain Eukaryota; kingdom Metazoa; phylum Arthropoda; class Insecta; order Coleoptera; family Elateridae; genus Agriotes; species Agriotes lineatus. The sequence goes on from CALNHX010000474.1 coordinate 86,748, forward strand.
ACTCCGTTTCTCTAGTACAATGAAATGTTATGAACCAGTTATTTATATAGTAATATAACAAGGGCGAGACATACTTACCGATAATTTTGCACACGCCAAGGGTCGAGCGCTAGTTGCAATGAAAACTGTCCCGAGGGTTGCTCGAGGGCAGTTTTCTAAGGGAAACCAGCACGATGACTCTTGGCACGGGCAAAATTATATGTAAGTGTGTTGCCCGCGTTATATTTTAAAGATTATTACACAAGACCCGTATACAAAGTATGATTTAAAATAGATCCAATAATGCCAAAAAATTCAAATTACTTGTTTTGCATATCTATTTCTTATTATGACACCATCCACGGGGTCATTTTCAAAAAATGCATGGTTTTCATTGGCTGATATCAGTTCAATGTTATGAATCAGTCTATTGTTATAAAAACTATTGATACACACCTTTCGGTGCTTTCCAAGAATACTTCGGCATAATTCATATTCTTATTTGGCTATTTCGCCACTCTGCAAATTAAAAATATTAAATACCGAAAATATTAATAACGAACGTTTCGAGGGACAATCTGCCCTGGTTATTAATATTATCGTTATTTAATTTTTTTAATTTGCAGAGTGGCGAAATACCCAAATAAGAATATGAATTATGAATTTCAGAGATTATACTTCGGCATCTTACCTTTACGTTTATTATTAAATTGAATGTGTTATTAATGAGTGTATTTAAGAAATCAGTTGAATGCTGTAAATAAAGGCTGTTCGTTATATCATGTAAAAGATAAAAAAAACAAAATTAATTATTTCATTCCAATCAAATTTTAACGAAAACAAAAAATCAATTCATGAAATTAACTTAAATACTAAAAATTTGGAAATTTAATCAATTCAACTTTGTATGTGCTGTGTGCGATTCTTAAGAAACCGTTATGACAAAAAGACGTTTGAACAAGTTCAATTATTTTTTTTTGTAATCATCATCATCATCATCATCAGTAATTTTGCCCTATATATTTACATGTGATTATTATTAATCACAATAAAGGAAAGTAGCAACAACCTGACGTATACGGACATTTTGAGGGCTGGCAACTATTGTTTGGCTCATGGCACGTGGGTCACACCCATGGCACGTGGGTCACACGTGGGAACTTAGAATAGAAAATTGATGTTGGAACAGATCCAAGACTTCAGGAAGGTTCTTGGCAGCCGGAATCGTGTACACATACGAACATACGTACACCGCACAGCACGTTTAGGCACCCCCAATACGAGGGAGGAATCTTCACCGAAATATCCGCGCTGAAGAGGAGGAGATTTGGTATAGTGGGTTCATTAGTCGGTTGACACGAAATTTGAGAGATATTTGACTCAGAGTGGTTTTGGATATGAGGGAATTTCAATACTTCGTACACTTCGTGTCGAAGTAACTGTGATAATTTGTGCTGAAAGCTAATCTCGTCCGGGTTAAATAAATAAATTAATTGCTTTATTATGGTTATAGGAATAATGTGTAACTAATAAAGGCCTTTATTATTATTATTATTATTATTATAAATTACCATATTTTGAAAAGTAATTCAATTCCAATACAAATCAACAAAAAGTAATTTAATTAGTATATTAATTACAAAGTAATTAATTACTGCCCAGCTCTGGGAGCCCTGCGTTCCTTGAGCGTTGTAATAAGGCGTACACCTATAGCGCCCTTGATGGCTTTGGTTAACTCTGATAAACAAAAGCGAGCCGTTATTCATTATACCGATATCTTTAGTCTGATAGGGTTCTAACAGACGCTTGTCTTTGGTCCACGTAACCTACTGCAGGGAAGGATTGCCGTCTATATATGCTCAGTGCTTCACTCTAGCAGGAACAGGAAATTTTACTTCGTCGCTACTTTCGAAATTCTTGATGGAATATGCTAAAACTGGAAAGTAGTAAACTCGGCCTCTTACTAGGTTTTTTACTAAACGAAAAAAGTCAAATTAGAGGTAGAATATTAGCAACTATTATATGTGGAATACATGACTTAAAAGAGTTTTTTGGTGGAAAATACAAAGCTATATATAGCGTGAGCGAAGAAAAAGGAATTAGAGCAGGCCTTGGTTTTGATCCTGATCCGGTATATTTATTATTGACCTATTATAAATTAATCACAATACATGAACATTAACTAGAGGGGCACTAGGGCTATCTGTCGGAAAGTACGTGGATGTATAGGTGATACGAGGGAAGGGGAAATTCTGCCATTCTCAAAAACCACTAATGCTTTAATTGTGCAATTTTAAATACATGTTAGGACTTCTCTATGTAGTCGCCTGACAAATCAACGCACTTGGCCCATCGATGTTTCAGCTTCATAATGCCCTCCTTATAGAAGTCTGAAGTTTGACCGTCTAACCACGAAGTCACTGCAGTTTTTAATCTGTCGTCATCTCGGAAATGCGTTCCAAGAAGGTGAGCTTTCAATTTTCCGAACAAGAAGAAATCAGAGGATGCCAGGTCCGGAGAATACGCTGGGTGTGGAAGTAGTACTTCGAAGCCCATTTCCTTCACTTTTGATGTCGCTACAGCGCATTTGTGGGAGGACGCATTATCGTGCAGCAAGAGAACTCCTTTTCGCAGTAGTCCGCGGCGTTTGATTTTGATTTAATCCAGTAATTTGGTCAAAAGGTTGCAGTAATATGCTCCATTGATAGTACGACCACTGTCAAGAAAGTCTATAAGCAAGACGCCACGAAAGTCCCAGCATCACTTTGCCTGCTGAAGGTTTTACCCTGAACTTCTTTGGAGGAGGAGAGTTGGAATGCCGCCACTTCATACTGGCTTGTTTGGTGGCAGGGTCATAGTGATGGACCCAACTTTCATCCATAGTAACAATTCGGTCAAAAAAAAATTCAGAATCTGCGCTAACACGTTCCAAAATCTCGAGACAAATGTTCACTCGCTCTTGTTTGTGCAAAGGTGTCAACATTTGCGGCACCCATCTAGCTGAAACCTTATTCATATGCAAAATGTTATTCAATATTGATCTAACCGATTTCTCGTCAATCCTCACAATCTTGGCTATCGTTTTAACGGTAATTCGCCTATCTTCCAAAACTAACTTCTCCACTTTGGCAAGGATTTCAGGGTTCTGTGCCATTGCAGGTCTTCCACTTCTTACATCATCTTCTAGGCTCTCTCTGCCACGCTTAAATTCATTTGCCCATTGACGGACAGTGGATTCTGACGGTGAAGCATCCTTGTAAACTGTTTTAACCTTTGAGTGATTTCAGTAAAATGAACACCCTCCCTTGTCAAAAATTTAATCACTGCCCGGTGTTCAATTTTCTCCATTTCTAATAACTACTGCAACACACTTTATTGAATCTACTATAAAATCCGAAGTTTTGTGTGAATCTGGATAAAACTTTCAACACTGACAGACAACAACATACAAAATAACAGATATCAAAATTTTGTTTCTCAAGGCACACCAAGACAAAGAACGGCAACATTTTTCTCCTTTCCTCGTACACAGACTTTAATCATCTGATGAAGGTCTACTCTAATTCTTTTTTTTTCTATCGCGCGGCAGTTGCTAAAATAACCGTACATTTTGTTTAAAGTAAATGCTTCGAAAATTACCCTCTAAAAATGTTATCTCATGTCCGTGACACGCACGAAGGCGCGATCAGTTAGAACTACTATGAGATAAAAAAAATGATTCTGAGCAGGCCTTGTTATACGTTTGGTAGTACTGAAGTGTATTTGTCAGGTCATTTTGGTATTTTAATTAGCCACCTAGGCTTTAGGGCAGCGTGCCCGTATGCTAAACCCTTTTAGTTACTTATTTGGCTCCATCGCCTAATTCCATAATAATGATTTGGCACATATTTGGCCCCAAACGCAGTATTTCTCGTCAGTTGGAGCACCCCTTTGCTGCTACTTTGGCAGCCGGGTGTTATCGCTCGCAAGAATTCCGAACCTTCTAGAAATCACGCCGTTGAGGCGCCTCGCCATTGGCTGTCTTTGTTACCGGAATTAATTTGTTTTATGGAGCGCATCGCATTGGCTGCCGAGAGTCACGTGGCAATGCCGTTTGGCTCACGCCCACTGCAGGGGACGGAACACTGCTTGCTTGAGGAGTTCAAGTCAGGCCGTGGATCGAAGAAGTCGCAGAGTGTGCCGTTTCGCGGCGTTCCCGCTATTTGCAGGACGCCAGCCTGTTTTTCCCGTCTCGTGCTGTTTCAGCGAATGTTGTCGAATATGCCATCCTTTAAGAGGTCGCGTGTGATTGTGCGAGTGGCACGTCTTTACGCCAAGGCGTAGGTGTGTGAAGGACTTCTTGGGGCCAGTTCTGCGTTTGTGAGAAAGGGGGCTTTCCCTTTGCAACTCGCTGTTTTCGAGGATCTTTCTAGGCAGGACGAAGTAGGCCTCTTTGCCGCCGTAAGTGTGCTCTCAGGAGAGCGTCCTAACGCCACCATCTTGGTGGATTCCAGCCCGTTTACCCCTAATGCCGTGTTTTGGCGATTGAGCTGCCACAGACTGCCGCCTTCTACCAACTGACTGCACGCCACTCTCATGGACCGTTTGCGGACTAGGGTATTTGTAATTGCAACCATTTAAACATAGTAACTGTCACTTGTGCGAGCGTTGGTGCTTTTGCGCTCAACTTTGTGTGGGCGGATGCATGCCCCTTGCTTGCTTGTCGCGGCTTTTAATGCTGGTTTGAGGTCACCATGCTTCGAGACGCTACTTTGGTAGCCTACTAGTAAGTTCATGTGCGCGAGTTTCGCGTTTCATCGCCTAAATAGCTAAAGAACTCGGCGCCCATGTCTTGGTGTTACGTTTGTGCGAACTTTTAATTCAGTAATTTTATGTGCGCGCGCTTCGCTATATTGTACCGAGCCTGGCGCGCCCTAATCTGTTCGAGCCCTTTTTGTTTATGTTTGCGAGGGCTTTGTGCTTTGCTTCCCAGGTGTTAACCGCAGCCAACGACTGCGTGGGCGATGTAGCAGGGGCTGGCAACTATTCCAAATTCGCATGCTTTAGTGAGGCTATGTTAGCCCCTCTTCCTGGTCAAATATTGCGGTCACGCTGCCCCGCTGCCTTTGCAGGTCGGCGTCTGTTATCGCGCACTAACGCGCCCTTTTCCGGAGTGCGTATTTCTAAACTGTACTCTAATATGTAAAGTGTCGAGCCCACTGCGGCCGGCCACCCATAGTGTGTTGTTTACTAGCATAGCGCGTCCATCAGCTGGTGCTTAACGTAAGCAGTAACATAAGCTTGGCGGCACGATTTGCTGCCCAGATGTAGTTAGCGACCAATAGACGCATATTTAATTAAGGGACGTATTATTCCTATTCGACCTGTGCATGCTTTGTTTCAGAAAGCGCCTTTTACAGTGTAAAGATTGGTGTACGGCGAGACGTGAGAGATCAGAGCGTGCAGGTAGGTCCAGTGGTTGCGCAGTCTAGGCCAAAGAGTCCCAATATTACCATTCCAGTATTTGCGATCACGAAACTGTTATTTGAGCTTGCAGCTCATGAGAATTCTTATCGACGGAGTATCTTGAATACTTCGCTCCCGTTTAACCGCCCAGGCCCGGTTATTCGAGTTAAGACAAGCTTGGTGGCGCCCTCATAATTTTGACGTGCCCTATATATATGCATCAACACGCTTGCCCAGAACGTATCGTGTGACTCACGCCCGACTCCCTGAGCGTTCCAGCCGTGGCCTTTAGCCTGTTTCTAGCAAATCTCAGGGCAAGTGTGCCAGTTTTCCAGGACTGATTCCGTGGTGCGATGCTCACCTTGGGTGGGTGTCGTAAAGTTGTTTTAATACCGTAACATATTGTCAGCCTAAAGTAAATTGTTTTCTATAATAATTTTCAAGGTCAACTTTCTAGGAGATAAGTTGCATTCCTGCAGGGTCCCTAGTTTTAATAATGTTTGTACATAGATTTTTAGTTCTGTTTTTCCACTAAAAAAATGATTGTCATTTTGATAGATATGTCATAATTTAATATCGCTTGCTTCATGTTTGCATTTAAAATATATGTTGGTTTTCTTTTTTTATCCGGTTTTATTGATGATGATGATGATTCCATGTTAAAAAAAGAAATTTGTCAAGAGTTCAAATTAAGAAACTTTGATATTCAAAATTGACACAACCATAATTTTGAAGAAGTTCTACCAAAAGAGGTATAAAAATTTACTAGAGTTTTAATCACATATCTACCAACATTTTAACACTTTGACAGTTATTATAGAAAAAAAACGTACTTTATGTCAAATTCAAGATTAAAAGGACACAGACTGACGTAAAACTTAACCTGCAAATTTCGAATTTAACATAGACTGACAATACACTTCAGTACTGCCAAACGTATAACACATATCAAGGCCTGCTCAAAATCATTTTTTTTATCTCATGGTATTTTTCATGACGTCAAGTAACAAGTAACACAGCTAACACTAATACTTTTCTCATAATTTGATACGTCAGTATGGAAAGGCTTATGTTGGCAAATGTTCATTAAGAGAATAATTTGCAGTATTGAAACTCGTTATTGTGCATTACGTTCTGTCATGTGTTAAGTGTTTTCGACCTCTTTCGTTTTGCTCAAAATTACGTTGAGTTGATGCCGCTTTAATAGGTTTTTTTGTCTTGATGAATTTTTGAAGACGGCCCTGCCTAAAGTTTAACCCTGGATCTTAAAGCTACATTTTAAATTCCTTTTGGCCCAAACAATAATGCGTTCACGATCCGTAGAATTCGTCCCGTAAGCGTTCTTTTTTTAAATTCGAAACAACGGTGTGCATCCAGCAACAATACATTTAGGCAGCGTAGCTTCATATTTCTTGTTATTAAATTTAACGGCCGCGTAGTTTATCATAGTTGTTGCTATTTCCCCGAAGTATAAGCAAAGTCATTCTTTGTTCTCCTTTTCGCGATAAGATCGTTTCAAATTCCAACCCTTCTAACTTACTCACTGCCCGCTGTATTCCGGCCTGTGAAAATAAATTTCGAGCAGGTACTTTGTCTGAAGCAATAACGAAATTAGGCCTTGAAATTTATTGTTTCCTGTCAACAACTTCTAAAAGTTCTTGAAAAATAATCTTTGTAATTCGACACCCTAGGATTCGTTGCAACAGCAAGAAATTTCTTCTAGAACGTTCTATGGGCAAGTGAAATAAGTTTTGATAAGCCCTTAGTTAACCGCACATATAGAAATTATGGTTTTGGAGTCCGAAGTTTTCTTCCGTTGTGCTTCTTTGCGCGGAATTCGATTTGAAATTTGAATCTGTGCCCAGCACTTGAGTAAACTAGAGGTGGTGTTTTTTTTTCGCACCCCCGGTTCGCAGCTTGTGCCGCGAATCGGGGGTAGCTTTTGCTAACTGGTGGTGATTAAGTTGTGAATCCTTTTTGACTTTTGTGCAGACTTTCGAGTGCCCTGGGGCACGTTAATGGCGAGTGCAGTTAAACCCGAATCTTCGAAGTGAACATTAATTCTTGTGTGTCTTTGAAAATGCTCGGTGGGCAGAGGAAGTGTATTTAACTCGACGTTGTTTAATGAAGGGCCGATTTTCGTTTCATACAGTTGGTCTCCGGAGAGACTTTTGGCACTCTTTGCCGATTCGATTAGAAACGATATCTGAAGAGCCTCAACTAACTTTTTTCCCTGTTAAGTCGGAAAAAAACTATTGCGATTTTATATTTTATTGTGCGTCAGTGCTTATAAACGTTGCGTACGTCCGCTAGGACTTATGATCTGTCTCAGTTAATGTTTACCAGGGGCTTTACTCCTGGCGTCCATTTTATGTCACTTATTTTGGATAATATTGTGTTTTTTTGTGTCTTTGTAACTAGCCCTTAAGATATATTTTGGTTTTCGTGGGGCCCCCTTTCATATTCACGTAGGATATCGTATTACTAAATTTAAACTCACCTCCGGGTGTTTGTTTTAATGTACCGATTTGTGTAAACTGTCATTTGTTCTTTTAAATAATAAACTTGTTAAAGTCAGTTTATTCTTTTTATGAATTTTGAAAGCCCTTCTGGGTCATCATTAATTCAGTGTGGCAAAGGCCAAGTGTAATTAATTTTGTAAAGTTAAAGCATGCTCTTTTGATTAAGCGAGCCCCGAGATTTGGGCCAGTCAGTGTGCTTTTGTTATTCTTTAGTGACGGTGGCCTTGAAGGTAAGTGATTTAACGACAAGGTCACTCGGCTACTCGGAGGAGGCTTGGTAAACAACAGGCTGAGGTGTTCAGCAACGTACCTGGAGGACTTCTACATAGGCTACGTGTATTGTTCTTGGTTCTAGACACGTTAGCCATCCCTAATCAGAACCAAGTGGCGCTCAGGCATTTATTTTTCTGTTAAGCAAGCTTTAGGGTAAGTACCCCGTCGGTTTTCCATTTAAGTCTTCGAACTACCCCTTCCCGACTGAGCTAAGTGCGAGTAACTGGAGCGATGTCATCTTCTCCGACACATTAAAATCTGCGATTTCTAGGGAAAGTCGGCGAACCCTGTAGTTTGTACCCGAGTTTGGACAATAAATACGACCTATGTCGATCTGATGAATTAATACCGTAACACATGTATGACACTAAAATAGTAATTACCTAAATATGAAGTTTCTTCCAGTCTGATCCGACCCTTGTTTAAAATTTTGTAAGGTCCATCTGTTTTGTATTCGATATCGCAGTACTGTATTAAATTGTCTCTTTCAATAGGTGGTTGCCAAATAATCAGGAATCCATTACTGATTTCAGTTACTGTTAAATTTCGTGGAGGGCTTGGCTGGAAACCTAGATAATGCAAAAACAACAAGTCAGAATTATGTCAATGAATGCGTGTCAAATGAAAAAGAAACGGCATCGAGGAAATAAATAAAAATACATTTGAGTTTTGATAGGAGAAATATATAAAATATCTAAAAATAAATAAATTATATAGAATCATGCAGCACCCATTTTGTGATGAACGTTTCAACTGCATTAGTCTTTGTAGTAATTTACAGCAATAACTCTAAGGCATGGTTAACATAATTTTTAAATTTTGCTGAAAATGCGCTAAACAACTTTAAAAAACATTTAAACTTGAGACATTTATCACTTCAACTGTCAAGCGCATTTTAACAAAAATAATGTTGATTTAATGTTGACCCTTCAAGTTTTTACTGCTAACCGGGATTTGAGAAAGACTGTGTTGAAGCGTTTTATAAAATATTACTGTAGTGAGGATTATTATTTGTAGTTCTCGAAATTTCTTAGATTGAGTTGCAGTTTTGATGCAGAATGCTGTAAGATACCCTAAATTATAAAGTGACCATTCGTCCCGGATTTTGTGGGGCAGTTCCGTAGTTTACCAACATGTCCCGTGAAAGTAAACGTCCCGGAAAAGGCATGGGAACAATAAGATCAATTTAAATTGTGGATACAACCAAATTAAAAAGGAGTCGACCACTTTTTTTGTAATTTTTGTGCTCAGGATTATGTGTGTGGAAAAGCAAAATTGTTAAAACGCATGAAAAGCAAGAAACATGTGAATCACACCTCAACAAACTTTAGTTTCCATGGTATCCTCGTCTACTCTAGCACTTGTAGCTGCCAAGAAAACCAAAGAGAACTGCTACGGTTGTTCCGGCTATTACAATTGTAATAGATCTCTTACAATTGGTGGAAACCTTATGCGTCGTTATGTTATGCCTCAAATCTATTACATTTTCACAACTACTTAAAAAATTCTTTGCTTTACATTACTATATGAAATCTTAATTTAAAAAACTGGTCTGCCAAGAACTGGTAACGCCTCATTTCAATTTGCATTACGTTATTAAATAGTTCATCGAGGCAGTTTGTTTTCGAATATGGTTTTTCCGTGCTCTCGGCGTTGCGTGAATTAGATTTTTCCCAAGGAACGATCGACCTTCGAGGTTGACACCTGCAAAGAATTTCTCGGTGTGAGTTTTTTTCGATAGCGAGCCGAGGTCAAAGGAGGCTAGGCTCGAAACAATGTATTTGGAAGCCACCTTCAGAGATTTGGCATAGTTTTAATTAGCAGGCTTTAAAAACCTCAAGTTTCTGTAACATTTCAAGTGACACAGCAGCGTCTTTTCAAGCACGTTCAGGCTCATTTCCAGTTGTGGTAAAATGTTCAGTTTTCGTTTTTTCTTGTGAGTTTCAATTTGTTGGTAATTAGGTCTGCTTCCATGCTTTTACTACAAGCCACCGACTCCCAGGCATCAAGCTAATAAGGATTGCGAGTTCCTAGCGATTTGATCCTGTTGCCGAATACAGCAAATGACTTCTACGGCGTTTGGTCCAGATGCGAGCAGTTTTGGTGACGACGTGACTTTTCTCCGGCTACAGCAGCCGCCCGTATTCGCTTCAGGGCCCGATTCAACATTTCCATGCAGGGGCTGGCAAGACCCTACTTACTATCCCAAGATAGTGTTTCCAACTACGTTTCGTAAGTACTATTTCAGACAAAAATATTTTGCACGATACTTAAATCTGGTTACTTGGTTTTATCCACTGTGGCTTAATGTGTATCTGACTACTTATCATTTTTCACATGTTTGGGTTATTGTCGTATTACTAGCTTTTTCGGGTTATGTTAAGAAATGGTGCTTCTTCCGCAACCAACTTAATCGACCACACGTTGCAGTGACCATCCCGCTTCTAGTTTTGTGATAGCAAAGCCTTTTTCGGCCTCGCTTAGAACGTAATTCACCATTTTAAGTTTTGTTGGCAGAATGTCAGTTGTACAACTGACAATTCAGTAACTTTAGTCCACTTGAAAAACCATACATACACGAGACAAACAAACCGTGCGAAATATTTTTTCCGCAATAGTACATGCATTAATTTTCAGCTTGCTTGTTTTATCTATCGGTAGCGATAAAGTGTTAGTATTTCATCAGTTAGGGTAACTGAAATTTTGTATGTATTTAATACTTACTTCCACAAGCGTCCTTGATGCATCTAGCACTAGCGGATGTTTGCATGGCACCCAGATGTCAATTTTTATTCCGCGTTATTGCTGGGGTGAGCCTTTTTAATTTGTTGTATTCTACAGTGTGTCTCGAATGTTAATAACTTATAATATTTGTGTGTTATGATTTGGGTGACTCAAAATTAAGTTATTTGTTAATTGCTCATTCTGGGCCTAGTTGAGTCTGCAGCTTTATTTATGCTTTATTTACACTATTGTTGAATATTAAAAGTCTATTTAATGCTACTGGTTTATATTTTATTTGTGTATTCGTGATACGACCCTACATGAACCTGGCTGGTTTGTTTTTTTATTTAGGTTAAAGTGCGAGGCTTACAAGGTAGGTAGTGATTTTTTTGAATACCTACCTGATTTGTTTTTTGTTGTGTGTGTAAAGACAGGCGCCCATAAAGATTGTATTTAATCCTAAAGATCGCTGCTTCGTCCTTATTCACACCATATTTTCTGCCGTGAATTAGAGCTATCTAGGGCTGTGCTCACTCCTCGTTTAAGAGTTTAATGTAAGATGTAAGTGATTAATTATTATTATGCAAAGCGATATTAATATACAGGGTGATCATAAACGAATGGTGCAATAAGAAATTGTTGTAATTTATAGTCCAATAAACATATCGAAATAATCCAAACCGTATTTGAATCAGCATAAATCAAAGTTTTATTACTTTGATTTTAATTCACATTAAAGTGTGTCTAATTTAACTTTGAACCACCTTTATAAAAAAAATCTTAATTATAAATTATGTTTCATCAGAGATTTGTAATTCGAAAAGCAAAAACATCCGACGTAAATGTTGAGGCCAGACCCTGTCTGCACCGTTTTCATCTATTGAAGCTACATCGGAGCAACTTCCATCTACCTCTTCAAAAACAGCAACATCCCGAAAATATATTAAAACTTTATCCAAGTGTGAGCAGTTGTCAGCCAGTAGTAATGAAGTTGAAGTTAAAAGCAGCGAGGAAGAAGTTCCACAGAAAAGAAAGAAAAAGCGATATCAACAAAAATTTAAGGCACATTCGAAAATCAAATTTGGAAGTTGGCTTGAAACAACTACAAAACAGCAATCATATTGTAAAGTATGTCAGAAACTACTAAAAGGAGGTATAACCCATGTAGAGCGTCATAGTAATTCTGTGATGTATATGAATAATGTCAATGCAGCTGAAATGTCTTTTAGAATAGATACCACATTTAACACCTCAAAGCAAAAATTGTTAAATACACGAGTTAGATCTGCTGAATTAAGGTTGCTTATGTTTTTGGCAGAACATAATTTGCCGTTTATTTTATTAGGCCATCCAAACATTACAACAGCACCACTAACACAACAGCCAAACTTTCGGCGATTGAAACGAAAATTACCCTGGGATCTATCAGAATAATAAGGAACCACCAGTATGAATCCAATATCCTCGGCCGCTAAGTAGAGGACATTGCGAGGCAGCGCTGTTGGAAGACAATTAATTAGTCATAATATTAGCTCATAGAATCTTTTGTAATTCTGATTGCTGATGTAATTAAGTTAAATAAAAAAAATATTAGACCATTTGTCTAAACTGTTACCAGCAGTATGTCCTGACTCACAAATTGCCAAAAATATTAAATGCAATTAAAAAAAGGTACACATTCATGTGTAAACTTAATTGCGCCAGAGCAAGTTTCAATCATTACAAGGTGAACTAAATGACTTTTTATTCTTTAATAATCGATGAAACTACTGACATCAGTGTTACTAAAACGCTGGCAATAGTAACACGTTATTATATCGTGTGTTTAAGAAAAACTCATTTCCACAATGCCATGATCAAATTGAAGTTTGCCATAACTTGATACATTCATTGAAGCAAATGAACTACTCAGAGAGAACTAAATTACATCTTGATCTTTTACTATTTTCCTAAAAATATACAAAACACTTAATAAGAACAATTTCTATTGACTCTTATGTCAATACACTCGTTGTTGTTGTGTCAATGCCATATTATTTTCCTTTTTGCTTGATACGAGTACACTTAATACAGTGTAAACTTTTACCTGTCACAATGACAGATCTTTTCATAGACAAAATTCAATTTGACATTCACCTACAGATTTAAGTTAAGACATGACTAAATTCTCTATCTTTCTTTCCAAGGCCTACCCTAAATGCCGATAATAATACTACTAAAACTATAAATGATCGAATTTTAGGTTTAGTTGAGGTTACTAGTGGGTCGGAAGAACACTTGTACGATACAATTATTTAATTTTGGGTAAAAACAAAATTAAAATTATTATTATGATGGGACGTAGGTGGTGTACAAGCACGTTTTAAAGAAAAGAATCCATTTTTGTTTTAGGCTGTGTATGTCATTTCTTCCATTTATGTTCATCAGCAGCTTGTAAAGAGCTTCCTATATTTGTAGGGGAGTTGTGTAGAGATATTTGCAAATATTTTGCACGCATTTAAAATAATCTATTTAAAACAGTAAAATTTTTGCAAATATTGAACAACATAAGATGTTAAAATTGAGTCAAACTTGTTGGCTTTGTTTGCAGGCAGTAATAACCGAATTTTAGAGCAATGGAATGCCTTACTTTTATTTTTTACCGCCGAAGCTTATGATGACGAAGGATGACTTAGCATGCCGGTCAAATTCTAGAGTCAATGAAAAATCCAATATACAGTGTGTCTAAGGATTGATGTTACAAGAGGTGAGATGGACTAAAAATTTTTTTAATTTTATGTTAAGATTGTGGGATTTGGTCCTGCTTGGTCTGAAGAGAATTTTAAGAATACCTTCAGTTTTTGAAAAAACAAGTTGGCCTTAACAGTGAAGCGAAAACTATTTTCTTTTTAGGTAAACTACCCTTTCTGTTCACGATACGGCAAAATTTTATCAAAAAAAGTTGTTCAGAATGATGAATTATGGCCCTATACAAAACATCTACCTATTTAAATTAAACCGTTAAAAATGTATGTATTGAGATGGTATGAGGCCCACGACTTGGCTCTGTTTGCAGTGCAAGATAATTGACCTATGCAATAAGCACAGAGTTGGCATGTTTTATCTAATTGCAAACTTTAAAACTAAAGTAAAACAGTAAATGCATTGATAATGAGGTGCGAGAAAGATTAAATTTGTTCGAGAAAGGTACGCAAAGGCAAAGCAAATTTCAAAGGGTTTAGATTGGCTTGTGACTAAATTAATATAATTCGAATAAGGTTTGTGCACATGTAAAGCCAGACGAATTTATAAAATCTATTTGACACAAAAGGTTGTTGGCTGCATTATAAAAGTAGCGTACTTTGTTAAGTCAAAAGCAAAAGATGGTGAAATTAGTAAGCAAAGTAGAAAAGTAAATTAAGTAGGATAATATAATAGAAATATTGCAAAAGAGCAATTCGAGAATGCAACAGAAGAGAAAAGATAATGACGCGAACATGGTGAACTCAAAAAATCAGTGCATTTTTAAAAAAGAGTGTAATAGTGCAAAGCAGAGCAATGACAAAATAAAAATAATAACGTTTGTGTGCGTAACGCTACCGAAAAATTTAGCTATAAGATTAAAGACAGTAATTTAGTTTTAAGAAAACTGTAAATATAATTTAAGTACTCAAATGTACTTCCATTTGTAACCTTTCTTTACTAAAATTAATTTCCTTTAACATAAGAGAATCATAGTAACCTAGCAACCTGATGCTGTTTTGTTAAAAAAACAAAGAGAACAAATGAATTAATTTTTATGTGAAGTTTGTTAGATTTGTGCTATACTTTTAAATACATTTTATACGATTAAACAAGAATATTACCAAAAAAAAAAGAATTTCTTTTTATTGTGCCCATTTTAGAGTACATGTGACAGTGTTTGTGAAGGTTTCCGCAGCACTAAAATATAAAATTCTCCAATCGCTTCTCCGAGGACATCGGCTGCCGTTCAGCTGGCGTTTCCGATAATAGTTCCCGGCAAAAGTAAGACTCCAGAGCCAGAGACCTGCACTGCATTACGTCGGGGAGGACTGCAAGAACGTCACGGACAGCATCTGCAGCGAGGGCACCGTCTCCAGCAGAAGATCCGGGCAGCATTCACAACGGGCAGCTTAGAAGTCTGCAAACAAGGTACGAAAAAGCCTGCAAATTTAAGTGTAGAGTGTCGGAAACGCATTGAAATCCGAGGTCAAACCTTTCCGAAGTAGATTAGATAGTTTTTCCAAAAATTGAGTAGCGTCGGTGGATTGTGCGAATTCGTCTGAGAACCCAAGCGAACAAAAACAAATGCACGTTTTGGCGTCTCTTGTACGTCACGAAACAAGCAAGGCGAGGTGTTCCTACGTCATCACTTAAACAAAACAGTGCTAATTGTTGCAAGCGCGAACATTTGGATAATTACCTGATGCGTTTCACACAGTAATTTCACTTTTAGAACATTCAAATACGCTGTTACCACTAGCAACATTTTGTGTCATTTGTCAAATTAAGGATTTTTTTGATCTACCAAGAACCGCGCATTCGAACTACTGAGGTTACGAACAAAATAAAGTCCGTTTATGACCCCAATCCTATGAGATTTGAGTTTCATGCTTGCCTTGTAGTTAGGCAAATCAGTTTTACAGAATAGATAAAATATAAACGGGGCATACAACCATTCATTTGTGTAGTGATTTATTACATTTCGCTTTTCACCAGCCAGAATTTAACCTATTGAATTTTATTTAAAGTACACAAAAGGGTAATCATTACATTTAATAGGCACCAGATAGTAGGAACCGAGCAATCATAACATTTATTGGCCTGCAACGTGGAGCTTATAGACCCATTTCATCAAAGTATTTATTAAAAATGACGGTTTGATCTAAGTAAGTAGAACTTCCTGAAATGCTGTATAGGGCCATAATTTTCCATTCTGAACAACTTTTCTTAGTAAAATTTTGCCGTATTATAAACAAAAAGAGTAGTTTACCGGAAAATAGAATAAAATTTATTTTGTATAATCTAAAACTAACGGTTTAATCTAAGGAAGTAGATCTTCCTCAAATTTTATATAGGGTCATAATTTATCATTCTGGGCAACTGTTTTTGGTAAAATGTTGTCGTATCATGAACAAAAAGGGTAGAGTATCTGAAAGTAAAATAGTTTTTGCTTCACTGTCAAGGCCAACTTGAGTTTTCGAAAACTGAAAGTATTCTAAAATTATCTTAAAACCAAGCAGGACCTGATCCCACAATCTTACAATAAAATTCAAAAACTTTTAGTTCATCTCACTTCTTGCAACATCAATCCTGGGACACACTGTATAAGTTGTATTTCTTATCTTTAAAATATGTTCTTGATATAATAATTAACTGTTGAATTTCAAAGCGCACAGTTAAAGTTGCACGTGTTGTTAACCCATGTAACTGCATTGTATCTTACACTATTACGTAATTTCGTAAGAAATTATTTATTATAGAAGATTTTGATAATAGTATATTACACAACAAGTTTAGAAAAGTAAAGTTTTACTAAACGAATATAGCTATAGGATGCTATTTTTTTCGCATTTTGTATTAGTATTTATAAACAAACATTTATATAAAAGCTTGATACCACATGTCCGTTAAAAAGGCGGCTGTAGAAATTGAAACGTATAAATAATATGTTGGTGGCACTGTAAGTCTATGTCAAATTCGAGGTTAGAGACCAAAATACAAATAGCAAAAAGTCTAACCGAAGAAATTAAAAGCAGTACTGGTATACGACAAGGGGGCTCTTTAAGCTCAATATTTTTTAATCTGATTGAAAAACATAAACGGTTACAAAATGGGAAAACAAGTTAACCATCTTATGTTATGCTGACGAAGCGATACTAGTCGCAGACACCGAGGACAACCTACAAAGACTCCTCTACATGTTCACAAATACGGCTAAAAGATATAACATGCTGATATCAACAAAAAAAAACAATATCGTTAGTTGTCTTCTAACCCTGTTAATGAATCATTGTTACAAAACTCCTGTAAATGTTCTTTTACAATTGTCTAAATGAGGAAATTTTATAGAACATGTAAGTTGGATAAAGAAAAATCTCCTGATTTAGACAACTGTAAAAGAACATTTAAAGGATTTTTGTAACAGTAATTCATTAACAGGGCTAGGTTGGAGTTTCTAGAAGCCATTTAAATAGATATTAATTAGAATTGAAAAATATTTTTCTTAAAAAACTCCTTGCACAAAAAGCATAAAAATGATGCAGACATATTACCTTTCGGCAAATAATAAAAAATCTAAAGAAGCAATAAGATTTTATATTATTTTTTCCAATTATAAATAATTAAAGTCTTCACATAAAAAAGACATTTGAAGCAATATGTAATATGTTCCATACAGGAACCCATGATGCACTGTCTACTTTCTGAGTCCAGCTGCAGTCTTCTAAATTAGGAGCATGCTGTTGACTGTGCTCACTGGTACACCATACTCCTGCGTGATATGCAGCCCGCTTGGAGTGTTGAAGTAGTGCGTCCTTCGTTGGGGGAAGTTTCTTCATTGATTTACTCTTCTGACAAAACAACTCCTCCCTGGCTTCATTCACATTGTCTGAATCACAGTTCTTATTATACAAGATCACGGTGAAGCGTTCTAGTAGTTTAAAATTTTCATTATCAATATCAAGTTCTGTGTAAGGGTGGAGTGCCATGTAGGTAAAGGCATTTATCACTTGAGGGTAACAATTCCATCTCTCTCACTCAGATTTCTTGCCTCGTCCAAAAAATAATTGTGGTATCACATCTCGTGAGACTGTTAAATACAGGAAGGGTTTGGGATTTCTCTACACCCAGCTTCTCGTAGATAGCATTAATGTTAATATAAGTAAATGTTTTGCCCGTACCAAAAACAACACAAATTCTCACATCTGCAGACAAATCACCCGGTGATGGAACTTGCCAATGAAGATTACCACTACGTCCGTGTCAACAGTACGGACCATACAGCCATTCAAAAGTGCATCCTGTAAGTGAAATATCAGCCCGGTCTCCGCTTCCTCATGGTCACATGGGGCATAGAGGATCATTTGGGGAATCCTTGTCCAGAATATTCATAAGGTTTTGACGTTCGTTAAACAACATAAACTAACCATTGTTTTCAGCGCTCACTAAATCTTCAGTTATCCAGTCAATACCTACTCCCAATCTTCGCCGGAGAATAACTTCGGCATCACATGTGATGACAATTACCTTGTTTTCGGCACGTTCAATACTTGTCAATTTTTTTGAAAGAAATTCAAAAAGTTTCTGTTTGTTGGTGGAATCTTTTAAGAAATCGGCCCACTTAAGTGGGAGCTTCTTTCTTCCTTCACACTTTCTCCTAACACCCTTACCTCGCTTTTCTCTAGTGGTTTCTTTGAGGTTTGTCGAATTGTATTTGTCCCACACTACATCAACTTGTTTGCAGCTTTCTAATTGTTTATTGATGTATGGAATGGATACGTGATCAGCATAATCATCAAATGTGGTAGTTGGAGGGAGGATATGTACAACAGCGCAGGGGCTTCATCGAGAAGCATCACATCAACATAATCAAGAGGATCATTTGGGGAATCCTTGTCCAGAATATTCATAAGGTTTTGACGTTCGTTAAACAACATAAACTAACCATTGTTTTCAGCGCTCACTAAATCTTCAGTTATCCAGTCAATACCTACTCCCAATCTTTAATTTACAATAGCGAAGTTATCTTTAGAGATAACTATGGCAAGCGGCATGTCGCTGAATTTCACTTGAAAATACCTTTCAAACGGTATGCGATTTGACCCCCCTTCCTATTTAAAAAAATATCAAGTTGGCTGTGCAGCTCCCTTGTCAGTTAAAAAAATAACAAAACTGTGGAAATAATAGAAGTCTTTGTAAACAGCATGCATAGTAAATTTTATCGATTTAGCTTAAATAGTTTTGAAATAACAAGGCTGGTTCGATACATTTGGTACGCTCTGTATATTATTTTATAGTTACTCAAAATTTCTAAATTTCGACTGCAAGAAAATATAACAACATTAAGTTCACGGTTATTTAAAAGAAGAAATTGTTATCTCATATTAGTTTCCACATTTATACCTTCTAACGCATCATGAACTTCTTTTAATTTTTTCAGTAAAGGCGGTAGGACACTTCTTCTCGACGTGTATATACTTCGAATATTCCACACATTTTGTCAATTAACTCGTTCACAGTCCTTGGAAATGGCCGTAAAAATAAGTGTTTTTGGAGGATGTGCAAGGTCTATTTTCTGAAAGATAACACACATTTGTGCAAGACATTTGTATGAAAAGCTTACAGAAAAAAATGATAAAAAATTTACGACAAAAATATTTTTGAAGTGTATGACGTTTATCCTAATAAGGAGAAATATAATAACTAAGAATTTGAATCAATGTTTATTTCTTAAAATTACAGTTATAATTTTATAAAAAGTACTAGTGTATGTTATAAGCTTCTAGTAGAGAGGCCAAACTAAATTATCTCGTCAAATAACGATTTTCGTAGGACTGAGTAGCTTTATACCGACAAGTGGTACCTTCTTATTCGGTGGTGTTTCCTGAGTATGAAAAATCATGTTGTCGCTTTCTCAGCCTGTGGAGAGAAGAGCTATGCCGTCACAAATATGGCCATTCTTGGTTCCAGGTTTTAGTACAGTAAAGCTAGGGTTTAACCCAAACATCCAAAAAAAAAGTTCTACCCAGCAGAAAACTGTTTAGTACACTCCTCTCAATAGGTGGTAAAAAGTTGCACAACATTGCGCGTCGGGTTTAGGAGGGAGTGGGGTGGAAATGTGGTAAAATGGTAGGTTTCAACAGTTTTATAGTTTTTCGCAAATATCTCGTTAACTGCAAGGTTTAGCGCAAACTTTATTTTATACAAAATTAATCTATATTTAATTTACAATAATAATGGTCTTATGCATTTTTGAGTTCCCGACAAGGGTTACAGAGATATGGAAGGGGTAATGATGTCATTATTTTCCAGTTAGCTTGGGATTCATCTTACTCACTTAAAAATGAGTGTTTCGTTATAAAGAGTATGTTTAGTTATAAAAAGTACTTAGCGACGCATCAATAAGATAGGAACATTTGTATGTGTGTATGTATGTATGTTGGTACAGAGCTGGCAACTCTGCTACCATATAGGTGGAAACACCAAATGATGAAGAATCGTCGAAAGACGCCCTATGCTTCTACAGGAGCAAAAACGAATGATGATGATGATGATGTATGTATATACGGCTATATTTATGTATATGATAATATATCTACATTGCTCCCCTCCTTTGTCGTTTTATCTTCATTTTGCCTATTTTTCTCTTTGAATAATTCATCATATCGTTTTTTTCGTTCCCATTTGTGTTCTTATAATTACACCTACTTAAATTACCTCTATCTTTTGTCATATAATCCTAAAAAGATAAAATCATGTGGATATAATTGAAACAGGGTTAACTACAATCTTTATCTAACAAGCTGTAGTACAAAAAATAATGGAAATTGTTTTTTTCACAATACATGCTTTTCAGTAAATTCAATGTTCTTCAATGAAAAGTGGTATGTACAACGTTCAAGGTAGTTACATAATAATAAATAACAGCAATCAGTAACCTAAAAACCTTCAAGCTCTTTTTCATCTTGAAGATTATCTTCATCGATGCCGTCGTCAATAATTAGTGCATCTGTGTTGGTGCACCTATATTCGGACCAATTGTTGCAC
This sequence comes from Agriotes lineatus, assembly GCA_940337035.1. NCBI lineage: Eukaryota > Metazoa > Arthropoda > Insecta > Coleoptera > Elateridae > Agriotes > Agriotes lineatus. Next base: position 107,459 of record CALNHX010000474.1, read on the forward strand.
ATGTTTGAGCATTTCAAGCCACTCTGTCGACGCTTACAGTTCCTGACACACCCCGCATTACAAGTGTAAACAATGAGGGAGAGCAATTTTTCAGGATCAGCTGCCTTTGTAGTTGCAACTGGACGCACATAACCACCAATCCTTTTCCAACCCCATTTTAGTGAATCTTTATTGAGATTGAGCCATTGCTGCACTTGATGGTAAACTCTATAAGAGTGTTGTTGTCCAGCTGTTGAAGTGGGGGAAAGTACAGCCAACCTGAAATTTGTGTGTACAGGCTCCTTTGCGATGGTCTACAAATAACATTGATGGCGCAGATTATCCAAATTACCTGCATTTGTTGATGCAAATATCGAAAGGAAGAAATGGTTTCCAGCCAGTTACTGCATCTGGGTCTGCATTTCGGTGGTTAAAAATCAACTGCTTTAAGTAAAATTCCTTGTCACGTCGCACGCTTTCAGAAGGCGTTATTTTTCCCTTTCTATAAATTGAAGAGGCGGTATCACATCCGGCGAAAGTGTAAACTGCCAAGAGAACATCCTTCATTTTCCCGATACCACGCTAAATGTCTCCAATGCAGTAAACTTTTTCTTCTTGGTTATACCTTTATTCGGTACAACCATCTTCAACTGTTTGATGGCTGGAGCATGAACAACCAACAAGACCAATAAATCGGTGTCATTGCCAATTACGATACCCTCTGTTTCCTTCTTTGATTCGTCAATTGTAGTAAAAACGATCTTGGTGTCAGCATCACATTCTGCCTGAATCACTTTGCAGCCAGCTTGCTGTAAGTGTACAGTGATGAGAGTAATCAGTTGTATCTTGTTCTTAATACTAGTTAGAAATTTTGTTTGTCCTAGAGTGACATTAATTCCATCTTCCACTTTCACTTCAACATGTGTAGTAGTGGATGATCTGCGTAAATGTTGTTCGTCTTAACAGGGAGGTGATCCATCATGCTGATAGTGGAGGTGTCTTAATTAGAAGCAATAAAACGCAGTAGTCTTCTCCACGTACATTTATTAAAAAGGCGACATGTTTCGAAGCCAAACTGGCTTCATCTTCAGGCCAAAATGATCATTGGTTATAAAACAGGTGAAACCACGTGTTCCAATTTATAGGTTAAAATGAGGTTAAGAGCTGAAGGCGAGGTAGTAATAAAAAAATTCACAAAGAACACCACATTGGAGAAGAAAATTAATTCAATAGCCAGCAAACTACGTTATAAAGATCGTTGTACTGGTTATTTCATCAAATTTAACAAATTAAAAAACGGCAAGTAAAATAGCAACCATTCTCTGACGGAGAAGGCACTAGATTCTCCTCTTTATAACCAATGATCATTTTGGCCTGAAGATGAAGCCAGTTTGGCTTCGAAACATGTCGCCTTTTTAATAAATGTACGTAGAGAAGACTACTGCGTTTTATTGCTTCTAGTTGTCCGTCTTTTATGCTGGGTGCTTTACCATAAACACCTGGCCTCCCCACTTCTTTGAACACTTTATATAATACACTTGGAGCGAATATTACGAGTTTATAGGCGTGATTTTTGCTTTTTTTTTGACAGACAGAAAAAGTTACGTTTTTACCCTCTCCATATTTCCGTAATCCTTTACTGCAGTGCAAAAATTCATACGACCATTTTTATTGTAAATTAAATGTACATTAATTTTGTAAAAGATCAAGTTTGCGCTAAACCTTGCAGTTAACGAGATATTTGCGAAAAACTGTAAAACTGTTAAAACCTACCATTTTACCACCTTTTCAACCCCCTCCCGCCTAAATCCGACACGCAAGGTCATGCAACTTTTTTCCACTTACTAATAGGAGGGTACTAAACAGTTTGCCACTGGGTAGAATTTTCTTTTTTGAATGTTTGGGTTAAACCTAGTCTTACTGTATTAAAACCTGATACCAAGAATCGCCATCTTTGTGACGTCATAGCTCCTCACTCCACAGGCTGAGAAAGCGACAACAGGAGTTTTTCTACTAAGGAAACACCGCTGATTACAATGGTATCACTTGTCGGTATAAACCTACTCAGTCCCACGAAAATAATTATTAATTCACTTGGCCTCCCTACTATTCTGAGTCATATCAGTTTACTCAATTATAATCAAACTAAATAGGCATTTTATTCCACAACAGTTAATTAACCAGCAGTTATATTTGACTAATTTGAATAAATGCTCATCTGTGACTTACTGCACTTAGACGTGATTAATGTGATTACTATTATTATAATCGTCATCGTCAACATTTTCAAATACTAAATACTAATTAAAAATAAATAAAAACATGTAAATAAACAATAACAATAAACAATAAGTTACTCACCTTCACATGTAAATTTTCTATTTTTTTATGATTGTGTGTAGACTTTGATGGTAACAGTATTGACTCACTATGATCTGTATAAATAGTAGCACTACAACTTCTTTTTGTGCACCTGTAACTCACACCTACAATTGTTAATTTATCTTTTGTAAAGGTAAAACCTTCATCAACGAGTAATTTTGCACCACTAGAAATTAACATTGACTCCATAATGAGAATTGGGAATGATACCAAATATTTACGTTTGCTGTCCACCTGGAAATGAGGTAGAGTGATTCTAAGAATGAAGATTTCACTTTGGCCTAACCCGCCCAACCCAGAAATCAGTTCATTAGCATAATCCCTTACTTACCCCCCGTAAGTTACTAACACACAGAATACCCCTATAAAAGTCACTAGATTTCTCCCGCCAAAAGAATGTTTTAGAAAAGTAGGGTTATGGGTACGACGTCACAAATAGGGCTCCCTCCTAAGACTTCGGGTCGCTGATGCTGCGCCTCTGACCAACACGTACGGGAGCCCACTTCCGACCGGGAACGCCTATGTGATGTCATAGCCTGATTGTTGATAGGTTTCTTCATACATGTGTAAGTTTTTACAGATTTCTATTTTAACAATATTGTGAATAATATATGGTGCTATAGGTACCATTTTGCATAATAATGGAGGGTGAAGTCATAGCCAATCAGAACGGGGTATTTTGAATAATAAGAAGTGTTTACAAATGGCTATGTTTACAAATGGCGGATTACGTTATAAAGTACCGGTCTTGTACCGGTAATTTTTTAATTTTGTTTCTTACTAAAAATTGCTTATGCTCAGTTCAGCCAAAATTTACTATATTTATTTTTTAAACTGGTTTGCTCCTGGTAAAGCTCAAATGCCATAGGTTCAGACTCAAATATATATTTACCAGGAAAAAACACAATGGTGTAAATAAACGGTTATTGTGTTTTTTCGTTGACCGCTTGTTAATTTCAATATTAATGAATTATTTTTCCTAAAAAAGAATCGATTAATAGGCGTCATTAATACACTGTTTTTGATTAATACACTCTTTTTCATTAATTAACGGTTTTTTTTAAAAGGATGTATTAATAGATCTATTAATACACAGTTTTTGATTAATACACTCTTTTTTATTAATTAACTGTTTTTTTTTAAAAAGGATGGATTAATAGATCTATTAATACACTGTTTTTGATTAATACACTATTTTTCATTAATTAACTGTTTATGTGACTTTGACGTTTTGATGATATTTTGCATGGAGGTTAGTTGTATTAATAAAAATTTTCTCCACAAAAAATGATTTTGCGGTCAACGAAAAATTTTTGTAATCAACTCGTTTGTTAATGGGCGATTAATAATCGCCTTCATTAACACACTTGTTGGTTAAATAACTATTAACTATGCATACAAATGAAATGGTAATTTTAATAATAGTAGATAATATTATAAGTGAGAGAAATTCATCATTATTTGCGAGTGAGAATTTTGAATCGCGAGTGTCCCAGCACGAGCGATACAATTTCTCACGAGCTGATAATGGCATTTCGCTCACGTCTGATATACGACGTTTTATCTTACAGTAGCAATTATTGTGCCTAAATAGTTTGAGCCGTCAGAATATGTCGCGAAATACATTTATAATTAGAGTCGCCTGTGATTTGTGATATACGTTTGACACTACTGAAGTGTATTGGCAGTCTATGTCAAATTCGAGGTTTGTAGGTTAAGTTTTGTTTGTTATTTGACACAGACTGACGCAAAACTTATCCTGAAAATAACGAATTTGACATAGCTTGACAGTGCTACCAACAATGTAGTAGTATAAATAATAAAAACTCACTAGTAAATAAAACTTAATTTTAGTCACTGAAAACAGTTGTATAATGTATGGTAATAGGTGCTACTGTAAGATAAAATATTATGTACAAAATTTAACAAAATAAAGTATCTTCGGTGTCTTGGTTTTTCTTCGGGGACGTTCTGCCTTGTCTGCTGGTGCAACTCAGGAGGGGACTATACCGTAAGCGTCGCTGATCTGGGTAGTTCAAACGAAAGTAGGGGGTCAAGAGATCTATAATTCAGTACATCATTATAAACAAGATGGTCGGATTGGTTGTTTATTTTGTCAAACAATTCGTTTCAAGTGAATTTACGTGTTTTACCTGGTGACGGCAATGTTTCCCAGGAGTGTACTACACCCGGCTGGACGAGGTACGCCCTTTCTGCCCAAATTGGGGCCCTGGCGAAGTGTTTTGGAGGAGTAATGTGATTTCTAGCAAATTCCACGTTTGGCAGTTGAAAACACCGGGCAGCGTTGGAGGCGTTTTGCAGGCAGTCTCGGGGGCCTACCGGTGAATCAATTTACTTGCGGCGGAGACTTCTAGATAGTGTTGACCTGTGATTTCTCCTGGTTCTTAGGTAAGTAGATTTTATTATCAAGTTTTAATGCAAACGTCGGGATAGAACGACGCTGGGGGTAGAATGTTAGAACGGTTTTCTTCGGCGAAGGTCGGAGCAGACCGGAGCCAAAGGAGGTTTTTCAGGGGGTACTGGAAATTATTGCAAAGGTCGGAGCCTGCCGGTGCAAAGAGAGGTTTTCGGTGGGTACTGAAAATTATAGCCGGGGTTAGGGCCGACCGAAACAAATGGAGTTTTTTCAGGGGGTGCTGGAAATTATTGCACAGGTTGGGGCCGGCCGGTGCAAAGGGAGGAATATTAGGAAGTGGAAAGTCCGGGGACTCGAGTAAATTGAAAAGACGGAAGCTCTATTTATACTCTCTGAATGCTTCCTTATTTGAGCTGCTTTCCAGGAGGAGCAACGCCGTGGATATTTTTACGCGAGTCTGCATATCTCTGTTTGATTTTGAGTTTATCAATTTTCGAGCGTAAAGTTGATGCAAGCTTAAGATAGAGACGGAAATTACTGCTGGACAAATGGGCACAAATTTTAAATGTGAAAAATATGCATTTGTGCTGGTGTTGACTTTACAACATCATAGCCAATCAGCGGAGTTGTTTACAAATGGCGGATGAAGTCATAGCTAATCAGAACAGGGCATTTGATCCCACGTGACCCCAACCATGTGAGTCGGACAGCCAAACCACGTGGCTTTCTTTATTTCCTAGCCTAGAACTTGCTTTGTCCCACTACTCAGGTCGCTGGCGAATTTTAAAAGAATTAAAACACAGGAGATAGCTTTGGTCATTCAAAATAGTCAGAGATAGATTTACTAAGAATTGAATTATAATTAAGCATTTCAAAAATACGGCAAATCGGGCTCGCCGCGAATTGGGTAGACGGAGAATTTGAACTACGGCGAATCGGCGTTAGCCAATCGACAACGGCCATTCAACGAAAGGAAATTCTCCATCCTAGTTTTTAAATCCCAAAGACCAGTTTTTGGAATTCCATTGAAGATAGTAGTTTTACTAAGGCACTATAGATGCGAATAATATCGACCTTCATCTTGTTTCCTGTTTGGTGGAAGTAAAGCACTGTATATATAGTGCCTTAGTGGAGGTTAACACTTGCCGTGTATGTAAAACGACGTAAAAATCTTTAAGAAAACGTATAGCAATTGATTGCAATTCATAGAAATCCATATAAGCCCTTCCCGTTAGCCAATTTTTCTCAATAACGAAAATCGAAGTATAATACATTTTTTGAACGACATTTCACAATTCCTGAGTGGTTTGACTTCCTCTAACTAAATTAAAATTCTTAAAAGATGATACTTTGATAATCAAACGCTTGTGAGTGCTCTAGTTTAGATACGAGGCGAATTGTTTACTTTCACCAAGCTGGAAACAAGATGGAGGTAGATATTACCTACATATACAGTGTTCTAGTTTAACTGTCGAAATACGTATCTGTAGAAGACAAAAATATGTAAGAAGTGTTTTGATTCTACAACGCATATAATAAACTTCAGTTCCTTGTTTTAGGAAAGAGATTATTGACCTTATATAATCATCTAGTATAGCAGATAATTTAGAAATATTACCATTTTCACTTATTAATTTGTCTTTTTTCGCCACACCCACTACCTACTTACTAACTTAATCTTAAGATAATCAGTGATATATTTAGCATACAACTTTATGATTCTAGTTGTTGGAGTTAGCTATTTCTGCTTGATCCTCTTTTGTAACATCCCACATAAATTACTCATATAGGGTAATAGCAAACACGTTTTTGATATTTCCTGGACAATGTTAGAACAACCCCCATACAACTAGATCTAGTACTATTTGTTGATTGTCTATGGACAAGACCTGGTGTGGTATGTGAATTATCAGAAACCTTACATTTTACGAGTGCATACTAACCTTCATGGTTCTATAAAGTAAAAATATTTTTTATTTGATTTGAAGAATAAAATCCGTTCATCTTACAATTATTTCCACTACTTGAACATAATAAAGAACAGGGTACATTTTCCAACTTATATTTCAAGGATTTCGGTCAAATTCAAGCAAATTATTATAATTTATAAGTTTATTGTACAGTATAAACCATTTTGTTATAATTTTTTGTGCCAGATAGTAAGTTTAATAGATAACTAGGCATATTCGAATGCGATATAGTTAAAATTTAGTAAGAGAGCAAAAGAAATAAACAAACCACTACTTAAGAAGTATTTCGTCACAAGTACCACTAACTTACTTTTCCAAAGGTACTTGGTTGTCCGCTGCACTTCCACCATTCCGTGAATCTATTATTTGACAATCAACCATATCATCTGCTGAAACAATATCCTTGATAAAGATTGTGCGAACGCTTTAGTTTCTTACTACATTTCTCCTGTTTTCGGTGTTTCCTCTTATTGTATATTTTGACCGGGCACACCAAAAGCGTTATGGCTACTATGAAAAACAGAATTCAGAGCTACGTCGGCATAATATGGTAAAACTAAATTATCGGCTTTGTGTGGCTTCCGCTTCTTCAGTGTTGCAATGCATTTCCACCGTCTCGCCTACTTTGCGTTGATACATGACTTCAGGCTCGATGGTGAAATCGCGAGGCTTCCGAACCAGGACCAGCATGGGCCTCGAGAAGCAATCAGAGCTGGGCAAATTAAGTTAAAAAAATAATTAATTACCAATTACTAGTTACCACTCAATGAAGTAATTGAATTACCAGATTTTCAACTACTCTACTGAAATAGTAATTTGATTACCAATTCCTTGGTAATTGTAATTGGGCAACATAAATTACTTGCACTAGAAATTGTTGTCTATTTGTATTTAGTACTATTTAGATAACCATGTGCTAGTACATCGTTTCAAATAAACAAATTGAAATTAATAAATAATTACTATAAACCAATATTGGATAATAAAGCTATGTATTGTCAATAGTTGTGACAAACATTAACACTGCACTTAACGCAGACATATTGTTCACTTCTTACACAATAATTATTAGCAAATTACAATGCTAGATTTTGCACAGCCTACACTACACAAGAACAACACCTGCATATCCCATCTACAAACATACGCGCCAGCACCACATATCTCTTTGCTCGTCCACCGAACTGGCTGTTATCCGACTAGTCATAGAAAATCATTAATTATACTTATATTGCTCCAGGAATGTCCTATTGCTATTTGCTTAACATGAAACAATAAGGCCTTATCTTATTTTTTGCGTCCTGGACATTTAATACCCTATTGAGGTCAGTAATTTAGTAATTTACTTACCATAAGGTAATTCAATTACCGCAAGTAATTCAAAACTTGAAAAGCAATTTAAATACTTTAAAGTAATTTAATTATTTTAAACAAATGAGTAATTAAATGTAGTAATTAATTACTTTAAAAAAGTAATTGTCACGTAATTTTTAACAAAAATGGCAATTACCAATTACAATGTTACAATATTCCGCATTTGAATGTCGAGCTGAGCAGAGCAGTCGTATTGCACGTGAGCTTCTTTGTGTGGTTCTGTTGATAGCGTGATACCGACAAACCAACATGGGTATAAGAGCTCAGAAGGACCAAATTAAAGAGGCAATTAACGAAACGTTAAACGAAGACTGAAAGAAAAAGTTGACCGATAGTATTGTTACCGCTGCGCTGTAACTATTACGCTTGAAACCAGACTGGCAGCGCTAGGCAAAAATCAGGACGACATGGGAGAGAAAATTAACACACTTCTTAGCGAAAACGCTACACTCAAACAAAAAAATGCAACCCTTGCATAACTGATACAGAACAGTGAGCAATGAGTGAAAATGTTTAAGGTAAAGTAATTTCCTTTTTTAATCTACAACTGGGCGTTGATCCTCTTCCAGATGCTATTTATAGATACCATCGACTGGGGCCTCTAAGGACAGGAAAAATTAGACCAATTACAGTAAAATTTGTCTGGTACAGTGCCGCAGTGTTATTTTTAATAACAAGAAAAATCTTCAGGGTACGCACTTCAGAATTCAGAAGGACCTAACACGCAGTCAACAGGAGCTGTAGAAAGTGGCAAAAGATAAATTCTCCAAAGAACGGATATGGACCTTTGATGGTAAAGTTTTTGTATTTCACCTCAACAAAGAGCATTTGGTGAGGATGATGTGGAAAATAAATTACTCTAGCTTGTCAGGCCATTTTTAATTTCAATAGTTACGTGACCATTTGGAGCAGTTTTGGTACAAAGTTGACGAGTTCGATTGTATATAGGTTCCTTTTCAGTCATATTTTTTCGTATAATACTTCAGCTAATTGCATCTAAAAATTTTAAAGGTGACACGCACGCACATTTTGGTTCTCGAGGTTCAGCGTAGCCGTTCCAGGCTCTAGTCATTTGAGTTGCAGCTGCATTCGTTTCGCCACGTTAAGAGCGCTTGGCTACTGCAATTTCAAAACATAGTCAATTAGAGCAAGCGAGATATTTTCCTAAATAATTTAAACTTCTGTCGCACTCTTCCGACTGCGGGCCGTCGCGCCCGCTGGGAGATCCGATTTGATTGGCTGCAGGTGCGAGGACGCTTCAGGCATCTGGCGCGAAAAGGTCGCTTGGCTGGGGGACTTCTTCACGGACCGCTAAAGCGAGAGGTGATGTTTGTTTTGTGGGGTGAGCTCATGTGCCCTGTGTTGTTCGTATAACCGCCAGCTTTGCAAAATTTCGTTGGGCCGTAAAAGGGCCTTCTTCTCGTAGCTGTGGGGACCCAAAACTGCAGAGCTGTACAAACCTTCGGTCTCGTCCGTTCCGATTTTGCCGAGTGGGACTTAATTCAGACCTGCCAATTTGGGGATTACTCTCAGGGGCCGCTCGACTCCCACGCTTCCTCAGACAGCAAGTTCGTTCAACTGGTGAGCTTGCCAGCCGTCGTGACGCAATCGCTTGGCTGACCCATTCAGGTTCTTCTTCTGCTAGTGCTGATCCGTTAACGGATATTAGCGATCATTCTGGCTATTTGGACCTTATTTACCGCGGCTCTAAAAATGCCATGGTTGTGGTATTGTACCATGTTCTTAAATTTTTGAGCCACGATATCCTTCTCCGTCCTGGACCTCTCTTTCCAAATACTTTGCCCTGCAATACCAGCTGAAGCAATCGATATCTCTCTCCATTTCTCATTATGTGACCTAAATATTGAAGTTTCCTAGTTTTTATGGTTTTTATTACTTCTCTCTCTTTGTTCATATTTTGTAACACGGTGATATTGGTAATATGTTGTGTCCACGAGATTCTTAATATACGCCTATATAGCCACATTTCGAATGCTTCAAGCTTTTTTGTTGTTGCTTCATTGAGGGTCCATGATTCTGCGCCATATAATAAAACAGGAAAGATGTAACAGCGCAGTAGTTTTATTTTCATAGGTATATCCAAGTCATGACTTATGAATAAGGCTTTCATTTTAACAAACGCAACTCGAGCTTTTCTATTTTGCATTTTATTTCAATGGAGTGATCACAATTACTATTTAAAGTGGTTCCTAAGTAATTGTATGTATGCACCCTTTCTATGGGTTTGTCTTTAATTATTAATTGACACGGAGGTATCCCACCTTTAGAGATTACCATTCAGGTAGCGTGTGTATTTAGTATTAACCTAATTCATTCAACTGTTCAGGCTTAATTTATGTATTTACTTGCTAACGCAGTGCCGATGGGCCGAGGCCGTTTAATAATCAAATTCATTCAGCTGTTCAGGCCTAATTTATGTAAAACTAAATATATTCAGTTGTTCGCGCATAATTTGTGTGTTATTTGTTGCAACATTACTAGCGTCGCTAAAGTCGCGGTGAACTAATTTCATTTGCTTGTTTAATTATAATTAGAGTTAAAGCGTCTCCCAGCTGGGTTATAGATTTAGCCCATTTTTTGTATTTACATTGTGTGTACCAATCCTAGTTACATGTTTCTAGACCAATAGATCGGTTTATAGGACAACGCCATATGATTTCCGATGCGTCTGTGCATGCTTATTTTCAGGTTATGTTGTATACTATGTAAAGATAAAGGTACGGTGAAGCGTGGTGTTTAAGCGTGACAGGTAAGTTAACGAAGCTTGCCGCTGCAGCTTCGAGAGCTATGAAGCCGAGCACTTGTATCATACTCCGTTTGTTTGGCCTTCGAGGTTCTGTTAAGCGTGGGTTTCCAGATTGGGGCCCATTTCTTTTGCAACACCCTATATGTATACCGCTACGCTTGCCCTGTAGTGTATCGCTTCTAGGACCACGCCCATCTCCCTGAACGTATCAAGCCGTGGCCTTTTTAGCCTGTTTGGTAAGATTTCCAGGGTAAATGTTGACGTCTCCCGGATTTGATTAAGCATTTGGCACTCCCTCACTCGTGCGTGTCGTTAAAACAGTTTAATACTGTAACAAGCTTAGCACACCTAAATGTACGGTCACTATCAGCACATTATCGTGATTTCAAGAACCTAGTCTTATCAAACCTTTATGATGCAGTGGCGGCCTCGGAGACATGGTTGAATTCAAATATCAGTACAAACAATTTAAAAATTGAAGTGTACGACAGAATTGGGCTTGAGGGAGGAGTAGCAATTTATCTCTTATCGAAATACAATTACGCTGTTATTCATACAAGTAACGAAATTGAACAACTTTGGAGTAAAGTGCGTAGGGATCATATAAATATTGGCTTGTCAGTAGCGTACAGACCGCCATCAATTTATTATGTTGAATTTTTAATGTTATTCAGGCAACGGTTGCTGATATACTACCATGTGTTGACGATATTTTCTGCTTTGCAGATTTCAATATCGACCTTTTTCAATCCGAAAATCTAAACGCTACTCATGCATGCACTGTTTTTGAGGGTTTAGGATTAACACAAATAGTACAACAACCTACTAGAGTTACTGATTTTATTCATCTACACCAATTGATTACATTTTAACCACAAATACGGAATGCGTCATATCAACAAATGTTTTAAACGTATCCGAAATTAGTGATTCGATTATGATCTAGTCTCATGCTGTTTAACTCTCAAAAAACCTCATAATCTTAACCATAAACTTTTCGCAACTTCAAAGATTTTGATTATCTAACATTTAATGATCATTTAAGTTCTCTGCCGTGGAAAATTTTATATCAACTACCGACTATTGATATCAAAATAAACTTTCTAACCAGTAATATACAAATATTATTAGACATTAATGCACCCTTAATTACATGTAGGGTTACTAACACATTTGCACCCTGGATGACAGCTAATCTCCGCGAATGATAAGACACCAAAAATAAAGCTTTAAATTTTCACAAAAGAAGGAGGTCTTCGGTTGATTGGCGAACTTATAGAGTATTGAGGAATGCTGTAAATGCCGCAATTAAAAAAGAAAATATACGGTTGCGCCCACCCCAGAAAAGCTCCCTTCGGTGCTTTCCAAGAATACTTTGACACTCAGCATCACTCCGTTTCACTAGTACAATGTAATGTTATGAACCAGTTATTTATCATAAAAATTGTCAATACGCACTTCACTCCGCTTCACAGTTCAATGTTGTGAATCAGTCTATTGTTATAAAAACTATTGACGCTGCTTTCCATGAATACTGCGGCACCTTATCTTCGTGTTTATTATCAAATTGAATGTGTTATTAACGAGAGTATTTAAGAAATCGGTTGAACGTTGTAAAAAAATGCTGTGCGTTATATCATGTAAAAAATTAAAAACAAAAATTTATTTTAATGATTAACCCAAACAAATTTATTAATTATTTCATTCCAGTAAAATTTTAACAAAAACAAAAATCAATTCATGAAATTAACTTAAATACTACAAATTGTAAAATCTAATCAATTCAACTTTGTATGTGTTGTGTGCTTCTTAAGAAACTGGCGACCGGAATCGTGTACACATACGAACATACGTACACCGCACAGCACGTTAAGGCACCCTCCAATACGACGAAGGTATCTAGTGGGCTGTGGTCTTCACCAAAAGATCCACACAGTCGAGATGGAGATTTGGTATAGTGGTTCATTAGTCGGTTGACACGAAATTTTAGAGATATTTAACTCAGAGTTGTTTTCGATATGAGGGTTTTTTATTTTGTAGTAAAGCAAGCAGCGTGTGCAGTTTGCCGGTTGTGCATATTAAGCCATTTTAGATCTAATAACTTATGACTTACCCTTTCATAGTTTCTAATGCCATAAATCAATCGTATACAGGAATTTTGTAATTTTTGTATTATGTTACTGTCGAATTTGGTTATACACGTATTGTATACAGTATCTGCATGATCAAAACAAGATAACACCAATGTTTTGCACGATAAAGATTTAATCTTGACTCTGAAAGAGTGCCTATGTTGATATATTGTATTGCTCTGAGAATACAATACGCCTTTTGCAGGCAACGTGAGATGTTTTGGGTAAATTTAAGGTCAAATCTACGTAAAGCTTCAAGTTCCGCACTGCATCTTTTAATGGTATAAGTTTTTGCTTTATATTTACTGCAATATTGTTATAAATTTTGGTTCTATCGGTTTTGTTGTCAAACAGAATAGCAACTGTTTTAGTTGTATTAAGTTGTAGACAGTGTTGTAAAAAAATATCTATATTCCTTAGATCGTAATTTAAAGCAGTGATAGATTGACTAACTTCAAACGGACTAAATGACAAGTATAATTAGGTATCATCACCGTAGCAGTGAAGCTTAGCAGATAATACAGCTGTTTGTATTTATGACATATAGATACAGAACAAGATCGGTTCAAGCACTGGCCCCTTTGGAACCCCAGAAGTTAACATTTGATATGTGGAAACACAACCCTGATATCTGACAGCTTGTGTTCTGCTAGTTAAGTAACTAGCAAACATTTGTACAGCACTTTCAGAAATACCGATTAAATGCGATAAAGATATGAGAAGATCGTGATTTAGTATATCGAAAGCTTTTGAAAGGTCTAACAAAACTATTAATGTGAGTTTACTGCAATCCGACCCCGTCAAAATGTCGTCTGTTATGTTCAGAAGGGCTGTACTACAGCTATAATTTGGTCTAAATCCGGATTGTATTGCAGGAATAATGTTAAATTTTGATAGATGTGCCTGTAATTGAGCAGCCATGATATTTTCAAGAATTTTGGATAAAATTGGTAAAATACTGATTGGTCGTATATCTTTCAAAGCTGTAACTGCGGAGGTTTTTGGTATAGGCGTTACTAGTGCCATTTTCCAAGATGGCGGATAAATATCGTTAGCTAGACAGTAAATTATAATATGTGTCAGATATGGTAGAAGGACTAGAATACACAGACGAATTGTATGTAGGTGTATACCATCGCCACCTGAGACGTTACTTTTTATTTGCAGAATCGTTTTGAAAACAATTTCTTCATCAACCTAAATCAAGCTAAATTCTGTATTTACAGAGGCCCATACATTATTCCTACAATAAGCTATAAGCTTGTCGTTAGGAGGGACTTTTGGCACTGAATCAATAAAGAAATTGTTAATTGTTTCTGCATTATTAATTAAAATTCAAAAATTTACTTGAAGATTTAATATTTAATTTGGTTAACTCGTTCCAAATAACCTTTAAACTATGGTTTTTAATTTTAAAATTATAAGATGCTTTTTTTACTTCGACACGAAGTGTACGAAGTATTCAAATTCCCTCACATCGAAAACCATTTGGAGTCAAATATTTCTAAGATTTCGTGTCAACTGACTAATGAACCCACTATACCAAATCTCCGCCTCGGCTGTGCGGATCTTTTCGTGAAGACCCCAGATTACTAGATCCCTCCCTCGTATTGGGGGGGTGCCTAAACGTGCTGTGCGGTGTACGTATGTTCGCATGTGTACACGATTCCGGTCGCCAGAAACCTTCCTGAAGTTTTGGATCTTTTTCATACGATAGGTCGTCCGAAAATAAAGGCAGCATCAACTTTTGAGATATGGTCGACGGCATAAATCCAAAGATATGGCACTTTCTGATCTTTTTCATACAACACTAAAACCTCGCTAAACCGACATAATATAAATAAAAATCAAAGTCTGGATATACCGACATCAATTCAAAAATGACCGTTAACCTATTCTAAGTTTCCACGTGTGACCTACGTGCTATGGGTGTGATCCACGTGCCATGGGTGTGAACCACGTGCCAACTTTTAAATTTAATTAAACTTGTTCAAAAGTTATATTGTCATAACTGTTTCTTAAGAATCGCACACAACACATACAAAGTTGAATTGATTAGATTTGCCAATTTTTAGTATTTAAATTAATTTCATGAATTGATTTTTTGTTTTTGTTAAAATTTGATTGGAATGAAATAATTAATTAATTTGTTTTGGTTAAGCATTAAAATAAATTTTTGTTTTTTATTTTTTACATCATATAACGAACAGCATTTTTTACAACATTGAACTGTGAAGCGGAGTGAAATCCATATTGACAATTTTTATGATAAACAACTGATTCATACCATTTCATTGTACTAGCGAAACAGAGTGATGCTGAGTATCGAAGTATTCTTGGAAAGCACAGAAGGGCGCTTTTCTGGGGTGGGGGATACCGTATATTTTTTATTAATAAACAATCTTTATGCCGACAACTTAAATACAGAACTAAATCCATACGTTAAATTTGAGATATAAAGGAATGATTACTACTTCCGCACACACAAGCGAACTGCTTAAACAGTCGTCCTTATATAATACGTGTAAATGGTATAATACATTGACTATAGACATCACAAAGATATCATTTCAGAGATATAAGAAAGTAGTTATTTAAAAATTTATGGCGATCTAAATTGTAATTAATTCTTACTTGTAATAATAATTTCTTCTAACTTCAAACGTTAAACTGTGAAAATGTATGATGAAAGTGATACTACTCAAAATTATAGATAAATATACATTTTGTAATGAATATAATTTTATAATTCAGTTGTGTTTCCTTTTTTTATATCTCTTGGTAAAAGCGGAGTTTAGGGTTAGGTGGACGAACAGGTTCGCAGCTTTGCGGATCTGAATCTCCACCGGGTTAAATAAATTAATTAATTGCGTTATTATACTTATAGGTATAATGTGTGACAAATAAAGGCCTTTATTAATCAACAAAAAGGAATTTAATTAGTATATTAATTACAAAGTAATTAATTACTGCCCAGCTCTGGGAGCTCTGCGTTCCCTGAGTGACGTAATAAGGCGTACACATATAGAGCCCTTGTTGGCTTTAGTTGACTCTGAAAAACAGTAAATCGAGCCATTATTCATTATACCGATATCTTTAGTCTGATAAGGTTCTAACAGACGCTTGTCCTTGGTCCACGTAAATTTTACTTCGTCACTACTTTCGAAATTCTTGACGGAATATGCTAAAACTCGAAAGTAGTAGGTTCGGCCTCTAAGTAGGTTTTTTACTAAAAGAAAAAAGTCACATTAGCCGTAGAATATTAAAAGTATTATTTGTGGAATTCATGACAATTTTACGTAATGCAGTTTTTTGGTGGAAAATAGCAAAGGTAATAATCTCCATTTTAACTCTTAATATATCGCGTGATCGAAGAAAAAAGAATTAGAGCAGGCCTTGGTGTTGATCCTGATTCGGTATATTTATTATTGACCTGTTATATATGTATAGTCTGTTCAGTAAACATGAAAACACAAAGTGGCCTTTGATTTCCAAAATTTCAAGGGTGTACTTCCAAAATCCATCTTTATGTAGAAATGTACTTACACAAAGTTACTAAATCAAGTAGGTTAAGGGTGTGACATTTGACATTTACTTACCATCTGTCATAAATGTTGTAAATAACCACTTTTAAGGACATTATACAAATACTGCGTTGGATACTGTTGACGTAGCGTTTATTAATAGGTATTTTTATTACATTTTATAATAGTTGAGGTGAGAATTTCTAGAAAAACACCTACTTTGACACTGACAATGAGAAACATTAATTGTCATTTTTAAAATCAAATCTGCCTTTATACAATTATGGAAACCTTTGCAAAACAAAGTACAGAATCCCTAGTACAAAAATTACATGCACATGCCAACTTCAAAGAAATACAAATGTTTTTGTGTTTACTGAATGCTCTATAAGTATAATCACAATACATGAACATTAGCCATTGGGCCATTAGGGCTATCTGTCGGAAAGTACCACGTGGATGTATAGGTGATACACAGACTTTAATCATCTGATCAAGGTCTACTCTAATTCTGTTTTTTTTTCTATCGGGCGGTAGTTGCTAAAATAACCGTACATTTTGTTTGAAGTAAATGCATCAAAAATAACACTGGATAAATGTTATTATGTCAGTGACACGCACGGCGGCGACGATCATTTTGAACTATTTCTCATGACGTTAAGTAACACGTAACACAAGTAACATCAATACTTTTCTCATAATTTGATACCGCAGTATGGAAAGGCTTATGTTAGCAAATGTACGTTAAGAGACTAATTTGAAGTTCGTATTACATTTCATGGTAAAGGTAATCGATCGGTAGTATTGAAACGCGTTATATCGCATTAAGTTCTGTCATGTATGGCACTAAAATAGTAATTACATAAATATGAAGTTTCTTCCGGTCTGATCCGACCCTTATTTACAATTTTGTAAGGTCCATCTGTTTTGTATTCAATATTGTAGTACTGGATTAAATTGGCTCTTTCTATAGGTGGTTGCCAAGTAATCAGAAATCCGTTACTGATTTCAGTTACTGTTAAATTTCGTGGAGGGCCTGGTTGGGAACCTAGATAATCAAGAAATAACAAGTTAGTATTATGTCAATGAATGCGTGTCAAATGAAAAAGAAACGGCAGCGAGGAAATAAATAAAAATACCTTTGGGTTTTAAGATGTAGAATCAGTGGGCAAAATAATAATACTATAATCTAAAATATCTGAAAATAAATAAATCATAAAGAATCATGCAGCAGCCATTCTGTAATGAACGATTCAACTGCATTAATTTTTGTAGTAATTTACAGCAATCACTCTAAGGCATGATTAACAATTTTAAATTTCGCTGAAAATGCGCTAAACAACTTTGAAAGAGGCATTAAAACTTGAGACATTTATCACTTCAACCGTCAAGCGCATTTCAACAAGAATAATGTTGATTAATGTTGTTCCTTCAAGTTTTTACTACTAACCGGGATTTGAGAAGTATTGTGTGGAAGCGTTTTATAAAATATTACTATAGTGGGGACTATTATTTGTAGTACTTGCAATTTCTTAGATTGAGTTGTAGTTTTGAAGCAGAATGCTGTAAGATACCTACTTACACTATCAAGTGACCATTCGTCCCGGATTTGAGCATGTCCCGTGAAAGTAAACGTTCCGCAAAACGTCCCGGAAAAGGCATATTCGCACGTAAAACGAATATACAATCTCATGTACCACCCTTAAACGAATGGGTTGACAAGGCTTAGGCTAGCTCTTTTAACTCTCGGTAGAATATGGCGTGGTGTAAGGATCAGGCTAAGAACTGCTTGGGGCTTTTACAATTGAACAGTAGATTAATAAAAGAATTGGGAGCCATGTCATCATTCACAACAAATAAACAAACCTAGCTAGCAAAATAGATCAACACCTACCTTGTAAGCTTCGCTGCATACCTCAATCTAAATGTAGTTAAGCGGACAACAACAAATACAAACAGTAACCGTCGAAAGATATTTAATATCAAAACAAATAAAACAAGGTTGGCGTCACCCAACTTACACACACAGGTATATCGAGACAAAACAACATTTTACAAACTTCAATTCGAAGTGGCATTTTGGAATTCGCTAACTATAGCTAATAACAAACACAGGCTAACACTTGTGCAATCGCATTAATGATAATAAGGGGTGTTTCAATAAGAGCGCAAGATTTGAATTGCGCGTCATGTTTGACAGTCATAATGTCACATGATTATTACGTGACAGATCGAAATTTGACAGATGGGAGTTAGTAAACATGGAGCATTGCACGTAGAACAACGCGTCCTGATTGTCAAAAATTATTATCAAAATGGTGAAAGTTTAATTGCCACCATTATCGTGCTATGATAACACAGTTTCTTGTGCCTCATTTGGAAGCTATTGATCTTGACGACATGTGGTTTCAGCAGAACGGTGCCACATGTCATACCGCCCGTGAAACATTGACGATCTTGCACGGGTTTGCTCCTGGTCGTGTCATTTCCCGATTTGGTGACCAGAATTGGCCTCCAACCTCTTACGATTTAACGCCTTTGGACTTCTGGCTGTGGGGTTATCTGAAGTCACAGGTGTATGCCAATAATCCTGCAACCATCGAAGCGTTGAAAGCCGAAATTAGAGGCTGTATCAATGAAATACCACCACATGTATTCAATAACGTTATTGAAAATTTCGTCAAAAGGGTACGCATATGCCAGCAAAGCCGTGGCGGCCATTTACAAGATATTTTGTTTCATACATAATTCCCAAAGGTATATTTTCTAAATCAATAAATATTTCAATACTTTGCTACAGAAAACCATGTTTTATTGAACACTGAAATATTGCGCTCTTATTGAAACACCCATTATAATATACACGAGATTTCAGCAACTTTTAATTATTTACATACCCGCACTTAACCGTAATAACAATTGAGCCAAAAAAGCTGTTTAAACTCGTTCAGTTCGCTTTGCTAAGATCTTATTAGAACTGATATAAGCTGCGGCATAATGCATTTGACGAAAAAAAATAGCTGCTGATAAGATCATGTAATTACAGTTTAAATAAAGATGAATTTCAGCGATCGGCAGGGAAATCCTGATGCGTTGCATTCTTCTACGAAGACTCAAGGCCAACTCAACTGCATGATCCCAAGGTCTACGCTCAAAATAAACTAGCATCCAAAAGGAAAGATATTCCTGGCTACGTAAGTACAAGCCCGAATTCGGGAAGCTGGAAACGTTAGCTCCGGGATTCTAGCCCAAACTAAACAAATTTCAACCCAAACTAGCCCATACCAAATGAATTTCAGTCCAAACTAAACGAATTTCAGCCCAATCTAAACGAATTTCAGCCCATACTAAGCGGCCTAAATATTTGAAAAATTAGAAAGTGAAAAAGCTCGCAAAATCATTCTTACCGAACGGTGTTCTCGTCCTAATCGAACCTAAGCGCAATGGACATTCGTGATACCACAGCAAAAATATTCGACAGAACTTTGACTACTCATGGTATTATAAGTGAAAATTTGTCTCTTGAACTAACGCTCCATTTTGTACGGTTTCTGTAGAATTTGTAATTTTTTTTAAGTTTTGACAAATGCTTAAAAATTAACTGCAAAAGAAAGTTGTGTACGTGCATCACGCCAAATTTTTTATAATTATAATACCAAGTCGTTTAATGTGTATTTTATCATTTTTATAAATTACAATTAATTAATGAAAAACGCAGAGCGACATTCGTAAGGATATTCCATACTCGTTATCAAAGGATTGTACTCTTTTTTATGTATGCAGTCAAGATGTGTAAGTTCTTACTACTATTCCAGTAATTTAATATATGTTTGTGATCAGCATTCCTTTAGGTAGGTTTTCTAGTTAAAGTTATTCCTCCATAAAATTCTTTGCTATTTACGATCTTGTGGAGCGATAAATATTTGCCAAGACATATTGCTTATATCGGCGGTTAAAACAAATTTTTTGCAATCTAAATCCAAGAATAATTACAAGCAAGTTATCTTGAAGTTTTGATCCAACCTTTAATGTTTTATTTAAACTAATCCCGGATAGAGGTACATCAAACATCACCCGGTAGATAAAACGCGTTGGGTTCATTTAATTTTGATACTGGAACCAATACCATAGGGCTAAGTTTTTGATAATCATTCCTCAATTCAGGGAAGGAGCTTATCCTGCAAGGAGGAAGGTCAGAGCTTCCGTATCCTCAATTTCACATCCGGCTGTCGCGTGTCAAATTCATGACACTTGGTGATGTGGTGAGCATCACGCAGTAGACAACCGCATTATTACCCTTATTTTTTCGAACGCAGGTTCCCAATTATTTAAAGCGACTGGGTAAGCCGCCCGCCAGGCATCGATCTGGGATTTAAACTCCAGACTTCCGCACCGCAGTCCAATGCTCTAACCATTGCACTACGCTGGCGCTCCACATAGTAATACAAATATCCAATTTCAACAACCTCAGGCCTAACTACAATAAATGCAAAGATAAATACCTCAACAAAGGACGTATCTATATACGTACTTACAATAAACTTCTTTTCTAAAAATTTAGTGAGTCGACATTTTTCGTATCATCAAATAATATTGGATATACTGGTGTCCGTCATAAATTTGAATACACCAATTTCTTTTATTATCCATTTTTCAAAAAATTATAATCTTTATAACATTCCCTGAATCTTTACAAACTCCAAATGCACTTGCCAAGATTTAAATATCTCCTTTCGTATATGGGAGAGGTTCGAAAGTTTGTGAATGGCTCAAGAATAAAGTACCCTTATTTAACAAAATAAACAAAAATGTTATTTGGAAAAGTTGTTTAGAATTGAAAGAAGAGGTAGGAAAAAATTAAAAACTAGTGAAATATATTTTTCGTAGTAGGTGGCTGTGACTTCATATTATACACCTTTTTTAAATTCTAAGCAACTTTCACAAATAAAATTTTTCTGTGCTTTGAAAAATATGGGTATTTTATTTTTGAGCCATTTTCATATTTTTGGACCTCCTCCGTATACCAAAGAATATACTTAAGTTTTGGAAAGTGCATTGTTAGTTTGAGAAGACGCAGGGACTTTTATTAAAAATAAAATATTTGACAATTAGGTATGTGCCAAAATGCATGAAGTGTACTGTATAAAACGATAATTTGACTGTTTTCATTGCAAAGCAAATAAATGTTATTGTGTAAAAATTCGCTTATCTCTTAATTTTAAACTCAATTTCAGAAAAGGTCAATGAAAGGAATGCCGAAATACACTGTCCTGATTCGATAATGCAATCTTTAAGTTAATTATGATATTATAAAAATGTAAATCTGATTTTAATTTAAAATCATACTTAAAAACTGTGTAATTTTCACAGTTAGTGATCTATTTAACTCTTAACAAACAATGAATTCATCAGTTGAAAATATTGAAGGTAGATAATAAAGAAAAACTCTTAAGAAAATATATTAGTTAAATACAATTTCTCTCTGAACCGCCTCGCTTCGGTGTTATCCTGAAAATTTTGCTATCTATACCAAAGGATGCAAAAATACTTAAAACATTTCGAAAATAAGACCTCTTAGTGACTTAAATCAAGAGTAACTTTTTTGTGCAAAATTGAATGAGGAATAGTATGCACACATGTTTTTAACGAAAGGAATGAAAAGAGATTGGCAATTTATTCATAAGCCCCAGAGTTTTGTTGGTTTTATATTATAGCACCCCTTTTTGCTTTGATTGTTAATCGCATCTGTTATAAATTAATTTTATGCAACAATATGCCATTTTTAATAATTATTTTCTATTTTAACATTTTAGTAAACTAGCTCCGGTAGAACAAATAACACTTAAACTCAGGTTAGGTTCAATCTGTATTTGTTTATAATGAATCATATGAATTTATTTTGTATTACACTGTGCTAAGTGTTTCTTAGTTTTAAACTAATTGGATCTAATACTCAATTGGTCAAATAAGAATTATATCAAATGATACTTTCTGTTAATTGTCAAAGTTAACTTCAAATTGAAAGGCTAGCTAGTCAAATATTTGTAAAGCTTAAAACTCTTTCAGCAATCATTAAATGGTGAGTGCTTCTGAATTATATTTTATATGCTAATTGTTATAATCTCTAACAGCCAGTCTTATAAAGGCTACTAATCTGACGTTAACTTTAATTCGCTGTTAAAATAAACAAAAGCGCATCAACATGTGTTTACTAATGAATAAAATGTCATAGTCACTTACGTTTTGATGCGCTTTTGTTTATTTTGAAAGCGTATTAAAGTTAACGTCAGATTAATGGCCTTTATAAGACTGGCTGTTAATGTTTTAGTTTCAAACTCCACTTAAACAAGTCACTTCGATGTTTGGATCCAGTTCAGGTACAAGCAAACTGCCAATACTGCACCTTCGGAACTGATAGGTAAGTAAGAAGCTCATCTCAACCATCTATAACTGCAGCTGTATCTAATTGCCTCAACTTTTAGTTTCATCAGTGTCCCCGACTCTGGAACCGGCTGTATTTAAAGGACGGCTTCACGTACAGCTGCGGCAAAAGCTCCAATCAGCAACTGCCAAAATCACCTACATCGGAACACAAGAAACCAGCTCTACCTTTTAACAGCAATCAATGACACCAATATAATTCAGCTCCAAACAAATCCCAGTTGTTTATGTGGCCAAAGATTATTATGCTGCTACCATACTTCCATCGGCCTTCTCCAACACCATAATATCAAATTACTCAACAAGTACTCACTTCAAGAATTTCCAATATTATTATTTGTTTAATTTTCTTACTTTTGATTCTTTAATTATATGTCACAACTAATCACTTGTACACTTGTTAATATTTTAATTGAATAAAGTAAGATTTATAGGGGTTTTCTTTAATTTTATACGAATTCAAAATATAATATCCCATCCTTAATTAAAATTCTTAGTTGCTTTTTTCTTAATTACTGTCACCACAGTAATTTGCTATTCACAATGTTTTTACATCTTAACACTTCTGGATTGTAACATTGTAATTTAATTACAGTATTTTGACATATCGTATTGACCTTCTAAATATTATATTAGCTTAGCTCTTTCAGTTTTACCCAAACTATCTTGTAGTTAGCTTTAATTATTATTTAATATCAATTATAAATTGTAAGTTGATAAAACCAAATAACACCTTTAGTAAGTCTACTATCAAATATCGAGTAGCTAGATGTTTTATGATTTTTAGTTCTCTATCGAAATCTTGTTTTAATAAAACCATTATTATATATATGGTATATAAACCTTATTTTATCTTTAATAATAAATTTTGTCAAAATCTTGCTTATCTTTTCACACCGAAGACAAGTGTGGCGGTCAGCAATAAAATTAAAAACAAAGAAAATATCGAATAATGAAACTAATCCTAGACAATTATTTAATAAATTTTGCTTAAGCACAGTTTACATACTTATGGGTAATTCAAAAGCTATTTTTTATATACTTAATATATTTTTGAAAATATTAATAGAACCGGAAAAGTTCATGTCATACACTTCTATTGAGGTTTACAAGTTCTCAAAAACGCTGTTTTGTAAGAAAATTGCGGCTCTGAGGCAAACACTTTTAAGTAATTTTAGGCTTTTTGACGTTATAATGTAGGCACCTCCAGAAGTTACACGATACACCATCGACTTAAAACACACCCCGTATAGTTATTTCATGGTCTCGAAAGATTAACTAAAGTAAAAAAGCACTGAAAATCAAATGCATACGGTGAAAGTAGGTAATATAGTCATTATACGTACTAAAGGAAGCATTATAAGTAGAGTCCGTCAAAATATTCCCGTATTTTTTCAAAATATAGCATAGCAAATTGGCATTTATTTTTTCAAAATATGGCATATAAAATGGCACTTATTACAAAATAAAGCATAAAATATTGTAAGTATTTATCTCAAAAAGTTGAAATGTCACCAGTAATATTAAAAATCCCACAACACAAATACAAAAGACAAAGTAATCTAATAAAAACGACGGGCACGAGGCAAATAAGTGGCACGTGCCTTGAAGGGAAGGGGAGAGCGCGGGGTTGTTGTTGACGACTGGACGTAACGGGATACTTACCTGAGCGTTGAGGAGCGCGACGAGCGGTTATCCCCGCCCCGGGTCATCGACCTTAGTACCTGGCACTTACCAAAACTTCTGCATGTCGATTTTGAAATTTGTAAGCCCTTTTGTTGTGAATTAGCCACACAATATTGATTTTAATTGAAATATAGCATTTATTCAAAATATAGCATATATCACGAAAAAGGGCATTTTATAGCATTTATGGCACCAACAAATGTGGTTCATTCCACCCCTTACTACGTGAAACGCCTAAATACGAAATCTGGCCCTAAAGGGGCCTATAGTAAGAAACATGGCAAAATGGCATTTAACAGGACTCTAATTATAAGCATTAAATAGACAGTTGTTAATACAAAACTAGGTATTGCGGACATGTTGGTACGTGCAGAATAATTGCACTTAATGCCGAATAGATGTGCAGTCTGAATTTTGTGTCAAATGCAAATTTCGATTCGTGTTCGGCTCCAACGCCATGCTCACGAACGACGTGACGTCGGTTAGCGCCGTTCGGCGTTTTGGACACCGACACGGTTCAGCTTTTTGGACATAGTCGGTGGAACGGTAGTAGGCGTTTTGGACGAAAATGGATACCCATTACACTTATGGAGACCAAGCACTAAGCGGTATAATAGAGAGTACGTTAGACCAACCAGAAGTGGAAGAATTGGATTAGGATTTTGGGAATGGATGTCTGCCTCTGGTCCAGGGGAGTTAACAATGGTTTCACCGCCTTCTTTTCAAGCGCAAAGATATGCCGATGTTCTTGAAAACGTAATGTCGCCATCAGTACGGGCGATGTTTCCAGAAGAAGAAATCGAAACTATTGTTTTTGTACAAGACAATAGCCCAGTGCACACGGCCCATATTGCAGAGGCATGGTTCGAATATCATCCCGAGGTTGAAGTTCTGCCATGGGCATCAAAATCGCCAGATTTAAACCCAATCGAACATTTCGAAAGAATGGTTAGCCGATGGGAAAATCGCAATCAAGTAGCTGTTGTTCTCCGGAATCAAGTAGAATTGTATAACCATATAGTAGAGAGGTCAAACTAAATTAACTCGTCAAATAACGATTTTCGTGGGACTGAGTAGATTTATACCGACATGTGATACCTTCTTATTCGGTGGTGTTTGCTGAGTATGAAAAATCATGTTGTCGCTTTCTCAGCCTTTGGAGTGAGGACCTATGACGTCACAAATATGGCCATTCTTGATTCCAGGTTTTAGTACAGTAAAGCTAGGGTTTAACCCAAACATAAAAAAAAAGTTCTACCCAGTAGCAAACTGTTTAGTACCCTCCTCGTAGTAAGTGGTAAAATTGCACAACATTGCGCGTCGGGTTTAGGCGGGAGGCGGGTGGAAAGGTGGTAAAATGGTAGGTTTCAACAGTTCTTCGCAAATATCTCGTTAACTATGAGGTTTAGCGCAAATTTTATCTTATACAAAATTAATCTATATTTAATTTACAATAAAAATGGTCTTATGCATTTTTGACTTCCAGACGACGGTTACGGAGATATGGAGGTGGTAATGATGTAAGCATTTTCCAGTTAGCTTGGGATTCATCGTACTTACTTGAAAATGAGTATGTTTCGTTATAAAAAAGTATTTTCATTATAAAAAGTACTTAGTGATGCATCAATAACATAGGAAAATTTGTATTTGTGTATGTATGTATGTACGGCTATGTGTATTTATCTGATAATATATTGTTATGTTAAGTGATAGCTCCACATTTGAACTAGTCATATAATTTATGTAGTAACTATTTTACTTTGAGCTTGCCCTTAATTAATGCAATACACCATGTTAGTAAACCTATAATTACTTTCAAATCAATTATTTCAATTAAGTACTCTTATTCAGGGTGGTTCGCCAAATCTAGATCTCTATTAGTTGAAATTTAAATTTTTATTTTTATTCTTGACTATTTAATGACATCAAATAATGTCAACTTGACTTCTACATTTACTCAAACCAGGTATTGGCAAATCTATTTTTACATTGACATAACTATCAATTAACTCACCAAAGTATTTACTGTTTTGTATTTTACTCTTTGTTTTATTGTTCGTTATTCAAAATGCTTAGATATTAATGACTAACACAAACCTTATCACTTCTTCAGCTCACACTGCCAATATTTAAATACCACTGCTCCTATCCTCAAGAGATCCCGATGTTCACCTTATGCAATACCTACAGCTTATTCCTGTCAACCAACTCCAAACATCCGTAGAATCCGGTATCGCTCCCCTCATTAAACGTCACCTACACGCCAATAGACTCCTGGTAAGTTTCAGCCTTATAAATGAATCTGATCTTATCTTGTTTATTCCTTATATAGTCCTCTGCACTCAGCAACCCCCACAGAAAACGTCCAATTCCAGTAGGCACTCCTACTAACCTCCTTCTAGATGAATTACCTCACTTCCATACAACCACCAATGTAACCAATGAATATTTAATTATGTCACCTTCACCAATAAATCAAATTTCCTCCAATTCGGTAGTTCTCTGGTTCTTTCTATTTAATTCACTGTATTAGACAATTTCTTCACTGATTGTTTAGTTTTAATAAATTATTATTTTATTTTCATTTCTGCACCTCGTAGATTTGTTAATAACCTTTATATTTGTATACTTCCAAATAACTATACAAATAAGGCATAATTTCTAACTTTTATTGATCAAAATTAAACATTTCAAGATTATTTGTAAATTTTTCACGAGTTGGTTTATACAACTGACTAAACAAAATTTCCATTTCTATTAGATACAATTCTTCTTGCTCTCTTATAAATTTTAAATATCCTATTATTACATGCTATCAATTCTTATTATTATAACGAATACATTTGTTAATTGTAAACTTGGCTTGAAAATTATTAAAATTAACTGCAACCATCAAAATTTGAATACTCAATTGCTATTTATACTTCAAATTACCTTACTCATTGTCTTAATTAATTTTATCATTCTTATTGAACTTTACACCCAATCTTTATTAAACCCTTTAGAATTTGATTATCATTAACCTTCCAAATTTATCATTTCTATCATCCATTTTTAAAACTACCTTTTGCATATCATAACAATATCTACATTGCTCCCCTCCTTTGTCGCTTTTATCTTCATTTTGCCTATTTTTCCTTTTGAATACTTCATCATATGGTTTTCCTCTTTCCCATTTATGCTTTAATAATTATACCTACTTAAATTACCTCCATCTTTTGTCATATTTTCCTAAAAAGATAAAATCATGTGGATGGCATTAAAACAAGGTTAACTACAAACTTTATCTAATAAGCGTTAATACAAATAATGAAAATTGTTTTTCTTCACAATACATGCTTTTCAGCAAATTCAATGTTCTTCAATGAAAAGTGGTATATACAACGTACAAGATAGCTACACAAGAGTATCTTCATCGATGCCGTCGTCAATAATTAGTGCATCTGTTGGTGCACCTATGTCCGGAGCAATTCTTGCACATGTTTGAGCATTTCAAGCCACTCTGTCGACGCTCCCAGTTTCTGACACATTACAAGCGCAAACAATGAGGGAGAAAAATTTTTCAGGATCAGCTGCCTTTGTGGTTGCAACTGGACGCAAATAACCACCAATCCTTTTCCAACCCCATTTTAGTGAATCTTTATTGACATTGAGCAATTGCTGCACTTGATGGTAAACTCTATAAGAGTGTTGTTGTGCAGCTGCTGAAGTGGGGGGAAGTACGTACAGCTAACCTGAAATTTATGTGTACAGGCTCCTTTGCGATGGTCTACAAGTAACATTGATGGCGCAGAGTATCTAAATTTCTGCATTTGTTGATGCAAATATCGAAAGGAAGAAATGGTTTCCAGCATCAGCTACTGCATTTGGGTTGTTAAAAGTCAACAGCTTTGTGTAAAGCTCCTTGTCACGTTGCACGCTCTCAGAAGGCGTTATTTTTCTCTTTCTATAAATTGAAGAAACGCTATTATATCCGGTGAAAGTGTACTGTCAAGAGAACATTCTTCATTTTCCCGATACCACACTGAATGTCTCCAATGCAGTAAACTTTTTCTTCTTGGTTACCTTTTTTCGGTACAACCACCTTCAACTGTTTGTTGGCTGGAGCATGAACAACCAACAAGACCAATAAATCAGTGTCATTGCCAATTACGATAGCCTCTGTTTCCTTCTTCGATTCGTCAATTGCAGTAAAAACGATCTTGGTATCAACATCACCTTCTGCCTGAATCACTTTGCAGCCAGCTTGCTGTAAGTGTACAGTGATGAGAGCAATCAGTTGTATCTAGTTCTTAGTATTAGTTAGAAATTTTGCTTGTCCAAGAGCGACATTAATTCCATCTTCCACCTTCACTTCAACATGTGTAGTAGTGGATAATCTGCGCAAATGTTGTTTGTCTTTTGTGCTGGGTGCTTCACCATAACCATCTGGCTTCCCCACTTCCTTGAACACTTTATATAATACACTTGGAGCAAATATTACGAGTTCATAGGCGTCATTTTTGCTTTTTTTGCCAAACAGAAACAGTTACATTTTTACCCTCACCATATCACCGTAATCCTTTACTTGAGTGCAAAAATGCATAAGACAATTTTTATTGCAAATTAAATGTAGATTAATTTTGTATAAGATAAAGGCCGGCACTAAACCTCACAGTTAACTAGATATTTGCGAAAAATCGACGCCCAACTTCGTGCAACTTTTTACCACTTACTAAGAGAAGGGTACTAAACAGTTTGCCGCTGGGTAGCATTTTCTTTTTTGGATGTTTGGGTTAGACTCTATTTTTACTGTAATAAAAGCTGGTACCAAGAATCGCCATCTTTGTGACGTCATAGCTCCTCACTCCACAGGCTGAGAAAGCGACAACAGGAGTATTTTTACTGAGGAAACACCGCTGATTACGATGGCATCACTTGTCGGAATAAACCCACTCATTCCCACGAATATAATTATTAATTCTCTTGGCCTCCCTGCTAATACAAGAACTGTTTGGGACTCGATACGCGGAACAAATTATTGTCACAACCTCGTAGCTTCTATGCGTAACAGAATGCTGGAGGTTATAGAAATGAATGGTTTTTATACCCACTTTGACTTGTTTTGGGTTGTTGATGATTTTTTGTTTCGTTTACTAATATAGTTATTTGTTTCATTAGTACACAGACAAGTAAGACCGCCGGACGACGCCAACGCGCAGCGGAGTCCAGCGAGTCTTACCCGTCCTAAAAACGCATTTTTTGCGCGCATGAAACATACTATTTTTTCTCCAACTACTCATAAATTCGGTAATATGACTTATTATTTAAAATCAAACATTGTATAACATTCATGGCTCAATTAAACAATCACTATACGGGGAAAATAAACAATAATGACGGGGATTACCGAATATTGACGAAGCGTTTATTTTATTTAAAATTTACCATGTAAAACCCTATCTTGCGTCCATTTTTGTACTAGTGCAAATATGAATCTAAAAGTGTACAGTTGCCAAGATAATTGGTGAACATTCCGAAATGACTTACTTTTTATACAAAATTATTCGACAATATGGCGTCTTATTCGTGTGGTTGGAGAAAAATTATATTTATTTATTAATTAACTTTTTGCCTTTATTTGGTTCATTTACTACTAATTATATTTATTTATTTATTAACTTCCTATCTTTGAATCTCATATTACTCAATCTTATTTTTTCAAATAATATGATCAATTTTAATTTTTAATTTCCAAATTGAGAAGCTTGGTATCTCTGCATTTAAAATTCGATGTTAATGATATTTCTGATCAAGTATAGACCATTCAGAAGACGTACTGTAATGTTGGTTACATAGCCCTGTTCATTTTCATTGATTTTTTGTGTACATGTATGTATGACCTTCCGCGTCCCGCACTGGAATATTTTAAATATGGTCACTTTAGTACATTAATAAGAACCATGCAAATTGAAGCGTATTACAAATATGAACAGAACCAGATAAATAAAGCTGCACATGCAAAACCATGACCTAAATAAAAATAGGGAGTGAACTAAATGATAATGAGAAACACGCAAAGATCCTATACAGATAATTATATTGAACGTTTGTATAATCTTTCAAAATCTTTCAATTTGCTTACCCGATTCATCGGAAGGAAAAAAGTAAGGAGTTGGATTCGCTTCCACATTTTTAATCCCCACGTCTGATTCCGCGAAAGCGTTGGAACGTTTTACTTAATTTCGATGAGAAAAGCCACATTTAAAAACAAAGTAACTTACCTAGTGTCTGCACCGTAATAATGTTACTCATCATCCCTTCGCCCTTTCCCACAACCTGGAATTCGTACTTCCTTCCCGAATCCAGGGGATTGATGATGACTTGCGTGCTTCCTGAAGGAGTAACGGGAAGGGAGGACCACTCCGACAAGCCGGCTTTCCGATACCATATCGTGTAATCCTGCTTGTAATCCCGTCCACCGCTATATCCCGGTAACCAGCTTAGTGTTACACCAAATTCGGAAGGGTTTCCAATCAAATTGTAGGGAGCGTGGGGTTGAGTGCCGTCGACTATTAACGTTGTCTCCCTAACTATTATGGCACCTTCATTAGAAGCGACACACTGATAGAAACCGAGATCAGATATCCGCAAATCTTCAATTGTGATGTTTCCTCCAGACACCCCAACTCGGTATTTCTCCAAGGGAGTGCCGTCCCTGCGTTGCCACTGAATTGTCGGCTTTTGTGTGCCTTCCGCTTCTTGAGCGTCGCAATGCATTTCCACCGTCTCGCCTACTTTGCGCTGATACATGGCTTCAGGCTCGACGGTGAAAACGGGAGTAGGTTTTCGAACCAGGACTTCCATGGGGCCCGAGGAACCCTGCGTTCCCTGAGCGTTGTAAGGCGTACATGTGTAGCGCCCTTGATGGTTTTGGTGGACTCTGGTAAACCGAAGCGAGCCATTATTCATGATAAGGATATCTTTAGTCTGAAAGGGTTCTAACAGACGCTTGTCCTTGGTCCAAATCACGTACTGCAGGGGAGGATTGGCTTTTATATAACACTGTACCACTCCCGCTAAGCGAAAGGGTAAGTACTGTACAGTCGGCGTAAACGTCACTTTCGCAGGATCTGCAAATAATTTAAACGCTTAAAGAAGCACTTAACCCCCAGAGTTATATTAAGTCTTGCGGCAATGAAATTTGAAAACGGTTCTGGCAATTGGAACAGCTGATTGCTTAGAATTTGGTAGAAAACCAGGTACTGCATCTCGAAAAGGCATCTGAATGAAGATGTCTCTAAATGCCCTTATTTTGTGTTTCTTATATCGCGACAATTTAATAAAGCAACCTAAATGGATATCAGTTATTAACAAGTTGATAAAAGCAAATTTTGATAGAAGGACCAGCAGGTCGGGAACAAGGTGAGTCAATCATTTTTGCTTTGTGACAAAGCAAACATGATTTACGGACCTTGGTTGGGAATAATTTCGAAATTAAACTACGTAAGAACATATCAACAAATAAGTGTTGAAGTGCTTTCAATACTGAAATAGATAAATCTTACACTCAATTTTCATAGTTGTGTAAATGAAGGGGTTTGCTTCATGGTCACGTAGCGGCAGCGATGTATTGTAATATTGCTAACAAAAATAGTACCGGAAAGCACATTGATCAGCGGTACATCCAAATTTTCTAAGGAGGTGCACTACTTACAAAAAGTGATGAAAGAAATGTTATATTTGAAAAATAATACCAAGTAAATATAAAAATAGGAATAGGGCAGATTCAACAAGAGTGTACGGAAATATTTATGAGAGTATAAAAATAACTACGGATGATATTGGTCTCATCGATAATTTTTTATTATAACGTTTGCAAAAAAGTTCCTTGACGCGTTCAGTCTATCAAAAAGCACCGGAACATTGTTTCGGAGGTTTCCGGCCTGAACAGAGACGGATTTAGCTACTTGCCACCCTTAAACTAAAAAATGCCGCCTTGTACTCTTGAGTTTACAACATACATTCGAGTATAAGATTATAACGAACAACAAATTTTTAGTGTCACCTTTGTTGTATTTTATATTATTTTATTTATTTATACTGCTTAATTTTTTTTTTAATTTTTGTATCATTACAAATTTGCCGCCACTCTTCAAAATTTGCTGCCCTAGACTTCGACCCTTCACCTGAAGACACCACTGCGTGACGGCTAACAATAAAATACATTCAAATAGAATAGCATAAACTGCACGCGTTTGTTTATTTTATAATTTGGCACCGAATGTGAGGGTTCAGTTGTTTTATTTTTTGTAAGGGCCACTGATTCTAAAATAATGCGGTAATGTTATATGCCATGATCGATTGCTAGGTTACTTGATGACGCAGGCGATTAGGGGCGTCTTACAGTCTTAACGTAATATTATTGTAGGCTAGACCAGCGTTTCCCACACTTCTAGTTCTTGCGAGCTCCTATCTAATTTTGATACTTTACAAGGCCCTCACACCCCGTGGTACAACAGAACCATTACCGGAGCTAGAGGGTGGAAGAGGGGGGGGCATGTTTGGAATTATAATAGATTAACACATATGACTCGACTAAGTTGGAAAAACATGATGTGGCAAAACTTCCCTCGTAAGTGGACATTGTGACACTAAATCATTTTAAAAATCAAATTAAGCTGGGGGTAAAAATATCTTCACGTTTCTAATAAATTACATAATTTTCAAATTAAAAGAAAACATTACCGGTGATCAAATTCGAAGGGCAGGCGATGCGTACTCGATCGCTATTCCTACCTGCGCTACAGACCACTTCTTGAGTACGTGCGTCCCGGCTGCCTTAAATAGAACCTTTTTCGTTGACACCTCTTTCTGCTTTACAGCACTTACGCTGTATCTGCTGGATTCAATTTTCGTCAAGAGTAAAGTCTGAACTACATGAAAATTGTTACTTTCCTGTATCTCAGTTAAAGCAAAAATAAAAATATTACCGGTGATGCGCCTGCGATCGAGTCTGCCCATTCGATTTCTTTATTCGGCGGTAGTTTACGGATAAAGCGCGCGTTCGAATTCCTGCATTGCAGCTATATTTAGCGTAACGCACTTATTCGTTGCTCCTGTTTGTATCATACAACATTTATCTGTATCTGTTGGGTCCCATTTTTGGCAAGAATAAAGCCTGCGCTATGTACAAATTATTACGTGTATCTATTGCTAAGTTAAATCAAAAATAAACAAAATTTATTTTTTTAAGGTGCCCACTCTGTATATATTTGTCTGAATTTTTCTCGATTTTATGCCAGGTAAATATATGATGTATATAGAACATTCAGTAAACACAAAAACATTTTATTTTTTTTGAAGTTGACATGCATACATTCTTTTACTAGGGATACTGTATTTTGTTTTGCAAAGATTTTCACATAAAGGCAGGTTTTAATTTTAAAAATTACACTAAATATTTCTCATTATTTCAGTGTCAAAGTCGATACTTTTCTGGACATTCTCCCCTGAACTTTTATAATATGTAATAAAAACACCTATAATAAACGCTACGTCATTAGTATTTGCATAATATTCTTAAAAATAATTATTTACAACATTTATGACAGTTGCTAGATAAATGTCACACCTTTAACCTATTTATTTTAGTAACTTTTTGTAAGTACACTCCTAGACAAAGATGAATTTTGGCATTACACTTATGAAATTTTGGAAATCAAAGGCCAGTTTGAGTTTTTATGTTTACTGAACAGACTATATGCAATATATTGTCTTTCTCCAACAAATAGTTTTTGAGTTATACCACCAACAGACAGACAGACAGACAGACGGACAGAATTGAAAAAAACTGTTTTTCGTCATGTAGGGACCCTGAGACGTGAAGATCTGGAGAAATCTCAGAAGGTGATTTTTTCGCGATTACAATACTTCCTTCGTCTTTCACACGAAAGAAGTAAAAATATAAAATGACTGAAATTGTTATTTGTAAAATAGAATAACTTTCATGGTCATACCACAATTATCATGAACCAGATTTGCAAACATGTTTGTTTACTTGCTTCCCTCGCCAAGATTAAAAAATCGACGAATCATATCACTAGTTTTAGAATTACAAACGTGAAAAATGTAGAGCATAAATCATTTATATAAGAACTAACGTTGTAAAACTGTAAATTTTGTGTGAAACAATGATAAAGCAGCCTTAGAAACTTACCAAATTTGAAATAAATCAGCAGCTTAATTTCTCAAAATTTCAAAATAAAAATGTATTTATTTTATTTTGGAACCATAAAGCTGTTTAGTGGCCCTTGATAGTGGGCGTAATATGAATTTTATAGCTCGAGCGTTTATAAAGCTGCTAAGCAGTGCAATAATAGCTATTTGTGTATTAAATGAATTGTCCAACGAGATCTAGTACAACGACGATGTAAGATCAAAAAACACCGAATCCTTGAATTTGGTCTATTTTAAGAACCAAAATAAAATAAAACGTAAGTACCACTAAGGTAGGGGAATGAACTGAAGAAGAAGCAGGGGTAGGAGCTGTTACTGCAGCTGGCAAGGAGATAATCAAGATTATAGCTCGCCGGAAATGTATTATATATAAATTAAACAGTCTCTCGTGCTATAATTTATTGGTTATGCCCTTAACAGATAAATTACTATTAAATTTCTAATAAACTAATTTTCAATTGAGCTATAAAGATGTAATTAGCGAAAAAAGTTGTGGAATTCTACAAACCACTTAAAATTAAAATTTTGGAAACTATAACAATTTAAATACCAATCTATTTTCAAGCGTCGTAAAAGTGACAAGTTATGTGGCTAATTTGACAAAGTAATAGCGTTACTTTATCTGATTAGGCATATAAAGTTGTCCCTGTTGGTACTTTGTCGGCCTATTACTCAAAATCAAACATTTCATTTAATTATTCTATCGTAACCATGGAACAATGATTTCCAATATAAGTTTTCACATTCCTACTACATTATTATTTTCTAATTTTGTTGCAATTTAGGTGTTCATTGGAAAATAAGATTATATATGTTATTCGGAGCAAAAATGGCTTTATATTTTTCGGCTTCAGCCTCAGCACATAAAGCTTCGATTTCGCTGCTAATCTTCTTATATATACAGTGTGTCCCCAGTTAAGTGAAACGACTCTTGTGAAAGGTAAAAAATTCTCGATTTAAATTTTCATTTTTTTGGGGTTCAGCCCTGATTGGTTAAAGGCGAATTTCCAACATAATTTCAGTTTTGAGAAATCAAGTATGCCTTGGAAATTTTCAAAAAACTTATTTTTCTGTAAGGTAAAGTGCCCTTTATGTAGCAAATACAACAAAAAGTTATGAAGAAAAGTTGTTTAGAATCAACATCTAGGCCCCTATACCAAATTTCAATATCCTCGGCCAACTTTGATCTCCCACATTTCTTTTTATGTTTATTTCCCAAATCAAAGAATTTTATTCCGAGATATTTTATGAAAGTTGCTACACGCCTTTCGAGCATCAAAAGGCATTTTCTCATAATTAAAGGTTTTTTTAATTTGCACCAGTGGCGTCCGTACGGGGTCTGGACTGAATATTTTTGAAAATAAATGTTACGCCACTGTTTTTGTACAAATAAAAATTATGCTTAATATAACCATTTAATTTAGAGCAAATTCAATTCCTTGACCTTTCTTCTTACGACGCACCGTTTTAGCTTAAAAAAATTAAAATAATTTTTATGCCAGAAATAACCATCGCTTCAAAAAAATTAAAAATCTAGGGAGGCTTGTGTCACTGGTAAAGACAAAACTATCAAAATTTTCATAGAAATTCAATAATTGAGGATCTGAGAATGATAACTAGGTAAAAACCAAAAACCAAATTTTTCAGGAGAGCAAAAAAACTTATTATTTTCTATTTAGTTTGTCACTCGGGACTTTTCGTTTATTTTTTGATTTAAATTGGTACTTCTACCACTATTTTAATTCAAATGGCAGTAATATATATCTTCTTGTTAAAAAAAAAACCGATTTGAAAAAATGGATTTACCTAGTTTTCATACCAAACTAAAAAATTAAGTTTTTTTTTTGATGTTATGTAGATTTCGGGTTAGATCTTGACAACAAACTTAAAGAATATGAAATAATCTTTATTTTTTATTAATTCAAATTTTTAACTACAAAGATAATATATTGGTAACATGACAGAAAAAAATAAATTTATTAGTCTTCGTCATCGGATTCTGCTTCTGTTTCGCTTGCTTCCGCGTTGTTTTCCTCCAGAGACCGGTACCATTCATGATATGCTTGGGGTACATATTCAGAAAGTTCTTGCAGATTTTTCAGTTTTTTAGGATTTATTGGAAGCTTACTTTGATACAGGTGCTTGACGTTCTCCCAGTTTAATGTCTCCAACGAGGCAGACTCTTTAAACAAAGAGTGAACTGTCGGGTCGTTTTCAATATTGTGGTGCATAGAAACTGTTAAACTTTTCTTCTCATAGGAAAAACTTTTATACTTCGTTATGGTAAATTTTTTGAAGGTTTTCTTGAAAAATGTTTGCAAATATGATCTGTAATCTTTTATCATTTTTGGTAGAACGTTGATCACTTTGAATGTTTTGGAAGTCTGCAAAACTTTGGACATCCATTCTTCTGGTAAGTATAGATATGTTATTTTTTTCTTTTCCTTCTCGATGAGACCGAATTTACGATCACAAGGTAGAAAAGAGTGACCTCTTTCTGGAAACCTGTGAATGATTTTGGTAAACTCTCCTGTTGCTGTTAACATGGACAAAAATTCAACCATCACCAAATTTTTGTTTTGTCCAACACAGTTGTCAGTAAAGATATACAATGTTGTGACTGAAGGGTCGATATTATTATCGATGTAGTGTTTCAGAAATGAAACAGTTTCATTGGCTCCTTTCTTTCCGATAGTCTCATCATACATATACATCGACGATAGACCACTTTTCCCAGAATAAAAACATTGATTATATACCCACAACTGACGTTTGTAGAATACTTCTCCTATGGGCAAGATGGGCACAGGTAAGTTCTGCTGATAATCGAAAATAACCACGTCAATATGTCCGTCAGTTTTAGCATTCTGGCATACATTTTTCAAGTCTTCATAAAACTTATTAGCTTTTGTCAAATGAAGTTGATGAGATGTTTTCAATTTAACTTTTTCTTCTCCCTGGCTGGCTTCTATCTGGTTTTTGTACTTATCACAAATGTTACAAACGTCTGTTTTAGGTTTACCAAAGGATAAATTAAAATTCGTGTTGAAAATTTTGGCATAAAACTCATATGATACTTTGAACTTGGTGTTGTTATCTTCTTTAAAACAAGCAAACATTTCAGGTTCATATCTTTCTACATAAAGTTGGTGCATTTTACGTATACTTAAGTCGGGAGATAGGTATTTTTTTGTACTTTTCTTTCTTGTATAATGGGAAATCCGGACCGGAAATGAATTGATATGGGTTTTTATTTGCTCTACCAAATGGTTAGGAAGTTTTCTTGATCTCGAGTTTTGCGAAGTACCCCTTTTATCTAAGGGAGGGGTAGAATTTATTTTCTTTGCATTTGCTATACGGTCGACTCGTCCAAATTTTATACCGTGGAGTCCAGAAAAAGCCATTTTACAGACAGAGTGATCTTGTCCGTCTATTACAACCTAAAACAAACAAAATATTGTAGAAAATAAAATATAAAGTAATAAAATTAATCCTACTTTATAGTGTAAACTTGTGTTTCTTTTCGATTGTGCAATTAGGTCAGCATCACAAGCGTTTTGATTTTCACCTTTGTCCATCAACCTCTTTTTCATTAAATCAGGTCGTCTCCTACAAACAAAAAAGATACCGTCATTACGTACCTCACTACAAAAAGAAAAGTATTTCCTACCTTTCAACCTTAGAGATTGATATGAGCCCAAAAATATAGGCGTCTTGCACATTCTTAGACCCCAGGTCATTGAATTTCTCTAATATGCTTAACTTAACAGTTTCTGGCAATTTCTGTGTACACTTATTTTTACACTTGCAATCATAATTTAATCGCGCTGGGACATTCTTGCCACTGGATGAAATGTATGGCTTACCGCTATTTCGATTTGATTTTCGTATTTCTTGTTTCCAGGTAAATTTATTTTTCTTCCGCTTCTTTGATTTGGGTTGTAAAGTTTCAGTATCACTATCATTTTCACTGCTGCGTTCAGAAGGAATAATTTGGAACTCACTGTTACAAGTAAAACTTGTACTACCTACTTCTGATTGAAGGTTATGTTTACGTTGAAAGTTGTTTTTACATTTCAAAGTTTTTAAAAATCTGTGTTTTTTATTCACAACTACATCTTCAAACTCACAATAATCAGGATCGGCGTCACTATCATCAATTTCTTCACTTAGAACATCATCAATACCGGAATTATTTAGTGCCATATTTCTCACACATTAACAAATTAACAAATTCGTTGAGAATGAAAAGTAGGTATATCCAGGATATACCTAGTTTTCATTCTCAGTAATATTGAGGATATACATTAACGACATCTAGCAGCGAAACTAGGTACCGGATAAACCTAGTTTTCATATTAAACAATGCGTTGAATGGTACAGAATTGAAACCCGATAAAAACCAAATTTCGCTAAAATGGTTTTTACCGAGTTATCATTCTCAGATCCTCAATTGTAATCAATAAGTAAAATAACTTGTTAGTTTTGACATTGTTAAAAGGAGCTGTGAAATTCTTTCTTGTTTAAAAAATACTGATAATGAACCATAATTATTCAAACATCGAATTAAGTGATATTCATTATTTTTACGGTGTGGCTCGAGGAAATGCACGAGCAGCACGAAGTATGTACCAGGAGGCATA
Organism: Agriotes lineatus; assembly: GCA_940337035.1. Classification (NCBI taxonomy): domain Eukaryota; kingdom Metazoa; phylum Arthropoda; class Insecta; order Coleoptera; family Elateridae; genus Agriotes; species Agriotes lineatus. Next base: position 146,952 of record CALNHX010000474.1, read on the forward strand.
TCCGCAAAAATAATACCACAACCCAGCTTCATCCATATCATTATCGAAAAGTTCAAGCGTTATTACCAGCAGACTACGAAGGTCGTATGAATATGTGTGCCCATATTCGAAATCTGCATAACATCGATGGAAACTTTTTATCTAATATTTTGTTTACGGATGAAGCTGGATTTGGTCATGAAGGTCCAATTAATTTACACAAGCTCCACTACTGGAATGATGAGAATGATGCAATAATCGAACGCGGATTTCAAGATAGATTTTCTTTGAACGTATGGGCCGATATAGTAGGATCGGCTTTCTGGCAAAATTAATTTAGATTTTTTAAGAAACCATTAACCCCCGCTCTTAGATGTTCCGCTTCAGGTTCGGAATTCAATGTGGTTGCAAGGTGGCGCACCACCACATTTTTCAATTCAAGTTATTCTAATAAATGTTGACAATGATCAAGTTAATACTATGATAACAAATAAAAGTGCATCTTTGAAAAATGGGTCAATCTGCCACAGTTACGATTTTGGCATTATTAATAACGTCACGCCGTCACTATTCGAATAAAATAATGCCACTTGTGATCATTCCACCATTTTTAAACTAAAGGTTGTAGCCTCCGAAATATTTTGAAAAAGTGGTACAACTTTAGTAGGTATAAGGTCTTGTCTATTGCACAGTCAACCTTCTAATCGGTCACTTTGCGCTCAGTTAAATTCACGCCAACATGAAGAAGCAACGGTTCCAAACAATCCACCAACATTGCGCTGTGGCACTGGAGTTCTAGCTTGTTTAGGTTAGTTGCAACTTATGATATCTTTTTAAATTGAATGCCATAAGATGCTGTGTGTCGATCTAGCTTATTTAGGTTAGTTGTAGCGTTTGGTTCTTCTTTAAATTTAATGGTCCATAATATTGTTCTAATCATATTCATGTCTGAAGGCCGATGGTTGATCATGCTCAATAGGCAGGGTCTTATACTAAAGTTTTCTCGAACATTTTCGTAACAGATGGATAGGGCGCAGAGGATTTGTGGAATGGGCTGCCAGGTCACCGGACTTGAATCCGATGGATTTCTTTTTTTGGGGATACCTGAAAGCACTTGCATACAAGACACCAGTAAATACCCTTGAAGAACTTAGACGGAAAATTATTGACAGCTGTGAAACTATCAGACAAAAACAAGGGATATTCTTTAGAGTTCGTCAGTCCTTTTTAAGAATACTTAATTTATACGTGGAAATGGATGGCCAACACTTTGAGCATCTATTGTAGTTACATATGAATTTTATTAATTATCCTTATCTAATAAATGCTACTATTTTCGTTAAATTTATTTTTGCTTCAATAATTGTCTATGTATTCTAAGTAATAAAAAGTATGCCTTCCTAATTAGTTTTGAACTGAAATAAATAGACGCAAAAAAACTAGTAAGTAGATTTAAATTTGGATTGAAGAATTTTTTACTGACAATTTTAAATTAATCAGTTAAAAATGTATGCCTTTTGATGCTAGAAAGGCGTGTACCAACTTTCATAAAAATATCTCGAGTGATGCAAAAGATATGATTAAAAAACCATTTTTTTCTTAGAACTGTAACACCCTGTATCTCGGTAAGGAAGCATTTCTGGACATACGTGTATATAGGAAACTGGGGTTTATTTTAGACGTAGAATCACTCCTTAAAATATATGCTCCCAATTTCCGGACACCTTGTATTACTACATAGAAACCAGACTTAAATACTTTTTCACATTTTTATATACAAATTAGGTTTAAAAGTGCCTATTCGAATGTATTTACAGCTGTTCAGAATATACTATGTATTTCATTTACAACTGAAACTAGTAAATTGAAACTTATAAAAAACTACCTTATTTCATTTATGTCTCCAAGTGATATTTAATTACCTTTCGGTTAACAAGTAGCGTGGCTTTTAGATCTTAAAAATATTATTCACGATTTTTCAAAAAATAAAAGAAAGGTAAGATTTAGGTTGTTCCTCCTTGTATTTTGTTATATAATAAACTACAGTTGTGCAATTAAAATGTAAAAATATATTTTGCAGAGGTACAGTAAGAAACGTAAAGTTCTGTTTTTCTTCCTAGTATTTTGTTGTGAATAAATTCTACTTCTGTAATTCAATTTATAAAGAACACTATGCAAATGTATTTCTTTGTTTTTTGTGACCCATGAAATAACCGATATTATTTAATACCTAACTTCTTACCGTGGGGGAGGGGGGGGGAGTCAGGCGCAATGGTCGCCAAATTCTGAACAGAACTGAAATGCAACTCGCATGTACTCGAACGCAGTAGAGTTTTTCCGAAATAGTAATTGGTAATGCCGAAATGGTGGGTATAGCATGTATAAAGGTAGAAACACTCCCTGACCCTGTAACCTAAGGTGACCAACAGTACTGTTTTATCCAGGACAGTACTCTTTTTTGGCAGAACTGTACTGGGTAAATGGTAACATCACAAAATCCAGTAAACGTACTGGTTTTTGGAAAACGTTCTGGGAAGGGCCTGTCCAGTCACCACAGAATACCAATCCTCTGTTGTCTATACTATATAGTTCAAGATCTCAGCTTTTTAACTGTACAGGGTAGCCAAATTTCGATGTTTTCATACATGCTTCATCCGCCCAAATGATATTTGTAGCTAGGTGATGACCCCCTCAATTTTCAAGGTATAAATATTCAAAAGTGGAGAAAATGTGACGTTTTAAATAATAATGACAGAAAAATACTAAACACGTTCATAAGTTGGAAACGCTGAAGGCAATTTAAAAGAGAAGTTAGAGCTGAACGTAGAACTTATGGACGCTTGAGTAGCCGTAAAAAAATACAGGGTGTTCTATTTAAAAAAATCAGTACTTTTGAATCAATTTTTGGGACATATGCATATGTCAAAATAATTTTAAAATATCAACCCCATTAGAATAACCTCAATCAAACTTTTTATCGGAAAAAAAGTAAAGGCGTAATCTGAGACCGGCGCACGATTTGGACACTATGTATATACTTGCAATTTCTACCATTTCCAAGCATTCGGTCGGCGCTATTAAGTTTATGGGGGTTGCAATTTCAGCAAACGGAGAAAAGGTTTCTGGGGATGCTATTTACTTTGAAATTGACAGTTGCGTAGGAAAATCCGTTGGAAATGCAGAATGACTCAAGTGACGTTGGTGGAATATTTTGAAAACCAGGGTATGTGATTGGTGGTTGTTATTGAAGGGGAGGTGAACGGGTAGTTTAGGTGCGTGAATATTTCAAAAGTGTGAGTTAATCTTAAGCAGCATTTCCAAATGTACGGTCTATTATTTTGAATTGTAGTATTTTATATCAGCAAGTTACTGTTTTATTCATGACAACAGTCTCCAGAAACATCGGAAGATTGTAATAAGATGTTGCATGGCATCAAAGTTTATAACTTAAACTAACTTAACTGGCTTCATACGTTAGTGGTATAGGGTACTGCGACACTGGATGACATGTCCATCCGAAGCGTACTTTTTCTGTCAACAATGACCAGAAGGTCGTTGTAGGGGACGAAGTAATTTTTTTGTCAGCAATAACGGGAAGATTTTCTTACTGAAGAACTTCTTGTAGGGATAAAAAGTAATTTTTTGACAGCAATGACCAGAAGGTCTTAATGTGGTGGTTGTCGAAAAAAGTGTAGACAATGGTCAGAAGAAGCTCTTGAGTATTATAAAGTAGCTAACGGTTGAAGTGTATTGTTGGTTGCCAAACTTAAATGTTTTTAGGCAATACTGAATAAGGTAAGCGCGAAGGTAGTAAGCTTATTTCGCCTGAATTAGGTTAGCTGTACACCAAATATGTGTATAAGACTCGTTGGTCCAGCGGTAAAGACACCCTAGACTGCAGATATGGCACACTATACTACTGCGGAGGAAATTTTACCGTTTTAGAAATGGTTATAGCAAGAATCAAGTTTGAATAACTCGGTATACAATATTTAGAAGCTGCAATCTGCTAAGTTATTACTTAACTGGCTTCTGTATAATTATTTTGAGTAATTAATCTAATCTCCGCTCTCCTGTCTAAGAACCTTTTCGGACATCTTAGTACGAATGGTAATACCATAAATATCAATTACATTTGTAGGCGTGTTTGATCTCAGCAGAAGAGCATTCTAGAAATTGGTTTAGAAAGTTGCGCTTTAACGTAACTTTGTAGTTTCTGTCTAGAGTAAAGTACATGAAAAATTGAATGTAAGACTTATGAGAGGTGTGATTGCTGGAATGACGAAATTTAAACGCTTTGATTTATTTTCTTGCTTAGATAGCAAAATAACTAGTTTAATTCAGCTGCGTCATCAATTATTGTCATCTGGTTTAAATAAAGTTCATTTTAGTGACGTTTGTCTTTATTCTGATACTGATGTTCAGCTAAATTTTCTGCAGTAAGGGCAGGATATACGAAATTTTGAAGCTTTGGAGTTTATCCATATAAACGTATAGATACAGTTGATATTCAGATAGTAATATGATCTGAAAACAGAAAAGCAAGCGTCTCTTTCTGATAAACAAAGTTTGTGGCAGAATGATGCATTCCACTTAATGTCACCCCGTAATTAAACATTGCAAATTTGCTTAGAAATTTGTTTCCAAGTAAAATAAATGTGGAACAGTAGATGCAGCAGTAAGCACATCAGTTAATTAATTTTAATTTGCATGAACCGTCTTAGTGGAAGTTTGAAATTGGGTGTCTGGTTTCAACGACTTACACTCAACGTTGAGATACGCCGATGCAGATTGCGGTTTTCCGATGCCATTACTCACTTCACAGAGGTACTGGCCCGAGTCGTCCGCACTTACGGGGTTTACAACCAAAGCACCATTTTGTCGTATAGTGATCCTGGTTGCGAGGGCGGCAACTTTCCTTACTGGTGTTCCTTCTCGAAACCACTTCAACGTTACATTTCCAGCTTTTGTCTCACAATTGAATTGCACTTTCTCTCCTTCGAGCTTAGTCTGGTTTTCGGGAGGTACCATAATTACAGCGCCTCTTGCTATTATTACTCTGGTTGTGTGAGAAATTTGTGCTTTGCCACTGCGTGCTATACAAGTGTAATCTCCTATGTCTTCATGCCGAATGTTTGAAATGCGGAGATCCGTTCCTTCACTGAATATTCCTAAAGTGTTGTACTTTTCGTTGGCGTTGCGATTCGTACTGAGTTATCATAACCACACCAGAGTTTTCAACCCGAAAACTAGAACTAGAATTATATTTTGTAACTTTTAGACGGTCTGGAACTTTATTCCTGTTTTTGTTTTACATTTCTCAGGGCTAGTTTCATCTTTCACAGTAACTAAACCTTTCCTGGTATTAAGATATCTAATCAAAAATATTAAACAACTAAAATAAAAACCAAACAATCAGCAGTCTTCCAGTTACAACTCTGATGTAGTTATGACGATTTTGACCTATGTTCATTACCTATAGTAGCAGAAGGTTCTACAGAATTCGTGTCTTTGTACCAAAGTATTTCGGGAGTTGGCGTGCCTTCCGCCTGGCAGTTGAGGATGATGGCGTCACCCAGATTGACGTATGTAACATTTTCTGGTGTGACGCTAAATCGAGGGGGTCCGTGTACGTCCAAGTGGAACCAGGTTCCATTTTTGTGCGAGTTCGGCGAGCGGTTTAGGAATACCACTTTGCATTCGTACCTATGTCCAAAATTACTATTGCGACCCGCCTCTTAACTATGACAGAATGTTCTTACCAACCCTGATCCGACTCGCGAATGTTCGTCAGGTTAAGGGAGGCGGCTCCGTAGGGAGAATCCGGGGACACACGGGAGACGCGTTCCTCGTATCCTTCGCCGCTGTGAGTTAGGAAGCTCGAATACCAGATGTAGATTGGGATTTCTTGACCCTTTAAAATAACGACATTTGGTGAGTTTAGGTTTCCTCAGGGCTTAACAATTTAACGAATTGAATGTTTCTAATTTACCTTTTATTTAACTTTTTTATGTCTCATTCACGTGCAATTTATAAAGTAGAAGTAGAAGGGCTGTTGCCTCAATGCAATTTCTGTTTAGCGTATTAAGATTACGTGACCTTTAAAGACTAAATTATACAAGTTAAGGTCTTTGTAGTTTACCCGATTTTAAGGAAACTGAGCAACTCTTTCGCTTGGTCACAACAGTTAATTGCCAGAAGGGTGGTATTTGATTTAAGTAGTTTCAAACGATTCTAAACTTAAATTTTTCTTAAACATAGCATTTTGTGTTTATAGAGTCAAACTCAATATGTAGCAAATATGCTAATCTTTTAAGGTACGAAGTTTTAGGGGCTTGGAATACCACAAACAAATGTTATTTCGTTTAAAATACACTGTTTTCTATTAAACTTGCATGTGACTCAAAGGTTGAAATATATTTTTTCTTTCTTAAAGCCATTGAAATTTAAAGAAATTGTTAGGTTTACATAACCTAAACAACACTTTACTTTTCAAAACGTGAGTTCCTCGGGGTGAATCACTTTGATGGAATTTAACTCTTAAATCGTCTTTTACATGAATGAAACGCATTTAACAAGTTCACGGGCTAGGCAACATGGAAAAAGCCAGAGTCCGGGCCTGTATCCTTTCTTTACGGCGTCCCTGTAACGTAGTGCGATGACGCCAAGATGATGCTCGCTCAGCTTCTGGAAATGGCTGCCACTGACGAAGAAGCAATATGTGAGGTTGTGCAGAAGCCTCTATTTGAACTGTTTCGTGTAGTATACGTGGAAGGCTTTATACACTTAAATATTAAGGTAAGTTCGCGTAGAATAGCGAATTTCACTCGCAAGTCAAACCAAACACTTTCAAAGACAGCTTTTTAATATCGATGCTACGCATTTTCAAGACCGTCTAATGCTTATATATCACCTTGAGGGTTCACCGCCCTAAAGCGTATCTCAATCGTTTTAAACAATACCCTAGTTGGTCCCCATAGACCAGGCCGTATTTGATTCGCTGACGCATCATCGTACGACCGCTTGTTGGTTGCAAAAACAAATGCTGAATTGGCGCAATTATCTGCTGAAAAACCGCGTAGTTTGCTATAAAAGGCGAAAATATAACATAAAAGCCTACAAAATTCAGATATTAATTAATTCTAGGCTTACTCTTATCAATTATGCTAAAATGTACATGCGTGCAGGTGATTTCAGATGAGATATGTCCTTGGCCAACTCCCGCATTAAATTCGTAGGAGCCTCGATAAGTAATCCACCTGCCGACCTTTCACAGGTCTATACGTACAGTCTATTTTATTTGGGGGACTGTGACGCACATTTTGAATTTCGCGCGCACCTCGCCGGCTTGCATTTTGTTTTTATCGGTACGTGCAACGATAATGGTTAGAGTTCGTTTCCGTTTTCTTTCCTTTTGTGCTGCGAAGGCCGACAGCTAGCGTCTTTTGAATTGTCCAAAGTTTCTGCGGGCATGTGGTTTTTGTTGGATGGAATTTTCCCTCGTTGTATGCATCAGAATATCGCAACTTTTAAATTTTATAGAAGAAGCCTCCGCACGCCAACTTTCGGCGGATTCTTAGAAACGCTCTGTTGACCCACTTTGCACGCGGCTCGATCACCCGAGCCGCAGGTTCTATACTCCACTTAACCCTCCTGCATTGTTTACGGAAGGTTTCGGCAGTTTCACATTGAGAGCATTGACCTTGAACCTGGTGCGACTCTGAAGGCACCTGTCGAGTCCAGCCTTCTATTGACTATTTAGGGTTTTACCACAAACGATCTGTGTCCGCCACGTGACCATTCGAGCGGTCAGAGGGGAACTGGCTCTACAAAGGAATTTGACTAACATGTTTTATTTTCCCTTGCATTAAAACCAATTAATTCTGTGGACAGTGATCCGGTGCTTTGAGTACTTTATTTGGTTTACTACAGTATCTGCTTGAATTCCGTCACAATTCCGTATGCTTTATTTTTGACTTTCGCCTTTACCCTACGCGTCACGAACCAAGTAAAGTAATGCACCTAGTGTTTTTCATCCTCGGAATCTACATTAATCTGGTTACATGTTTTTAAACTGTTGTGGAAGTATTTAACGTAATTTCTATTTGTACTTTTTAATCTGTGGTATATGTTAATTTACTCGCAAGTCGAGTCTGTGTTTTGATGTGCACCTTAATTTTGTCTATATGATCACCTTATTTATGAGCTTATTATTGCATATATTTATAGACTCTATTTTAATAATTACCTGTACTTTGTATGCTATTTTAATATGTGATCATTATACTGTGATATAAGTACTCTGTCAAAATCTTTGTTACTGCTACCTCGATTCGTGTGCTTTCTTTCAAATTGGTGTACTAACTTGAGTTTCCGAATTCTCTGTCATACCTGGATACATGTATTCTTAGTTAAAAGATTCGTTGGCGCCCATTTTGGCTTTTTAATTAACATTAGTATCTAAAGAACTGCACACCGTCCCCATTGAGTTAGTTCAGCCAGCGATTGCATCCATGTAGTCATTAGATTATTGGAAGTTTGGGCCAACAAATCAGTTAAAGCTAACAGAGTCTCTTATTACTTCGACGAGGGTGAATTTCACTATATAACACAAAAAGCCTACCTTAGTGAAAATGTACAGCAGTTTTCTTGGTGAATCGGAGCGATAGCTCTTTGATGGTCCCTGGCAGCGATGCACGGGTTTTGACAGCGGCCATTTTCCCAAACTTGAGGAGGGTCCGGCGGCTGCATCTTGCATCGACGCAGGAAGTGCAGACGACAGCACGAAGAAACCAGTAGCGTAACACTGTAGGGCGCTTGTTTACTCATTGCCATTTTTACTGAGTTAGCTCGCGAGTTTGTTAAATGTTCGTTGACATACAAATGTGCAAGACCATTTAAGACAAAAATTTCACAATAATATAAGAGGTACTTTCGTTGATCTCATAAAAACCCCTAGGAAGCCACGACGTGAAAGTTAAATCGTTGCTTATATAGTAAAAATCAAATTATTTATTTAACCCTGAATAAGAATTTGTTTTAATCATCTAGTCACATGCTAGAATGGCATAAAAAGTATTTTCGTAAATAAAACAAGATCTGCTTCTGGTATCTCAAGCATTTAACCATTGTAATTTTCAGATATGCTTTTAATCACAGGTAAGGCAAGTTTGGCCCCTCGTTTCTATAGCAACATTTGGTTCAGTGGATTTTTTTGTTCGGTACGATGCAATTACAGTTTGTACAACTGTTATTCTTTTATATAGAAAAACAAATATAACTAGTAGAAATACTCTACAGAGTGGTAACACGACAGATTTTTGGCCCACCCAACGTGGAAAAACTACCGAAATAGACAATAGATTTTTTTTATCAACAAAAATTTCTAATAGATTTTTGACGACCGAACGGAAAAATTATGAACCTGAGAGTACTACAAGTAAGTAATACAACACCAAGCAGTATTTTTGTGACTGTTAGTACATGATGTGACTAGTTCAAATGTAATTTTTAAAAATGTGCAAGACGGAGTTGTTATTTCGCTCGACGTAGATTTAGATATGGTACAAAATTTTACAGCAAGTATTTTATAAACGGCATGAAAAATAGATGTAATGGTTGGATGAATAATGAATTACTAGCCTCATCTGCTCTCCTTTACCTCATCGTTGTGGACCACATCACTGTGGCTAATGTCAAGCAAACACATTATAAAAGTAGGTATTTTGAAACTTAGTAAGGCGCACTGTGGTATGCACTTTCGGCGCTGATGCATTTCGCAGAGCGAAACTAATACACTGGTAGCGATCAATCCAGTTGTATCGTATGTTCAAAAAAAAACTCATTTATGGTCGACCTTGGAAAAAACGATAGAAAATCTAGTCATGTTTTAACCCTGCAGTGGTCGCGCCCAATTTCATGACACGGCTGGTCGCGCCAAGTCTCTTAGACCCAAAAATTAAGAACCATTTATATGACAGTATGAGATGTTTATTTACTATTACCAATATTTTTAGTTATATTTCAGTTGCTACTAACATTAAAAAATAGTATTCTATTTATTATATCCATTTTCACAGCCTCTCAGGAACTTCAAGATTTTAATTCTCTATATACATTTATGGACAGAACAATGTTTTTAATGCTAAGAGGTAGAACAAAACAATTAATTTTCGTAATTTTTGTTCAAGGATGTACAAGTAGTGCACAAAACCCTTACATGCGATAAACACAATTTTTTTACAAAAATATTTTCTTTTGCTAGTTTTCTGCAAAAAAAGCAACGTTTTTTAATTGTGGGGTTATTAGGGTCATTTACTGAATGGTCTGAAGGGGTTCCATCTACTTCTTCTTTTCTTAGATGGATTTCCGGTGGTAAACTTTTGAGTAGTGATCGCCACTGTAATTGGTCATTTGTTAGAATCAAAGTTAATTCTTGTATATATTGACGTCTTGGTATACTAACGTCGATGTTGTTTGCAAAATAAATTATTTGTGAGTTCATTGCAGCTACATTTAATGTAAAAAAATCAAGAAGACAAAACAATTTCACAAACGTAAATGGTCGCTCCAAGTCTCACAGACTTTTTTCCAAATAACTCACGAACAATAACAACTGTGCTTATGCCACTTAGCGGGGGGCAACTAAGTCGAAAAATTCAAAGGTACCTAGACGCACAACCCTCTTACACCCCCTTTAATAAAATCCCACTCAATAACATATTCATCGGGTCTGTGAAACTTGGCGCGACCACTGCAGGGTTAACTTAAGTCTGTAGGTGAATGTCAGATTGCATTTTGTTTATGAAAACGTTTGTTACTGTAAAAGGCAAACGTTTACATTGTATTAAGTTGGCTTGTGTCAAGCAAAAAAGGAAAATAAGATGGCATTTACAAAACAACGAGTGTATTTGTTGGAAAAGTTACTATTGGAATGGAAGAAAAGTCGATGAAAATTGGATTTATTCTATTGAAGACGCCTTTAGGGAATTCAATAAGGAGTTTCCAGCGGCAGCTATAAGGTTTTAGTGATGCTTTATCAAGAATGATCCATAATTTCCGCGAAACTGGAAGTGTAAACCGGAAGCAAGGCAGTGGTCGACCAAAAATACGCACTGAAGTAGTTAATAATGCGAGACAAACTGTGCAAGAACAACCACACGTATCTGTTCGTCATTTAGGACAACAATTAAATGTTTCATATACAACATCTCATAGGATATTAAGAAGCAATTTGCACTATTTTTCTTACCGGCTGCAAGTGTGTCAGGCACTGCTGCCCAACGTTCCTCCGGTTAGATTGGAATTCTGTAAGTGGTTTATCAATAATTTAAGGAATAACGATGATCCGTTTGAGAAAACTTTCTTTACTGATGAGGCATACTTTTATTTATATAAATTCCCAAAATATACGGTTATGGAGTGCTGAAAATCCTTACACATTTCGTTAAACTCTCCTTCACCAATTAAAAATTGGTTGTTGAATTGCTGTTTTTCGAAGATGTAGTATCGGACCCATATTTTTCCAAGAAACTATTACTGCTCAGAGATACGGAAATATTATAAACTAGCGTTCTGCACCCAAATTGGGCGCGATGTAATTCATTTAATGCAATTTGTACAAGAGTGATCCATTTTGTGTGTCGATTTTGAGGTTAGCTATCAACAAAAAAATCCACATAAAAAAGTCACTTATAAAAATTTGAAAACCCTACTACTGGCTTACTTGCGTCGCCATGAGTCGATTGACACCAAAATCAGCCAATCGACCCACGGGTTTGCTCTCAAGGTGGCGTCAAGCAAGCAAGCAATGAAAATTATTATGTCGGATGAATATATTAATTAGTTTCATGAAGATGAGCTCCAGCAAGGCCACTTCCAACAGGATGGCGCGGCTGCTCACACCGCTGAAGAGACCATTAATTAACTTCGCGAAGTTGTTGACAATCGAATAATTATTTTAAGTTCAAATCCAGAATTTCCACCTAGATCACCAGACTTTACTATTTTAGATTACTTTAGATTCCCTTATCTGAAAAATAATGTATATAAAACCCCTATCAATAATATCGAGGAACTGTAAAACAGAATTATTGAACAGAGTGCCAAAACAATTCCTCAAATGCTTGTAAATGATTTTAATAGGATGAAAAGGCAAGTAAATTTGTGTCTTCAAGAAAACGGGTACCATTTTGAACAGCGTGGTTAGTTTTTATTTATGTTTTATCTGTAAAATAAAAAATACATAATTTCCAATATTAATGATTACCTACTTGTTATGAATTGTTTAATAGCTTGGTAATTTAGTTGTTACTGTTATCGTCTAAATTGAAATAAAAGAACTCATTTCTTCAAAATAGCTATTTACGCAACAAGTGCTAAAAGTCGACTTTTATGCGCGAGACATGAAAATTATGAATCGAAGCCGAAGGCTGAGTTTCATAACATGTCTCGCGCATAAACGACTTTTAGCACGCGTTGCATACAATATTTTATTTACGACCTTAATTTTACCGTTATTAATCCATAAATATCGATTTAAGAAAGGTTCGCATCTGCGACGCTGCGTCATAATGAATAGTAGGCCTGCGCCGCGGTGGCGATTGTTTGGCCACGCCCGTGCTGTCAAGGTGAGTTACGAAATGTAATTATTGATACTTCACATATGACTGTATTCATTACATAACGCTTTAATTATTTCAAAAACGCTTTACCTGTAACGCAAGAAGCAACTAGAATAGCTTTACAACTTCACTTGCAGTTCGAAATTGTAGTTTTGAACCTCGCTTCACTTTTAGCACATGTGCTAAAAGTAAACAGCTGATTTCTTTAAACACGGTAAACTATAAAACGTCACTTTTAGTGAAACAAGCTAGCGCTAAAAGGCCTACTTTTAGTAGTGGTCGTAGATAAAATTGTTTATTTACAATGCAACTTAACCTCCATGAACACAACTGCGCACAAGGCTTGCGCTAAGAATGACATTACCCGATTGGTATTTAATCGGCTTACACAACCACAATTAACTCATTGAATTTAGTACTAATTAGGATGTAAAAGATTTAAGGAATTTAATTACGTATTACATGGCAGCGGAAAGCCTAATCTAAAAATTATAAACTGAAATCGTGACTGCAAATTCTAAAGCTTGCTGTTCACATGTTTTTCCATGGCCAACCCTTATGTAATTTCTTTTTGAACACACGGTATTAATCATTACAGTCAACAAAAAAAATTAAGTGTTTTGTATAGTTTTAAGAAAATAGTTCAAAATCAAGATATAATTTAGTTTTCGCTGACTGATGGTAGTTCATTTGCTACAATGGGTAGGTATGTATGAAGTTACGGCAAACTTTAATTTAATCATGACAAGCTGCAAATGACTTTTTTTGAAACACACGATATATTTATGTCTACTAATATACATAAGAGTACTTAGGTTGCATAAAAGTACAACTGGAAGTAAAAAACCTAAGGCTTGTGCCCTTCCGCACCACATAAGAGAGCAGAGAGTAAAATCCTACTGTGTCGCTTACCTTCTTCTCCCATTGCAACACATACGGCACGGGTTGGTCTCCTGGGAACTCCACGTGACAGTTGAAAATCACAGACTCACCATGTATGGCGGTGATGTGCACTGCCTCTTGATGGCTCTTACAAAATACTGCAACAAAAGCTCTTATTAGGCCACCACTCAATCACAATATACTAATAGTTGACATGGAATGAAATTCGTAAAATAATGAAAATGTATTTTAAGTCGACCACTAGAACTTTAGAGACGTCTTGAAACCACGCAGTAAATGAGCTTTACTGCATAAATGTTTATGTGCAACAAACCAGTGTTGGCACTTCATGGAAGTGCAACATAAGCATGCACCGAGTAAGTATACCACTGCGACCACGCCAAGGTGTTTCGTGCCTTTCCATTTGGTGCCCAGACGTCAGTCGCCAGAGAGGCGTCATAGCTAGCAGCCAGGTACTTCCTCACTGCATTCGTGAAAAAGTACTATACAAAGCGTAATTTAATAAGTGGCGTAAGCCAGCCCAATTAGATTCGCAGCACTTCTCAGGCTTGGAGTTTAAAGTAACCCCGATACAGGGCATGTATGCAGTTGGAGCGGTAAGTGTTTTCTTCAGGCTGTATTAAAGATTGCGTGAACGTCAAGAAATGCGATAAATAGACAAATAAATGCGTACGCGAATTACGAAGCCGGGCTTTGATGCACAAAATTCCGACGGCGGATTTTGATGCAGTTTAATGTCACGTATTAAAGACAGTTATTTTGATATTTTAGATACAGTTCTTTCATTAGTATTTAATTTGAAAATGTGTGTAGCCACGTGGTACTGCCCGTTAATGATTCATTTATAGCTTAAACTATCGCACATATTGTTTGAAGTTATTTTCAACACCGAGAATACTGAAGTTGCAGGTCAGCTTCCTGGTTTAGCAGATATTGAGAATTTCTATTCATGCATGCAATAATTAAAATTATTATATATTATCTGGTTCCTTCTATAGTTAGCATGAAAGAGTAGCTGAGATTAATGATAAAAAGAAGTACTGCTATTTTGGATAGAATTACATATTCCCAGATCTATTCTGAGATTCTCAAACTATATTACGCATGGTAAAAGCTCTGATCACATTAACAATTATAATAAATACAGTTTAATAATATAAGTATATTGTGGTGGTTGCATATCATGACTATTGATTTGTTGGTAAAAGTTAATTCCTAGATAGAAAAGTATTTATGAAAATATAAACCAATTAATTATTAAAATCTACAAGGGGTGAATTTAAGCGGAAAAAGAACGGAATAACTATACATTTTATTAAGAAATTACACATAAAATTCAAATCAGGTGAAGCATTTAATATTCAGAAATAAGTTTCTAAAATATCATCTAAAAATATGATTCTTTGAATTATATGGATAGTTGTTTGGTATTATTAGAAAGTAATTCAATCAGTATAAACCATAAGATAATTTGTATTAATGTGAAAGTTATAAGCAAAGTTAATATTTTGAACAAATCACTTGAAATATAGAATTGATATGAGGAAATGTATTGTAATTTAATCTAGGAGTGTTAGTTTAGAAAACTGTATGTAAAAATATCGCTTTGGTAATTTTTATTATAAATAGAATAACAACAAATTTTAATTTCGAAAAATGAACATGTAATTTTAATAAGAGCTTAATTTCAAAATAAAACCTTTTAATTCAATGATATTATTTATCTGGTTGTTGTGTTAAAGAGTAGTGTTGGCAAAATTAACTAGGTGAAGATGAATATAAATATTTAAAACAAACTTAACATAAATGAAGTGACGAATGGACAAGAAGACAAATAATTAATTGCTGGGAAGTACAGGAAGAGTTGGTGGAACGTGATCTGAAAAAAAATTCTATTTGGAATTGGTAATTTGAAGTCTGTGTTTTATTTTGGACAAATACACCTGCTTTGGGTCATAAGAGGCAATTGGTGACAGCGGTGTTGCAAGTGGTTATGAAGTAGTATTTGCATGAGCGTTCAGGAATATCAGTGAAGAGGACAGCTTGTGCCTGGTTCTACAGAAAGGTTGTTTGGCGACTTAAGTATTAAACAAGTATATGCTATAAGATCTATATAAAAGAATAGTTTTTGAAGTAGTAATCAAATAACATATTTAAAGGAAGTACTTGCCTCTGTTGATATTTAAAGTACAGATAGGATTTTTACTGACTTTTGAATTTTAATAATTTGACATTGACAGTTGTAGAAGGGTCATTTATTTCAGATACTCTCATTATACTAATCAACTATCAAGTTTAAAATTTTGATATAGCAAAAACCTAACCTGATTTGAAAGTCTTTCTTCCACGAGAGCTAGCAAAAGAAATAAACTCGAATATAAATAATTTTATAAGAAGAGCATGTATTTTAAATACCTAAGTTTATTTAAACAGGAATTTATTTCAACCTTAAATATAACATACAAGCTTAAATAGTCTTTGTTCTAGCTGAGCTGGTAAAATTAAACCAACATAAATACCATAAGAGGGTAGGAACATAGCACCATAAAAATGACGGGGTGCCGCGGAGCTATTACAATATATTATAAGCGTGTGATTTCTCAACGAAATAAAAACAAAGTCATAATGGAAAGCAAAGTGGAAAAATCTATGGAGGTGGTGCTTATCGGACATCATTATTGCAATTTTGTATAAAAGTAATATAGTAATAGGAAATGAAGTAGTTATCTTGGAAGAGACGGAGCAAGTCGTCTCCGGAGGTATCAGAAGGCTGATCGACGTGTATGCATTACCTGTATGCAAGAGGACGAAGGCGCAGGCGGCGAGCAGCTGTACAGGGCCGATGGTCAGAGGACGAGACATGCCCCCTGGGTTTGTGCGCATGCCCATCCCAGCTAACCGATCTCCCTCCTACAGCACCCTTATTGCCGGCTCTTCTGCAATATACATATGTGATGTTATGGCAGAACTCTATGGCATAGCTGAAGAATAATAAGGAGATAAGAAAATTAACAAGCTACGACGAAATCTTTTCTTGAGGAGATCTTAAGAAATTAAGAGCTTAAATAAAACAAGTTCTAACGTCTCGGAAGACGAGCGTGCGCATTAAATTACTCCGGTACCTTTATTCACATTTTAAATCTACTTTATTTGCCCCGTTTTTTATTGAGTTGCTCTCTAAAGTGCCCGAGCTTATAGAAATGCATGAGCACGAAGTAATTTATGCAAATGAGTCTTACAGGCAATTATTCCGTTCGATGAAACAATTCATTACTGCTGCTGTGTAGGGTGCACCCAGATGTGCACGACGCACTCTGATTAGATGGACTATCGCTGGTAAATTCAGTATTAAATCAACGCTACCTTGTAAACTGAAACTCGTGCATTATTTTTTTATTAATTAGCTGCGATTTATTGCTTCTGAATTTCAATCCTACATCGGCTCAAACGGCTCCTGCCATTTAAGGGTAGGGTGACGAGCAGATTCTGCGTGCTGAATTAGACCGCTGAGACCGCCAGTTGCGATGGTATAGTGCAGGGGTGCGAACCATTGGCACGCGTGTCATTGATGGCACGCCACAAAATAATTTGGGCACGGCAGTAATTAAGGAATTTAGGTACCTAATCGAAACAATTTATATTTAACAATGGATTGAACATGAAGCTTCAAGGTGCAAATAAAACAATTATTGTTATGATAGATCTCATTCATGCTTTCGAAGCTAAACTGCAAGTTTTCAGTAACTGTATTGTACCAAAAACTACAAGGATTTGCCAAACTTGAATAAAATCTCCAGAGATTTGGATTTACATGAAAAACCAGACCAAGCAAAAGCCACTGAAGAGTTTAATTCGGTAATTAATTCTTCAATAAAAGAACTTTCAACGAGATTTTCTCAGTTCAAAGAATTATCGGAAACACTGAAATTTATTATATATATTGATGTAACTTCACTTGATAAACTAAACTTGGCCAAATTTGATTGGTTGGAAATTGAAGAAATTGAAATGATTTCCAGTCTAGTTCAATATGGATTCAAAAATTTTTCGAAACAAGGAAACAGTTGGAATTAAATGAAATAGAAAGACTGTATGTATCAGGTAATATAAGTAAAAATGCCAATATCAAAATTATGGAATCGTGGAATTCAATTCCAGACACATTTAGCAGTCTGAAGAAGCTGGCTTTTGCTATCTTAACAATATTTTCATCTACCTATGCTTGTAAGTCATTATCTTCAGAAATGAATAACATTAAAGACTCGCTTAGAAGCCGTTTCTCAGATGAATCCAGTCCAACTTGCATTCTGCTAAAAGTAACAAAGTATGGAGCTAATATAAGTTATATAGCATCTAATTTGCAACAGAAGAAGTCGCACGAATTTTTTCTTTCATTTAAATAAACATAACGTCACTATTGCTGTACAAAATGTATATTTCTGTTGCAAATAAAGAGTTTTAAGTTGATAGTATTTAGTTTTATTTTTCCCCATCAATCACTAAGTCAAGATTGTTTGATGGCACGTCATGGCCTCATTAACCATTTCTTTAGAAAAAAATGGCACGTAGATGAATAACGGTTCGCCACCCCTGGTATAGTGTATAATTTTTTTTCTGTTTCGTTGTTTATTCATTTGGCGAACTCAAGCTCTTCTGTTTTTTTCCTAATATAAAGCAATTAAAGAAAATTATTAAATTCTTTATGGTGGTGAATATGAAGATCAATGAAGACCTTATTATTAATTTTGCTCATCTTTATTTAGAGCTACCATGAGCAGTAGTAGTTCTTCTTCAAAATATATTTTTAAATACACAGTTTTACGTTGTGACGTATCTCAATAGCGTTTAGTACTGATGTTATCGCAAACGTCACCGCGTTGTTTGGTGCTACTTTAAGGGATGGTTTTCGCGATTTTACAGGGTAACAGCACTCATAAATTTCACCATTTAAACCAGTGGTTCCCAAACTTATTTGGCCTACCGCCCCCTTTTCAGAAAAGAAGTTACTCAGCGCCCCCTGGAAATCTACAAACAGAAAGATATTGTAATGGTAGCTTCTTGAGACTGATAATACGAGGGGGGTTCAAGCCAAAACAGGAATTTCCTCTTTGAAAATAAAAATTGATTGATTAGTGTGATTTTTTATTATATGCTATATAGAATTTACTCTAATTTAATCAAATAATCAAGTACCCTTGTTGTCATCATAACCGTTCATTTGTTATTAAACATGACATATAACACTGTCAGTTGCACTTTGAAACGGCGCATTATTATTCCGTTTCTTGTCAATGAAGGCGTTAAACCTGCTGAAATTGTATGCAGACCTAGTGCACAATTTGGTGAAAGTACACTTACAAAATCACAAGTATTGGAGTGGGCTGTTCGGTTCAAAAATGGCCGCGAAAGTGTAAGTGATGATCCTGGGAGAGGAGGTTGCAAGGCAACAGAAGTGGTTTCTGCAGTTATTCAACGTGTTGATGATTTTTAAGCAGAATCGGTGAATTACTGTTTCGGAGATAGTGAAATAAATTCATTTAAGTACTGGGCCAGTAAAAAAAAAGTTCGTCAAGCAATTCGAAAAAGAGAACAAAGTGGATTGTTATCAAAAGGAGTACCTAATCCTTCAACAGGATAATCTCTGGCCACACACGGCAAAGATTGCGAAGGATTTTTTGGCGAAATTGGACTGGGAAACTCTACCACATTTTGCATATAGTCCAGACTTGGGCTTCCACAGATTTTCATTTGTTTGAATCACTTAAAAGTCATCTTGGACGCAAACGATTTCAAGAAAGATGCACTTTAAAAATGTATTCTAAATTGGTTTAGACAGCAGGAACAAAGTTTCTATTTTGCAGGATTTCATGCTTTGATGCAAAGGTGGAATGAATGTGTAGATGTTAATGGAGATTATATTGAACAATAAAACTGTTATACAATAAAGTTTCGAATTCCTTCCATTAAAAAAATAAATTCCGGTTTTGGAGTGAAGCCCCTCGTAATTATCTATAAGATTATTTCTAGGTAGGAAAATATTTTGAAAGAATAAATTAATTAGCAAATAAAAAGTACAAAGGGGGATTTATACATTAAAAGTACAACAAAAATATTTGAGAATTATTGTTTAAATTCATTAAACAATTCTACCTTAGATACAGTTACTGTTAAATTGTGAATAGTTTATTAAAAAGGTTCGAGCATAGAAGTTGATTTAGTTGGGATACTTGCTTGGTAACATCAGAACTTAGATTTTAATTTGTTTTAACTGACAATCGGAATAACTAAAGTGAAATCCAAACTCGAATGATTATCTGAAAAAGTCAATTATGAAATGTTATAATAAAATATATAATATAGAAATTTGGTATAAATTATTTTTGCCAAAGAAAATTATATTTTTAAAATAACCATTTTTTCTGAAGTTGTAACCTCTATTTTAAGTAAAAGCAAATTTTAATAATAAAAATACCCTTTATTATAATGGTATGTATTTACTTTCTGGATGGTGCATTAAAGGGTGTCATAAAGTAAAATTAAATGGAGAATAAACGAATTTTAGTAAACAGACTGAATAAATAAAGTAACAAATGGTATGAAGAAGAATAAGAACATTTGATAATGGTAAATAGTCTTCATGGAATAAATAAATCTGTAACTTGTATTTTGTGCGTTTATTTGGAAAATAATGGTACACTATGTTACACAACAGATGAAAAATGTACGAACGGTTTTTTTAAATCTTTGTATCTTCTCTTCCTTCTTTAAGCTTTCACCGCTCCCTTATTTTATTCACCGCCCCCCAAATGCACCCGAGGCTGCTATCGCCCCCTTGGATCATTCCAGCGCCCCCCAAGGGGGGGTACCGCCCACTTTGGGAATTACTGATTTAGACGATCGATAACCGCGTTGATACTGTACGAAACGTAATTTTAATCGAGCATATAATCAACACCTACGTTGCGTCGTGACGTCACCCTGCTTATTAAGGTACTATATTTATACGAGCAAGCTCGTCCGCTACTTTGAGTCACTGGAAGTGGCGGCAAATTCAAATTCTAGTCACTTTCCAATTAGCATACGGCAAGTCGGAATAACAACGATCATATCATTTAATTTAATCCGTCTTGAAAAAGATTGGTTTTTAATCAAATAAAAAGAAAGCAGAAAAAATCGAAACGAAAACACTGTTAACTAACACGCACGTGGTTCAAATTAGAGAACTTTAATAGTACCTTAGTTCAAACAAGAGTGACGAGTGACAGAACTCAATAGAACTGACAGATACAGTTGACAGCACAGAACAACACCTATAGATTTAAATAACCACACTTGGATGAAGACTGTAATTATAATTAGCATCGTAATGGAATGCACCAAGATTTAAATCAGCATGCATTGTACGTCTGGATCGAGCACTACGTACTCCAACGGTTTCTAGTCTTGCTTGGTTGACAGACGACAGAACGCACGGTTACCGGTCGGCGCAGCCAACGGCTTGGCGCTAAAATTCCTGTGACACAAAACCTAGTGGGATAAGCTTGCCTGGTTAATACAGCACTCTACTGCTTATGCGCCTTATTGTGGCACTTAAACGTGCCGTTTTTATACATGTATATTACGAAATGTTAACTGCATGGCACATGCGTCCCAGCAAATGAAGTTTGTATTTATAATCGCTTTGACATGTTGACGTTTTGGCCGTGTAAGTGAAACGTAATAATAATAATAATAATAATAATAATTTTTATTTCCAAAGACAAAAATATTTATACACTATAATACATTATATACAGTAGCTTTACATTTGGAAATTCGAAGAGAATCAGATGACCTCCATAAAGGGGTCCCTGTTCTTCCCTCCCTCCGAGAAAGGTTTAATAAATACTGATTGGTCCCAGTCACAGAGTATTAATACAATAGTTTAAGCCAAATCACTCACGAAAGAACAGAAATTACACAATAACAACATAAGATACAAAATAATAATAATAAAATTAGTAAAGTATTTTAAACAAATTATGGAAATTAACAAAATGGATACTAAGTTACCTGATGCTAAAAGTGCTAAAAATTAAAAAGCCAATTTCTAACGCGGATCTTAAAAAAAAGTAATGATAATGATTTAAATACATTGGGTACTAAGTTGTACAATTTAGAAACATTGTAAGAAAATTACCGTTTAAATAATTTAGATCTATGAGGTTTACAGTCTAATATACCTCTATGCCATAAATTTAGATTATGTATATCAGTACGAAACGTAATTTTATTATAATGGTAAGGAGGAGTTTTAGTAATAATTATTTTGTGATAAAATACCAAACAATACAAAATACCAAGCAGTGCAACATACGACGTTTATCCATGCTAAGCCAATTGGATTCTATAACTTTGTATGATATATGTTCATGCCGTTTGACACCGTGGATAAGTCCCAAACAGGAATTCTGTACTAATTGTATTCTTCTACTAGTTGCATTGTCAATGCAAGGCCCATAAACAATATCGCAATAGTTAAATTGTGACAACACGAGAGATTCGCATAGAATTGTTTTCATTTTCTTATTCAAATTTCGCGCATTATCATCAATAGCGATGATTGTATCATTGATTTTAATTTGGATGAGAGGTAACACCACAGATCTGCTATTTCGACCACCAAATAAAATGACCACGGATTTGGAAGGATTAATATTCAGAGAATGGAAAGCAGCAAACTCTATTAAGTTATTTAAGTCATCATTAATAAGGCTACAAGCAGTAATTGCGTCAGTAGGTTTAAACGAAAGATACAATTAGGTATCATCTGCATACTGATGATACACGCAATGTTTTAAAACCTTACAAAGACCAGAAGAATAGATTATGTACAGCAAAGAACCTAAAATAGAGCCTTGCGGCACACCATGTTTAATTGTTAAGAAAGTCGACTATTCATTTGGCAAAATTACACACTGTTGCCTGTTTTTTAAATAATTTTCAAAAAATTGTAAGGTTTTAGCACCAAATCCATAAGAATGTAAAATTGTTATTATAATCTCATGGTTTATTGTGTCAAAGGCCTCGGTGAAGTCCAGTAGAATCAATGCAGTTAAATTGCCTTCATCAGAAGCTCGAATAATGTCATCAGTTACCTTTAGTAGTGCAGAAACACAGCTGTGATTAGAGCGAAAACCAGATTGTAAGTCTGAAAATAGCCGATGTATGTTGAAGTATGCTCTGATTTAAAAATCCACCACCTTCTCCAACACCTTTGACAGAACAGGAAGAATGCTGATAGGTCTAAGGTCCCTTAATTCTGTAGGTACGTTAACTTTACTTATGGGCATTATATGAGCTATTTTCCATTGATTCGGAAATACCCCTTCTAATAGGCAAAAGTTAATTATGTGGGTTAAGAAAGGCACTAAAAAAGGGCAGCACAGGTGTATCATCAGTATGTTAACGCCATCGCTTCCGGAGGCTTTAGAAGTAATCGAATTTAATTTCTGGAGAACAAACTCTTCTGTAACAGCTTCAAAATTAAAATTATCAGTTATATTGGACATTACAGTTTCGTAAAGCCCCAGAACACGGGGATTTGGTTGATCAATACCTTGTACTGAATTAAGAAAATAGTCATTTATTAAATTCGCATTACCAATAGTAGCTGGAATAGACGGGCGTGCTTTTTTATTATATACATCACAATTTTTCAGTTCTCGTCAGAAAAAGTTTAGAGTTACCCTGTCTAAATTTATAATTTAAGTACGCTTTCTTTTCATTTCTGATAGATAATGTTACAAGATTTCGGAGTGACTTATAATTCCAATGTTCCAGGCGTTTTGACTTTTTAAATCGTTTATAAGCCGAATCTCTCAGCGTCATCATAAATCTAATATTATGTGTGAGCCAAGGAGCCCTTGGTTTATAAAATGCAGCTGTTTTGAATAAAGCAAAAATATAAAAAATGTGTAAAATGTGATTATTTAAAAAAAATATTTTCTCATCGATTGATTCAATATCATAAATGAGATGCCAAGATAACGTTATAAGATACTGCGGAAAATTGTCAAAATTAAAATTAGAAAAGTTTCGAAAAGTATGAATTACTGGTTGCGTCCCATCCACAGAAATTTTAAGATTACAGTATATTAACTCATGGTCTGAAAAGATATGCAGATGTTTAGTCTGAAACCTTGGAAATTATCAGTAGTTCCTAATTAAGGTCTCGGGAAACGTACCGAGGCTCGTTTTATAATATTCAGTCGCTCTTTCCGATTGATCGAAATGCATTAATAATAATAGAGCTCGGCATCGACATTGCATGCAGTGTTGGGATGCGAGTGGGAGAGGAAGCAAAGTCATATTTGAAATACCAAAATTCTACTGTTGGGAATGTCTGCAATCCCTTGCATATGTTTGAAAATGCAGCTTTAACCGCAAAATGAAAAGAATAATTGCATACATATACTAGATGAGTTTTTTTGAAGTGTTACAAGGCGATATCTTGCAAACCATTTAAAACATTTTCATGTAATTTTGGGGGGTGATAGGAAGATGGGGGGATATATGTAAATATACTTTTGGCATTTTGTCCCTCTCTCTATTTTGAGGGGTGGGGAGTAACTTTGAAATTTTAAATAGGATGATGTACTTTTGTTTATAAAATTCGAATCTACGTATAAAACTATACCTATATTGTAATGGCCTTTATAATGATAAAATATAGGAGTTTTAAAATAAATACTGGCAAGGGAAATTATCACTTTATAATTATCAAGTTTCAATCGAAATTCACCGGTCAAATTCAGGGCAAATTAAAAGAGTGTACTAAAAATTACATCAAATGAATGGTTTATTGCCCTTTTCTTATTTTATCTATTTGCATTAAATTCGAAACCACCTCCATAGACATGAGACAATCTTGGTTCAGGGTCGTGAATTCATAAAATTTAAGAAAAAAACTGGGGTGACAACTAACTCGTTGTATGACAAATACTCTTATATTTTTCGGGCAAATGCGCAATTCCATCTGACATTTAGCTAATCTATAAATTTGACGTTTCATGAATTTGACACGCGACAGCCAGGTGTGAGAGCGAGGATAAGGAAGTTCTGACCTTCCGCCTTGCAGGCCGAGCTCCTTCATGGGGTGTTAGTGCTTTACCATTATTCTAATTATAAATTGACACAACAACAAAATAATCTGCGGTGCACAAAACATCGTAAATTGAATTCTAAAACCACCAAAATGGCAAAGATGCGTCAGGTAAGCATTAATTCTGTGACGCAGCAACTGCTACGTTTGTTTTGTTTTTAGCCGTGCGTCATTTCGCATTTTTAAGGAACGCTACTTCTTTTTCTGAAAACTGTACGGCCTTGCACCCCTGGAATATGGCTCTCCACCTCGTAGATGAGCTGAACTTGCAGCAATTCAAAAATTATGGACCTACGTAAACGCTTTCCCTGTGAAAATCTACCTTAATCGGAGACCTCTTGGACGCTGATACGCTCCCCAAGTGACGGCAGGGGAATATTGACCTGGAAATTGCTTACTAGTTGGGATTTCTGCACGTACTGCTTCCTGAATGTCCTCCCTCCCACGTAACAGGTGCTATTCTCGCAGGTCGAAGGTGCTTCCTCCTGGAATTGGTAGCTCAAAGTCACTCGCACTTGGACGAATTTCTCTGCTGGCCTATCTGCTCCACCTGGACCTCTTAACAACAGGAAAATTCCACCCACAGATGCACAGGACACTCGTGAATAACTATACACACAATTGAAGTAACTAAGAACTTTTTTATTTACAATTTTCAAGCTTGTTTAGTTATTAAAATAGATGGCCATCTGGTCACCTAGCAACTAGCTATTCAAATGTTTATAAAGGAAACTAGGATTGATAACATTTTAAACCTTATGGACTACGGTTTTGATGTAATGTCTTTACCTAACCACTAATATTGTCTTTTTCTTGAAATAATTGTTACAACACATGCTCTGCTTTTAAAATCACCTTTGTGTATAATTAATTGAGTTCACATTTAACGTCACATTAATTGTCTTCCGATCGATTGCGTTCCATTTTTATTGCTCTTTGCAATAATTATTTTGCTAGCACGGTTTCGTTTACCTTTCAGCTAATCTGCCTTTTGCTGGCTTATACAATTTTACTACATAACGCTCATATTCTTTTTGTATTTAGCAAATCATTTTGTATTATTCTATTCACATTATGTCTGACATTAATAAGCTCAATTCCGTCAGTTAAAAATTAAATTGCATTAGCCCTTCCGAACATTTATCATATCTGAAACTCTGGATGTAACCCTTCTATAACCTGCGTTGTTTCATGCTAACTTCTATCCCTCAAATGATTAGTTATTGCTGCTTACATCAAGTGCACGTTTTAATGTAAAGTATTAATTGTTTTGCAATAGGTAAAATATTTAATTCTGCGCTCATGTTGACCTTATTCGATTAATTAATTAAGCAATGAGAATTTCTATGGGCAGTAAACCATTACAATATATGTAAATTTTTTTTATTTGGTTATGGTTACGGATTCATGATTTATTATGTTATTTGGTCATTCTTGAGAATTTGTCAAAAAATTTCCTTTTCAACTTCCAAACACTTTCTCACTTTTTTTCTAAAGGAATTTTGTACCCGCTGTAACATTTCAGGCGCCACTAATAAGCAAGCACAGCGCATTCGATCAAGATCAAGAGAAAAAACATGGTTTTTTACTTAGATTTGAATTTTATAAACAAAAGTACATCATCCAATTTAAAATTTCAAAGTTACCTCCTACCCTTCAAAACAGATAGAGGGGGCAAATGTCAAAAATATGTTTAAATATGTCCCCCCATTTTCCTACTACCTCACCAAAATTTCATCAAAATATTTTAAACCGTTTTCAAGATATCGCCTAGTAACACTTTAAAAAACTCACCTAGTATACTCAGATTTCTTTAAATTGATAAAATTGGTCCAACAAGTAGTTTCCAGTAAGCAGTATTGTTTCTGTATATTACAATTGTGTACACTTTTGTTATTTAGGGCTACAACGTGTGAGTTTCCATTATTATACAGGAAGATTAAGAATTTCCATTTAGGAATATTTGCTGACCATTACTTCATAGGAGGTAGTAATTATATAAATTATCTTTGAAAATCGTACGACACTCATTAATGACCAATAGAAAAATTAGTTCACGAGCCGTATCCAAGACAACAACAAAATTTCTTGGAAATTTTTTGTAGGTAGGCATTACTTCTTTTTAGGGTTTGTGTCGTTACGATTTTCTTACCGAATCTGCATTCAAGCATTAATTCATATCCGGAAATTATTTTTCATGCATTCAACAACGTCCTAATTTGCCCTCGCGTCCCGCTCGGTCAAATTAATACGACGTTGTTGGAACGCACTCAAAAAAATTTCCGGAAAGAATTAATGCTCTTATGAGATTATATGTGAAAATCGATGGACAGACAACTAATACACAATTTGAATTTATGTTTAATTTCTTACTATAATCGGCTTTATCTTTTCCACAACATCCTTTTATTTCCTATTCAAAATACAGGATCATTCATAACTGGTTGAACAAAATGAACAGGCTTTTACAGCATCATGTTCTAGTTAAAAAATCCGAAATAAAATTTTTGCCGATCGGGTTTTGCTTCAGAGTTATTAAACCTCAAAATGTCCGGTTACGACTTCAGTTTTTAACTTTAATAATACCAGGCCAGGATTTATGTGACATAAATAAAAACTTGAAGTTGACATTTATTAAAGTTTTTATGTCACATACATCATGGCATATACATGGTGACCCAAAAAAGTGTGGCACAAAAAAAGTATTACTTTTTTAAATTTAATGCCCTGTATCTCTTTATGGCTATTTAAGCCTCTATAAGTTCTAAGTTAAATTCTAACTTTTCTTTTAAAATACTTTTATAGTTTCCAACTTATGAACGTTTTTAATATTTTTTGTCAACATCAAGCTTTCATTTAAAACGTCACATTTTCCCCACTTTTGAATATTTGTTCCCTGAAAATTGAGCCGGTCGTAATTTAGGATACAAAAAAACTTATGTTTCATAAAAACGGGATATTTTCGTACAGGGTGTTCAAAATACCGGTTCAAATTTCAGTATCTTCAATCTTTATTTTCTCAATTTCTTTAAATCGAACACTACATTTTATCACAGGAATAAATGGAGCCTTAAATTTCATTTATTTTAACCCCATGGTGCTGTACTTCAATGTAAAGAGTTTTTGGGAAATTAAGCTTTTAATTAAAAAAATCACCATGAATGTGTACTATTTGTCGCATGGTTTTTAATACGTAGTGCTGAAAAAAACTCTCGGTTAATCACGGTTTTTTTATAAATCGATAACTGCTATTCCGGTTAACCGAAAACGTGAATACATATAACCGGTTCATAAACAGTTCTGTAAACCTGTTTAAAAAGTGATTTCTAAATCGGTTTACGATCCAGTTTAAAAACCTGTCTATAAACCGGATTAAAATTGATTTATTAACTGCTCTAACAAACGTAAATTGGTTATACTTATAAAGTGTGGAAACTATACATTCGCATTTTTTTTATTATTAAGAACAAACTTTTAAATTAATTAATAAATCGGTTTTTAACCGGCTTATAAACCGGTTTGAACATGTTTATAAACAAGTTTTCAAACTGCGTCGTTAACCGGTTTACCAATCGTTACTAAAATAAGTTTACAAACCGGTTCGTTAACCGGTTTATAATCAGATTATTGGTTAACCGGTTTACGGGTCTTTGATTTATGTAAAAACGCGGTTAATCGAAAACCGGTTAAACGTCAAAACGGTTTTTTACCAGATCTATTATAAACCATGCGCCATATAGTACCATTGCCCCATTCATTGTGATTTTTTATTAAAAGCTTAATTTCTCAAACACTCTTTACATTAAAGTACCTAATAAAATATAGGCTGTTCGATTTAAAAAAAATTAGAACAAAGAGCAACCTTGACACGGCGGGCGCGGTGCCAAGGTGCGGAGTGCAAATCGATAACTGCGGAATATACGGATAAGTGTACAGGGGGCGTTTAAATAATTGTAATAAATTTTAGAAAATATAAAAGAGAGCTTTAAAGTTTAGCAAAATCTAAAATATAACAATGGAAGAAATGATACAAGCTGTGAAAGAACTTATGACAGAAATAAAAGAAAGAACAACGAAAGCACTACGTCTATTCGAAAGAGAATACGAGAATGAAACAAGATATAAGAGAACTAAGTAAAAGAATCGAATGGATCGAAAAAGAAAAACGAAAAAATAACATAATAATACAAGGTTTGGAAATAAAAACGCAAGATGAAAACCAAGCAAAAGTAGAAATACAGACATTTATCGAAGAAAAGCTTAACACAGAAACCAAAGTTAAGAGCGCAAAACAAATCGGCAATAAAAAGCACCTACAAGAAATGGAAACAACATTGGAAAAAACGAAAATAATGAAAAACAAACATAAACTTAGACAAGTGAATAACAAAATAGTATGCATAAACGAAGACCTAACAAAGAAAGAAAGAGAAATGCAAATCAAGATTAAAAAAAGTGCAAAAAAAGAGAAAAACAAGGCAAACAACACCGGAATGGGGTATGGAATATTGCATATCGACGATACGCTTTGGAAATGGGATACGAAAACCAACACACTAAAGGAAACAATACACAAAGATCGTAGTAAATCAAGAAAACTAAGAATTCACATAGGCGAAGAAAATATGGTGACCAACAAAGCAATGGAAAAGGACATGAGAGAAAACCAAAAGAAAAAGATACAACAAGATAAGAAATGGGATAATAAAAGAAAACAAAATAAAAATATACAATCAGAAAAAAGTATATAAGAACAGAACTGAAATTAGGAACTTGGAACGTACGAAGTATAAGAGAAAAAAAAGAAGAAATAATTGAAGAAATGATAGAACAAGAAATAAAAATATTAGGCGTAACTGAAACAAAAAAGAAAGGCACAGGAATAACTAAATTACATAAGGGATACTGGCTATCCTGAACGGGACTAGAGGAAGAAGAAGTGGAAGGTGAAGTAGCCATAATACTGGCACCGATCAAGTTTAAAGATGTAATAAAAGAAAAACATGTAAATGAAAGATCAATGACGATAGAAATGAAAATAACAAGTGAAGAAATACATACACAAATCGTAGCATATGGAGAGAACAAAAATGCAAGGAAGGAAGAAAAACCGCGTTTTTTAAGCACTACAGGAAGAAATAGATGAAGCTAAAGACAGTTTAATTATTATGGGGGACCTGAACGGACGAGTTGAAAATCAGAACATAAGAAATGAAAACGTAATGGGTAAAGAAGGAGAAAGAGTTAGAAACACAACATCGGAGAGAGAATTATAGACATGTAGATGGAGAATGAATTAATAATTGCTAACACAAATTTTAAACACAAAGATATACGCAAGTACACCAGGGAGGAACGTAGCAGACAAGAAAGGTCAATAATAGACTACTTTTTAGTAACGAAACAAAAATGGAAAATAATAAAAGACGTAAAAGTCACAAGACAAGCCGAGGTAGGTAGTGACCACTATCTAGTAAAAATAACGATAGAAATGTACTTGGGTCCTTCACTTCTAAGACTGACGAGAGTTGTGGAATTTCAATCGTGAAATTTTGTTTTTTGTTTCCTAATCAAATTATCGATAATTTTAGAAGGGAAACCATTGTACACAGCGATGATTTTTATGGTCAGTGGTATATCGATCTTTGTTTAAATCAAAGGTTAATAGTGTATGCACTAAGAAATTTAGAGCAGCCATTTTGTGTTGAAAACGATGATTTGAATCCACTAAAATGAACCTGTTTACATCGATTTCTTTTCTATAAACATCGAATTCCAAATTATTTTTATTTCTTATTACTAAGGTATCTAGAAGTGGCAGTGGTCCTTCGTTTCCCATTTCATATGTAGATTTTATGCTAGGAAATTTGTAATTTAACTGATTCAAAATATTATCAATACTACATTTAGATAAATCAAAAATAGCAAAAATGTTGTCCACATACCTAAACCAAATCCTTGGGAAATACTCGGTGTTAGTCTCAAATTCAGTTTCGAGTTTTGACATAAAAACGTTGGCAACGAAATGAGAAAGGCTGTTTCCCATTGCTTTTCCTTCGTGCTGTTCATAGAATTTTCCATCTATTTGAAAGCAATTCTGGGACATGCAATGTGTAGTTAATCTAACTAACTCGTCAATTTTGTTTGAATCCAAATTATTATCCGTAAGTAATTCCCGCAGATATGTCATAGTTTGTGGGACTGGTACGCTTGGAAACAAAGAACAGGCATCAAGTGAAACTAGAATCTCGCCTTCACCAAGTTCCAAATCTTTAATTTCATTTATAAACTCCAACGAGTTTTCGACCGAAACGCACGTTTCTAAATTCATTTGTTAACCATTTAGATTGGAGGTAAGTCGGGGAGATAATACCAGAAACAATAGGTCTCACCGTTTTGCCTAGCTTAGGTATCTTAGGTAAACAATACATTTTTTCTGGATTAGAGGAGTCAGCTTATATCTAAGGGCTGGAGTAATAAATGTGGGACAGGACATTACATCCTGTGTTTTAACAATTATGTTCATTTTGCAAGTTCTTCTAATGAATTCTTTAGACTGTTCGTCTAAAGTGGCAATTGAACTTTTGACACCGGCAACGATATCTTCTAAAGGTTTAATATGACATAAATTGAATTTTAAACCCCTATTTAGAAAAGCTAATTTGTCCTTATTTGTTTTTAACACAATATGGCTGCTCTAAATTTCTTACTGCATAGACTGTTAACCTTTCCTTTACACAAAGATCGATATACCACTGAACTTCAGACCATAAAAAGCATCGCTGTGTATAATGGTTTCCCTTCTAACACTATCGACAGTTTGATTAGGAAACAAAAAACAAAATTGCACGTTCGAAATTCAACAACTCTCGTCAGTCTTAGAACTGAAGGACCCAAGTACATCGAAATTCCGTTTTACCGAGCTACAAAGGGCCTAGCATTTTTAAAGAATCGGGCCATAAAGTTGTGTATGGTTCAATTGGAAAATCTAAAAGCCAAACTTAGGACTTCAGAGAGATCTGGAATTTACGAAATTAAATATTCCCATTGTAGGTAATTCTAAATATATTGGGTAAACACATCGTAATTTTGGCACTAGATTTAAAGAACATTTAGCTCATTTTAGATTCAACAGATTCGAAAAATCGAGTATTGCTCAAAATATTTACGAAACAGGTCATAGTATAAAAGAGGATGACCTAACAAAAAATCTTTTGAAAGCTTGGCCATTTTTAAAAACCTAAACTTTTGAACAAAGACAATAAATCTCTCCCTTCCTCCATCTTGTATGATTTGTTGAAGTTAAATTAATCGTCGGCCATGTTAATTGGCCCTCGGCCACGTCCTCCGAGTCAGACAGTATAAATAGCTGTAAAATGCGCGGAAATCGTCCACTTCCATTTGTGATTTGGTCACGAGCATATCGTTGCCATTTTGCTGTGTAAGTTTTCGTAGCTACTAATGATGACAGTTTTGCTGCCGAAATACGCATTTAGCAGTTGTTAGATATTTATGTGGTGAGGGGTTTTAACGAACTTGTGATATTTCCAAACCACAGCTCCATCAGTGTTTTATTTTATGATTCTCATAATCTTTCAAATCTGTTACAGGAAGTTTTCTCGGGCGCTTTTTTATGGCGATTTTAATCTCACCGTTCTTTCATAATCCTTTCTATTGTTCTGTCGAATTTTTTCGTTGCTTCACAAGTTTTTTTCTTTAACACGTACTCTTACGAGTTTCTTCTTCCTTCTTGGATAAAAAGTACTGGAACACATTGTACACTACTTCACGCGTTTGAGCATTCAAAGCTTTTGGGAAATAGCCATTGTCAAGCAGTTTACGGTGAACTAAAATGTTTGGCAAGGGCCAACCGTATTTAAATGCGCTTATTTTTGCTAATTATAATGACTTCTTAATATAACTCATTTTGCTTGATATGTTTGTGATACGTTCTAATAAGTATCTAATTGTAAAGAGTTGAAAGTTAAAGAGTCAACATCTTGGGGTAAATATCAGTGAGTAATTTTATTTGAAGGTACTAATCATCAAAACATGTGAATAAATTAAATATTGGTATCTACCAACTGATAAGAAATAGAAGAAACACTATGCCACTGCATTTAGTGTTTTACGGATTCGTGTCTACCCGCTGTCGATCGGCATGCGTCGGCCGCTAGCCTTCCCTCGTGGACCCAGCTGTACGCCCATAGGGAACCAAAATTTTGCCTTATGTGCAATAGGAACCTAAAAGCTCAAATGGAACCGCTTCGGACTTGTAGTGAAAGGCAAAATTGGGGCGGTAGGGTACTATTTATCTAAATACTTACAAAAATAACTATAATATATTAATGCAGCACATAGGTACATTTTCTCACAAGTTGCATACGTGCGTTTCGGCTAAAGTTGTGCGCAGCCAAGCACCGCACCAAGGAAAATGCTGTTAGTTGCGCCGGTTTTACAACGCCCTCCGATTTCTGTCATATTGATCCAACCACCGTGGGTCTAGCGCGGGATACTCAAATCCTCCAACAACCCCCGAACAGCTACGACAACCAACGAATGCTGCGAGTGCATGCTGGATTTGGAAGTTCTCCATCCATTGTAATTATTGTTTAGGAGATAATCACTGTCAAAAAATCTTGAAAATATTATTTTACTAATGCCCGATTTTAAATATTGATCAAT
This sequence comes from Agriotes lineatus, assembly GCA_940337035.1. Classification (NCBI taxonomy): domain Eukaryota; kingdom Metazoa; phylum Arthropoda; class Insecta; order Coleoptera; family Elateridae; genus Agriotes; species Agriotes lineatus. The sequence goes on from CALNHX010000474.1 coordinate 180,285, forward strand.
AAGTCGTAAACATATTTAATATTTTAGAAATTTTAGAAATTACAAAAGTTTCACAACTTTTGGTTGCTTCATCAGTTGTTTTAAAAAAGTTATATTTAATATTGAGATTACATATCTGAAAGAAATAAAATTAGATTAGCGAACGCATTCACTTCAGTAAACCTGTATACTTACATTTATGTTACAACTAGCTGGCCCGGCAAACGTTGTTCTGCCCAAAAATAATTTGTCTCTGAAACCCCGTTTAACCACTATCGAGTTTTAATTTTATATCATGTCCATCGTCTTGGACTTAAAAATGTATGCCATTTTCTAGCTCTAACCCGCGACTTCGTACGCGCGAGGTTCCTTATTTGTGTATTAAATAATGACTAATTATTTTCTGTCATCACATCCCATCTTATCCCATCCCATCCCCGTCCCCGTCCCATCCCGTACCGTCCCGTCTCGTACCGTCCCGTCCCGTCCCGTCCCATCCCTTTCCGTCCCGTCGCGTCCCTTTCCGTCCCTTCCCGTCTCGTCCAGTCCCGTCCCGTCCTGTCCCGTCCCGTCCCCTCCCGGCAAACGTTGTTCTGTCCAAAAATAATTTGTCTCTGAAACCCCGTTTAACCACTATAGAGTTTTAATTTTATGTTATGTCCATCGTCTTGGACTTAGAAATAAATGCCGTTTTCGCAATCAACGTCCCAAAAAACCTCAATAACGACACCCATATCGATTTGTAGGCTTATTTACCCCATTTCACCCTCTAAGGGGTAGCGAACCCGACAGACGTTGTCCTGTCCGAACATTGATTTTCCTGCTATTAGCGGGTTCAGCAAACGTTTTTCCGATATTCGAATTTTCGATTTCTTTCATTTTAAAAACATGCTAATAGCTACAACTATTTTCATTATCCGTAGCGCGCTGGTCTTCGACGACCTATGTTAACTCGTCGTGCCTTTGGCATTGTAACGGACACTATAAAACGACACGGAAATGTTTTCACAATCACTTGTGCACAAACCAAATTTGAATGTCTGACTGACTGACTGACTGCGACGACTTATGTAAAGCATTTGGAATTACATAAGCTATTAGTGTCTTATCTCTTCCGCTTTCGGTTACCTGATGCGGATTATGACATTATGGGGAAAACCCTTCAAACCATTAAGCACAGGTGTGACTGAAAATACAAACAACACACTTTCGATATTTTCCAATTTTCCGGCTTTGCCTTTCAATTTTCTTAATTTTTCATTCCGTAAGAAGATGAATAAAATAGGTAAAGTCGTTCTCAAGTTATGGCGTGACCAAGGGAAATAGGGATTCATTTATATATATATATATATATAGTTATAGCGAAAAGGCTTCCAGGCACGATACATCAAAGTTAGGGACGAGAGTGGGGCACTACTCCGCGATAAAATTAGTATAACTAGTAGATGGAAAGAATATTTCATAAATTTGCTGAATAGACTAGAGGCAAGGCACCAGAAAGAGAGAACGTATGCAAGACCTGAACCAGAAATTGAAACGCCTACTTACGAAGAGAGTAAGAATAATAAATACTTTCAAGAAAAAAAAATTGAAATGATAATAGCAGGAGGATTGAATTATGGAAACGAATACACTTAATACTCGAAAAAATATGGGAGGAAGAAAGAATACCTGAATCCTGGAAGACGGGCAGCATAATACCCATACATAAGAAGGGGGACAAGACGAGATGCACAAATTATAGAGGAATCTACTTGTTAAATACGTCGTATACGATCTTATCTACGATTATACACAATAGATTAGTAAATTATACCGTCGAGATGTTAGGAGACTACCAAAGTGGTTTTAGAGCATCAAGGGCCACTACAAATCATATAGTTACGATACGACAAATAATGGAAAAAACGTGGGAATGTAACATCGACATATACCACCATCAGTTTAACTAAAGCACTATAGATGTGAGTAATATCGACCTTCATTTTGTTTCCTGCTTGGTGGAAGTAAAGCACTGTATATATAGTGCCTTAGTGGAGGTTAACACATGCCGTGTATGTAAAACAGACGTAAAAATCTTTAAAAAAACGTATAGCAATTGATTGCAATTCATAGCCAATTTTTCTCAATAACGAAAATCGAAGTATAATACATTTTTCGAACGACATTTCACAATTCCTGAGTGGTTTGACTTCCTCTAACTATATTAAAATTCTTAAAAGATGACACTTTGATAATCAAACGCTTGTGAGTCCTCTAGTTTAGATACGCGGCGAATTGTTTACTTTCACCAAGCTGGAAACAAGATGGAGGTCGATATTACCTACTTTAACTGTCGAAATACGTATCTGGAGAAGACAAAAATATGTAAGAAGTGTTTTGATTCTACAACGCATGTAATAAACTTCAGTTGCTTGTTTTAGGAAAGAGATTATTGACCTTGTATAATCATCTAGTATAGCAGATAATTTAGAAATATTACCATTTTCACTTATTAATTTGTTTTTCTTTGCCACACCCACTACCTACTTACTAACTTAATCTTAAGATAATCAGTGAGATATTTAGCATACAACTTTATGATTGTAGTTGTTGAAGTTAGCTATACCTGCTTGATCCTCTTTTGTAACATCCCACATAAAATACTCATATAGGGTAATAGCAAACACGTATTTGATATTTCCTGGACAATGTTAGAACAACCCCCACACAACTACATCTAGTACGATTTGTTGATTGTCTATGGACAAGACCTGGTGTGGTATGTGAATTATCAGAAACCTTACATTTTACGAGTGCATACTAACTTTCATGGTTCTATAAAGTAAAAATATATTTTATTTGATTTGAAGAATAAAATCCGTTCATCTTATAATTTTCACTACTTGAACATAATAAAGAACAGGGTACATTTTACAACTTATATTTACGAGATTTCGGTCGAATTCAAGCAAATTATTATAATTTATAAGTTTATTATACAATATAAAACATTTTGTTATCATTTTTTGTGCCAGATAGTAAGTTTAATAGATAACTAGGCATATTCGAATGCGATATAGTTGCAATTTAGTAAGAGAGCAAAAGAAATAAACAACCACTACTTAAGAAGTATTTCGTCACAAGTACCACTAACTTACTTTTCCAAAGGTACTTGGTTGTCCGCTGCACTTCCACCATTCCGTGAATCTATTATTCGACTATCAACCATATCATCTGCTGAAACAATATCCTTGATAAAGATTGTGCGAACGCTTTAGTTTCTTACTACATTTCTCCTGTTTCCGGTGTTTCCTCTTATTGTATATTTTGACCGGGCACACCAAAAGCGTTATGGCTACTATGAAAAACAGAATTCAGAGCTACGTCGGCATAATATGGTAAAACTAAATTATCGGCTTTGTGTGGCTTCCGCTTCTTCAGTGTTGCAATGCATTTCCACCGTCTCGCCTACTTTGCGCTGATACATGACTTCAGGCTCGATGGTGAAATCGGGAGGCTTCCGAACCAGGACCAGCATGGGCCTCGAAAAGCACTCAGAGCTGGGCAAATTAAGTTAAAAAAATAATTAATTACCAATTACTAGTTACCGCTCAATCAAGTAATTGAATTAATAGATTTTCAACTACTCAACTGAAATAGTAATTCGATTAGCAATTCCTTGGTAATTGTAATTGGGCAACATAAATTACTTGCACTAAAAATTTTTGTCTATTTGTATTTAGTACTATTTAGATAACCATGTGCTAGTACATCGTTTCAAATAAACAAATTGAAATTAATAAATAATTACTATAAACCAATATTGGATAATAAAGCTATGTATTGTCAATAGTTGTGGAAAACATTAACACTGCACTTAACGCAAACATATTGTTCACTTCTTACACAATAATTATTAGCAATCCACAATACTATATTTTTCACCTCCTACACTACACAAGAACAACACTTGCATATCCCATCTACAAACATACGCGCCAGCACCACATATCTCTTTGCTCGTGCACCAAACTGGCTGTTATCCGACTAGTCATAGAAAATAATTAATTATACTTATATTGCTCCAGGAATGTCCTATTGCTATTTGCTTAACATGAAACAATAAGGCCTTATCTTATTTTTTTGCCTCCTGGACATTTAATACCCTATTGAGGTCAGTAATTTAGTAATTTACTTACCATAAGGTAATTCAATTACCGCAAGTAATTCAAAACTTGAAAAGCAATTTAAATACTTTAAAGTAATTTAATTATTAAAAAAATTGAGTGATTAAATGTAATTACTTTAAAAAAGTAATTATCAAGTAATTTTTAACAAAAATGGCAATTACCAATTACAATGTTACAATATTCCGCATTTGAATGTCGAGCTGAGCAGAGCAGTCGTATTGCACGTGAGGTTCTTTGTGTGGTTCTGTTGATAGCGTGATACCGACAAACCAACATGAGTATAAGAGCTCAGGAGGACCAAATTAAAGAGGCAATTAACGAAACGTTAAACGAAGACTGAAAGAAAAAGTTGACCGATAGTATTGTTACCGCTGCGCTGTAACTATTACGCTTGAAACCAGACTGGCAGCGCTAGGCAAAAAGCAGGACGACATGGGAGGGAAAATTAACACACTTCTTAGCGAAAACGCTAAACTCAAACAAGAAAATGCAACCCTTGCATAGCTGATACAGAACAGTGAGCAATGAGTGAAAATGTTGAAGGTAAAGTAATTTCCTTTTTTAATCTACAACTGGGCGTTGATCCTCTTCCAGATGCTATCTATACATGCCATCGACTGGGGCCTCTAAGGAGAGGAAGAATTAGACCAATTACAGTAATATTTGTCTGGTACAGGTGCCGGAGTGTTATTTTTAATAACAAGAAAAATCTTCAGGATACCCACTTCAGAATTCAGGAGGACCTAACACGCAGTCAACAGGAGCTGTAGAAAGTGGCAAAAGATAAATTCTCCAAAGAACGGATATGGACCTTTGATGGTAAAGTTTTTGTATTTCACCTCAACAAAAAGCATTTGGTGAGGACCATGTGGAAAATAAATTACTGTAGCTTGTCAGGCCATTTTTAATTTCAATAGTTACGTGACCATTTGGAGCAGTTTTGGTACAAAGTTGACGAGTTCGATTGTATATAGGTTCCTTTTCAGTCATATTTTTTCGTATAATACTTCAGCTAATTGCATCTAAAAATTTTAAAGGTGACACGCACGCACCTTTTGGTTCTCAACGAGGTTCAGCGTAGCCGTTCCGGGCTCTAGTCATTAGATTTGCAGGTGCATTCGTTTCGCCACGTTAAGAGCGCTTGGCTACTGCAATTTCAAAACATAGTCAATTGGAGCAAGCGAGATATTTTCCTAAATAATTTAAACTTCTGTTGCACTCTTCCGACTGCGGGCCGTCGCGCCCGCTGGGAGATTCGATTTGATTGGCTGCAGGTGCGAGCACGCTTCAGGCATCTGGCGCGAAAAGGTCGCTTGGCTGGGGGACTTCTTCACGGACCGCTAAAGCAAGAGGTGATGTTTGTTTTGTGGGGTGAGCTCATGTGCCCTGTGTTGTTCGTATAACCGCCAGCTTTGCAAAATTTTGTTGGGTCGTAAAGGGGCCTTCTTCCCGTAGCTGTGGGGACCCAAAACTACAGAGCTGTACAAACCTTCGGTCTCGTCCGTTCCGATTTTCCCGAGTGGGACTTAATTCAGACCTACCAATTTGGGGATTACTCTCAGGGGCCACTCGACTCCCACGCTTCCTCAGACAGCAAGTTTGTTGCACTGGTGAGCTTGCCAGCCGTCGTAACGCAATCGCTTGGCTGACCCATTCAGGTTCTTCTTCTGCTAGTGCTGATCCGTTAACAGATATTAGCGATCATTCTGGCTATTTGGACCTTATTTACCGCGGCTCTAAAAAGTGCCGTTGTTGTGGTATTGTACCATGTTCTTAAATTTTTTAACCACAATATCCTTCTCCGTTCTGGACCTCTCTTTCCAAATACTTTGCCCTGCAATACCAGCTGAAGCAATCGATATCTCTCTCCATTTCTCATTATGTGACCTAAATATTGAAGTTTCCTAGTTTTTATGGTTTTTATTACTTCTCTATCTTTGTTCATCTTTTGTAACACTGTGATATTGGTAATATTTTGTGTCCACGCGATTCTTAATATACGCCTATACAGGGTGTTTTAAACGAAGTGTGCACTATTGCTAACTTCTTTATTATTGGACGTACGATATCGGTTAAATTAGCAAACTAGTAGCATTTTTTCTGTTGATTAGAATGGCGAAAACAGAAAAACAATTGAACATCGCCTTCTCGAGAAATTTGGAAAAGTTTACTTTTGTTAAATGGAACACCCTGTATATTTTTATATAAAACGATTGAAATTCGTGATCTAAACATAAAACTTCATATAAGGTGCGGGCCTAAAACTGAAAATGACCGAGTTATTCCAATTACTTACTTTTAGACGAGGTGGCTGTGTATCCATAAAATAAAATTTGTGTTTAAATAAACATTGTAAATAAATCTAAATAACATCATTTATTAGACAATTAAAAAACAACTTACTAAAAGAAAAAACCTATTACTAAAAAAATTATTTTATAACAAATGCTCAAACACACAGCCACGTCGCGTCGTCTAAAAGTAAAAAGTTGTAATAACTCGGTTATTGTTAGTTTTAGGCCTGCACCTTCTATGAACTTTTATGTTTAAATAGCGATTTTCAATCGTTTTATATAAAAATATACAGGGTGTTCTATTTAACAAAAGAAAAGTTTTCCAAATTTCTAGAGAAGGCGATGTTCAATTGTTTTTCTGTTTTCGCCATTCTAATCAACAGAAAAAATGCTACTAGTTTGCTAATTTAACCGATATCGTACGTCCAATAATAAAAAAGTTAGCAATAGTGCACACTTCGTTTAAAACAGGCTGTATAGCCACATTTCGAATGCTTCAAGCTTTTTTGTTGTTGCTTCATTGAGGGTCCATGATTCTGCGCCATATAATAAAACAGGAAAGATGTAACAGCGCAGTAGTTTTATTTTCATAGGTATATCCAAGTCATGACTTATGAATAAGGCTTTCATTTTAACAAACGCAACCCGAGCTTTTTCTATTTTTCATTTTATTTCAATGGAGTGCTCCCAATTACTATTTAAAGTGGTTCCTAAGTAATTGTATGTATGCACCCTTTCTATGGGTTTGTCTTTAATTATTTATTGACACGGAGGTATCCCATCTTTAGAGATTACCATTCAGGTAGCGTGTGTATTTAGTATTAACCTAATTCATTCAACTGTTCCGGCTTAATTTATGTATTTACTTGCTAACGCAGTGCCGATGGGCCGAGGCCGTTTAATAATCAAATTCATTCAACTGTTCAGGCCTAATTTATGTATTTACTTGCTAACGCAGTGCCGATGGGCCGAAACCGTTCAATAATCAAATTCATTCAACTCTTCAGGCCTAATTTATAAGATTATTTGCTGATTCATAACTGCCTACCAAGGCCTCTTGTAAAACTAAATTTATTCAGTTGTTCGCGCATAATTTGTGTGTTATTTGTTGCAACATTACTAGCGTCGCTAAGGCCGCGGTGAACTAATTTCATTTGCTTGTTTAATTATAATTAGAGTTAAAGCGTCTCCCAGCTGGGTTATAGATTTAGCCCATTTTTTGTGTTTACATTGTGTGTACCAATCCTAGTTACATGTTTCTAGACCAATAGATCGGTTTATAGGACAACGCCATATGATTTCCGACGAGTCTGTGCATGCTTATTTTCAGGGTATGTTATATACTATGTAAAGCTAAATGTACGGTGAAGCCTGGTGTTTAAGCGTGACAGGTAAGTTAGCGACGCTTGCCGCTGCAGCTTCGAGAGTTGTGAAGCCGAGCACTTGTATCATACCCCGTTTGGCCTTCGAGGTTCTGTTAAGCGTGGGTTTCCAGATTGAATCTCGTGGCGCCCATTTCTTTTGCAACACCCTATATGTATACCGCTACGCTTGCCCTATAGTGTATTGCTTCTAGGACCACGCCCATCTCCCTGAGCGTATCAAGCCGTGGCCTTTTTAGCCTGTTTGGTAAGATTTCCAGGGTAAATGTTGACGTCTCTCTGATTTGATTAAGCATTTGGCACTCCCTCACTCGTGAGTGTCGTAAAAACAGTTTGATACTGTAACAAGCTTAGCACACCTAAATGTACGGTCACTATCAGCACATTATCGTGATTTCAAGAACCTAGTCTTATCAAACCTTTATGATGCATTGGCGGCCTCGGAGACATGGTTAAATTCAAATATCAGTACAAACAATATAAGAATTGAAGTGTACGACAGAATTGGACGTGAGGGAGGAGTAGCAATTTATCTCTTATCAAAATACAATTACGCTGTTATTCATACAAGTAACGAAATTGAACAACTTTGGAGTAAAGTGCGTATGGATCATAATAATATTGGCTTGTCAGTAGCGTACAGACCGCCATCAATTTATTATGTTGAATTTTTATTGTTTTTCAGGCAACGGTTGATGATATACTACCATGTGTTGACGGTATTTTCTGCTTTGCAGATTTCAATATCGACCTTTTTCAATCCGAAAATCTAAACGCTACTCATGCATGCACTGTTTTTGAGGGTTTAGGATTAACACAAATAGTACAACAACCTCCTAGAGTTACTGATTTTATTCATCTACATCAATTGATTACATTTTAACCACAAATACGGAATGCGTCATATCAACAAATGTTTTAAACGTATCCGAAATTAGTAATTAGATTATGATCTAGTCTCATGTTGTTTAACTCTCAAAAAACCTCATAATCTTAATCATAAACTTTTTGCAACTTTAAAGATTTTGATTATCTAACATTTAATGATCATTTAAGCTCTCTGCCGTGGAACATTTTATATGAACTACCGACTATTGATAACAAAATAAACTTTCTAACCAGTAATATACAAATATTATTAGACATTAATGCACTCTTAATTACATGTAGGGTTACTAAAACATTTGCACCCTAGATGACAGCTAATCTCCGCGAAATGATAAGACACTAAAAATAAAGCTTTAAATTTTCACAAAAGAAGTAGGTCTTCGGTTGATTGGCGAACTTATAGAGTATTGAGGAATGCTGTAAATGCCGCAATTAAAAAAGAAAATATACGGTTGCGCCCACCCCAGAAAAGCTCCCTTCGGTGCTTTCCAAGAATACTTTGACGCTCAGCATCACTCCGTTTCGCTAGTACAATGTAATGTTATGAACCAGTTATTTATCATAAAAATTGTCAATACGCACTTCACTCCGCTTCACAGTTCAATGTTGTGAATCAGTCTATTGTTATAAAAACTATTGACGCTGCTTTCCATGAATACTGCGGCACCTTATCTTCGTGTTTATTATCAAATTGAATGTGTTATTAATGAGTGTATTTAAGAAATCAGTTGAACGTTGTAAAAAAATGCTGTGCGTTATATCATGTAAAAAATTAAAAACAAAAATTTATTTTAATGATTAACCAAAACAAATTTATTAATTATTTCATTCCAGTAAAATTTTAACAAAAACAAAAATCAATTCATGAAATTAACTGAAATACTACAAATTGTAAAATCTAATCAATTCAATTTTGTATGTGTTGTGTGCTTCTTAAGAAACTGGCGACCGGAATCGTGTACACATACAAACATACGTACACCGCACAGCACGTTAAGGCACCCTCCAATACGAGGAAGGTATCTAGTGGGCTGTGGTCTTCACCAAAAGATCCACACAGCCGAGACGGAGATTTGGTATAGTGGTTCATTAGTCGGTTGACACGAAATTTTAGAGATATTTAACTCAGAGTTGTTTTCGATATGAGGGTTTTTTATTTTGTAGTAAAGCAAGCAGCGTGTGCAGTTTGCCAGTTCTGCATATTAAGCCATTTTAGATCTAATAACTTATGACTTACCCTTTCATACTGTCTAATGCCATAAATCAATCGTATACACGAATTTTGTAATTTTTGTATTCTGTTACTGTCGAATTTGGTTATGCACGTATTGTATACAGTATCTGCATGATCAAAACAAGATAACACCAATGTGTTGCACGATATAGATTTAATCTTGACACTGAAAGAGTGCCTATGTTGATATATTGTATTGCTTTGAGAATGCAATACGCCTCTTGCAGGCAACGTGAGATGTGTTGGGTAAATTTAAGGTCAAATCTACGTAAAGCTTCAAGTTCCGCACTGCATCTTTTAATGGTATAAGTTTTTGCTTTACATTTACTGCAATATTGTTATAAATTTTGGTTCTATCGGTTTTCTTGTCAAGCAGAATAGCAACTGTTTTAGTTGTATTAAGTTGTAGACAATGTTGTAAAAAATGATCTATATTCCCTAGATCGTAATTTAAAGCAGTGATAGATTGACTAATTTCAAACGGACTAAATGACAAGTATAATTAGGTATCATCACCGTAGCAGTGAAGCTTAGCAGATAATACAGCTGTTTGTATTTATGACATATAGATACAGAACAAGATCGGTTCAAGCACTGACCCCTTTGGGACCTAAGAAGTTAACATTTGATATGTGGAAACACAGCCCTGATATCTGGCAGCTTGTGTTCTGCTAGTTAAGTAACTAGCAAACATTTGTACAGCACTTTCAGAAATACCGATAAATGCGATAAAGATATGAGAAGATCGTGATTTAGTATATCGAATGCTTTTGAAAGGTCTAACAAAACTGTTGTGAGTTGTGTGAGTTTACTGCAATCCGACCCCGTCAAAATGTCGTCTGTTATGTTCAGAAGGGCTGTACTACAGCTATAATTTGGTCTAAATCCGGATTGTATTGCAGGAATAATGTTAAATTTTGATAGATGTGCCTGTAATTGAGCAGTCATGATATTTTCAAGAATTTTGGATAAAGTTGGTAAAATACTGATTGATCGTATATCTTTCAAAGCTGTAACTGCGGAGGTTTTTGGTATAGGCGTGACTAGTGCCATTTCCCAAGATGGCGGATAAATATCGTTAGCTAGACAGTAATTTATAATATGTGTCAGATATGGCAGAAGGACTAGAATACACAGACGAATTGTATGTAGGTGTATACCATCGCCACCTGAGACGTTACTTTTTATTTGCAGAATCGTTTTGAAAACAATTTCTTCATCAACCTGAATCAAGCTAAATTCTGTATTTACAGAGGCCCATACATTATTCCTACAGTAAGCCATAAGCTTGTCGTTAGGAACGACTTTTGGCACTGAATCAATAAAGAAATTGTTAATTGTTTCTGCATTATTAATTAAAATTCAAAAATTTACTTGAAGATTTAAAATTTAATTTGGTTAACTCATTCCAAATAACCTTTGAACTATGGTTTTTAAATTTAAAATTATAATATGCCTTTTTTACTTCGACACGAAGTGTACGAAGTATTGAAATTCCCTCATATCAAAAACCATTTGGAGTCAAATATCTCTAAAATTTCGTGTCAACCGACTAATGAACCCACTATACCAAATTTCAGCCTCGGCTGTGCGGATCTTTTGGTGGAGGCCCCAGCCTACTGGATCCCTCCCTCGCATTGGGGGGTGCCTAAACGTGCTGTGCGGTGTACGTATGTTCGCATGTGTACACGATTCCGGTCGCCAGAAACCTTCCTGAAGTCTTGGATCTTTTTCATACGATAGGTCGTCCGAAAATAAAGGCAGCATCAACTTTTGAGATATTTCAAAGGCATAAATCCAAAGATATGGCACTTTCTGATCTTTTTCATACAACACTAAAACCTCGCTAAACCGATATATAAACAAAAATCAAAGTCTCGATATACCGACATCAATTCAAAAATGACCGTTCCCACGTGTGACCTACGTGCCATGGGTGTGACCCATGTGCCACGGGTGTGAACCACGTGCCAATTTTTAAATTTAATTAAACTTGTTCAAAAGTTATTTTGTCATAACTGTTTTTTAAGAATAGCACACAACACATACAAAGTTGAATTGATTAGATTTGCCAATTTTTAGTATTTAAGTTAATTTCATGAATTGATTTTTTGTTTATGTTAAAATTTGATTGGAATGAAATAATTAATAAATTTGTTTTGGTTAAGTATTAAAATAAATTTTTGTTTTTTTATTTTTTTACATGATATAACGAACAGCATTTTTTTACAGCATTGAACTGTGAAGCGAAGTGAAGTGCATATTGACAATTTGTATGATAAATAACTGATTCATACTATTTCATTGTACTAGCGAAACAGAGTGATGCTGAGTGTCGAAGTATTCTTGGAAAGCACAGAAGGGCGCTTTTCTGGGGTGGGGGATGGGTCTTGGACACAACGCCCACTGGTCACAACGTCCACCACCTAGTATGGCCGCCATGTTGGACACAACGTCCACTTTTAAATTTGGTCATAACGTCCACCCTGGTCACAACGTCCACCGCCACAACGCCCACTCTGGTCACAACGTCCACCTTCGCATTTGGTCATAACGTCCACCTTGGACACAACGTCCACCGCCACAACGCCCACTCTGGTCACAACGTCCACCGACGCCTCTTGAGAATAACAGTTTACGGCGTCGGTCGTAACGTCCACTCTGGACACAACGTCCACCGCCATATCGCCCACTCTGGTCACAACGTCCACTTTCAAATTTGGTCACAACGTCCACCTTGGACACAACGTCCACCGCCATAACGCCCACTCTGGTCACAACGTCCACCTTCGCATTTGGTCATAACGCCCACCTTGGACACAACGTCCACCGCCATATCGCCCACTCTGGTCACAACGTCCACTTTCAAATTTGGTCACAACGTCCACCTTGGACACAACGTCCACCGCCATATCGCCCACTCTGGTCACAACGTCCACTTTCAAATTTGGTCACAACGTCCACCTTGGACACAACGTCCACCGCCATAACGCCCACTCTGGTCACAACGCCCACCTTCGCATTTGGTCATAACGTCCACCTTCGACACAACGTCCACTTTTGTTTTACTGGTTATTTATTAATACATTTTTAACTGCCTTCGTTAATACTTTTTGAGTGGACTAATGTTCTTTAGAATTTTAAAAAATATTGGTTTTAGGCTATTTTATGTATTTTTTGAACCAATGTATAGTTTCAACCATTTCCTCCCCATTCTTGACGATTTTGGTCCTATTTTCTGCTGGATTTTGTCTAGTGTATGTATTCCCAGCTCGTTTATCATATAAATCGGTATACGAAGAATAATGGTCCTGTCATAACACTAAATATAACGATTCGTTGGTTTACATGAATAACTGTTTTCTTATTGTATCGGAAAGTATTCAAACCTTCCCTATCAAAAATATTTTTATTTTCAACGTTTTACTTAGAAATTTCCAAATTTTGGTTTTGTAACTATAAACGAGAAAGAGATACCGTCGCTAAAATAAAACGTGGTTGTCGGTGCTGTCCTACTAAGTACAAATCCCCTATTTGCTTTTAGTGTTTTACCACATACTTTAGAATATTTTAATGCTTATAGTAATGTAGTTTCTTAATGTTACCTAGGGTCTCTAAATGACATTGACAAATTAGGCAGCTCTGTTAGTTAACTGGGTCAGATAGAGGACCTTCAGGGCCGATTTTAGATATTTGCGGACCCTAGACGAGAGAGTCAAACATGGGGTTTAGTGGTGGCATGATTTTAAATGACAGCGCGGCCCATTTCACTTTCACCAAACATATATTACACGTGAATTCCCGAAGCAAATAAAGATAAAAGCCAGCTGAAGAAAATACATATATTTTTCCACGATTGGGAGTAAAAATCAGTTTCTAGATTGGTTATAAAAATTGTGGCAGAATTTTCATTTTAAAGCATATATTCATTATAAAAATATATAAGATGTATGTTGTTACTTATAATACAATTCAACGCCTACTAAATATTGCAGCATAATTCCAATTGACTGGAACGCTTTATGAAAATAATTGTTTCTACTATAGGTCGTGGACAAAATAATATATACAAGGCAGGAGTGAACGCGGGCTTCGCCCTTGGGCTTTAAACTTACACTTCGAACAAAATCATGCTTTACTCTTTTTTCTGTATAATGTACTATGTAATTGTTTAAAAAAGTCATTTTAATAGGAACAGTACTAAAAAATCTAAATGGGTTTACACCGAACTTCCCTCGCGCGAATTAGATCAATTTACAAATTTTAAAAAATCTATCCCGCTGGGGTTTGAACCCGCCGCATCTGCATAGCGATCGTAACCGCACCTGCGTAGCAATCGACTGCATCGAAAAGTCGAACTGCGCCATTGAGCCTAATTGAAATGAGTGCGACGCGCGCTTCTATTTAAAGGAACGGTCTTACTGTTGAAACGTTTTTACCCTTTTGTGACATTATCCTGTATCTGTTGAGTCCTATTTTCGACAAGTGTAAAGCCTGACCTATGTGAAAATTATGACTTCCTTCTATTTTAAAATAAACGCAAAAATAAACAAAGTGTTATTTTTTAAGGTGCTCACCTTGTATATGTTTGTCTGATATTTTCCCGGTTTCATTCCAGGTATATATATATATATATATATATATATATATAATGTGTATGCAAAATATCATCTTCCTCCGACAAATAGTTTTTGAGTTATACCGCCAACAGACAGACGCCTCTTTTTCGTCATCTAGAGACCCTGAAACCTGAAGAAATCTCGGAAGGTAATTTTTTCGTGATTACAATACTTCCTTCGTCTTTCAGACGATGGAAGTAAAAAGTAACAAAATGAAAATAAATTACAACTAATAAACAATACCTAACTAATAAAGAAAATATCGTTTTTTGTTTAGAATTAATTCAGTGAAATCGTTTAATATCTCGTCATAATTCAAAGACCGCATTGCTTCTGCTTCTATCTGAATTATAGATAACGTTAAAGCTCTGCCCAATACAGTTTGGTAGATATAATTTTTAAGTTTTAAAAGTGAGACATATTTTTCTAGAAGCATTACAAATCGACATAGTAAAATATACTCTTAAAATATTTCTACATTGGGAAGTTTAGAAATAATAATATTTTTTATTATAAATTTTACATCTCATAAGGCGAGTTTAAAGAATTCCTCGTAGGGCTGTCAATATTCTGAAAGGCCTGACGAAGACACTGGTGTGCATTTATGTTCAGTTGACAGAGTCGAAATTAAACAATTTGTACGTGTAATCACAACTTAAAATATTAATAACTGTGCTAGAGTAGCCAATAAAACAATATTGCATCATACACAATTACGTCTTAACTTTTTATATGTATAAATAACATAAGTTGTCAGAAAACCAGTAAAACAATCATTTTTTCCATCTTAAATGGTTATCTGTAATTATTACTATATACTTTTATGTTGGTTATCGAATTTATTTGGACAGTTGAATTTTGAATTTTACAGCAAGTATATTCAGAAAATTAATTTTTGTATAAAATAAATGGTATACATTTAGTTTTTTCAATATTTAAAGTGAGGAAGTTATGCCATTTCACCAATTTCTTTATTAAAAAGTCATGGTATACACTGTCAAAGGATTTTATACTGTATAACTTGCGTAAATTCTTGAAATTAGATAGTGTAAACGTCTTTTTTAGCCAAACAGTGTAGATGAAACTACTTTGTGAGTTGTAAAAAATCAATAAGTCATTTTTTAATTAATTTTGCTACTATTTTAGCTAGAGATGGTAGCAACAATATTGGCCCATAATTTTCAACAACATCCTTCCTATTATTTTGAATATTTGTACGGAATGTACAATGGCAGTTTTCAGTACATCTGGAAATATATCAGTGTTTAGGACTTGATTTAATACAAACTGCATTGGTTCGATAAAATACTGTTTTCTTCTTTTTATTGATTTTAAGTTTTCGTCAGTCAAGTTCTCTATTTCTGATGATGTGGTGTTCATTAAATTATCTATTTCTTCCTTAGTTACTAGGGATAAAAATAAGGTCGAATTACCTGGGGAAACATTTTTATTATTAATGTATTGATTCATTAATTAATTTTATTCGCAATCACATTGTAATGTGTCAATTTCATGACATAACAACAGCTGGGAACTAGATGATTACTTGAAACTAGCCAGGAAATTATTACATACTCCGAAAAATATTACATACCTGAAGAGTGGGGTGTTTCCATGGTAACAAAACATTGAGTGGGTTGTTTTCATGGTAACAAAAATATTAGCTACATCAAGATATCTATTATTCAGAATTCAATTGTAGTTATTTTTAAAATTAGATGATTGCAAATAAAATAGTATACATACCACGGTGGAAAGTTTCATCCCTGTCTCGAGATAAAGTTAACCTCGACGCTACGCGTCTCGGTAAACTACCTAATCTCTCGACAGTAATGAAACACTTCCCACCTCGGTATGTAATATACTATTTTACCCTAAGTAGGTACATCAGCCATATCTTTACCTACCTCACTGAAATATCCATTAAATTCATCAGCGATTTCCTTTTCATTCTGGAGTTGTGTACCATATTTTGATATATTTGTTTTATGGTAGATTTACAAACAAGCACGAACATTCATACTGTAGTTTGCAGTTTTCCAGAGGCCTTTCGGATCAGAAGTTTTACTTACTTGTTCAGTATAATAATTACACTTAGCTGTTTTTATTCAAGTTGGTAATATATTGTAGTAATTTTTATAAGTTTATCGAATTTCATAAAGTAGTGCACTACATTTCTACATTAAAAACCGTTGAGTAACGTGATATTTTTCACCATAGCAACCATTACAGCATAGCAACGGCGATTCGTTTTACGTTTGGCACTGTCAGTCTATATACATAATACTCGAAGTTATCAAGTTAGGTTTTGCGTAAGTTTTTGACACAGACTGCCGCAAAACTTGACCTGCTAACCTCAAATTTGACAAAAACTTACAGTGATCACGCCTGATCACACTGGTCCGTTGAACATCCTTGTTTTTTATTGTGAGAATGAGAGAGTTAACCGACACACCAGTGCGATTGTGGAACATTGTCGAACACAGCCCTGTACTGCCAAACAAGGTCCTTAAATATAGCAAGCGTGGAAATATATGTCATCTCAGTAACCGCCATTTTCGTGCCCACTAACAGTGAATTTTTGGCAAAGCCGTCGCGATTAGAGTGAGAAACGTCACAGCTTATCATTTAAAAGATTAAGGTTAGATGGTTTGAGAGTACCAGGATGTGCATCTTTGAACTGCTCTAACCATTCAAGACCTAGTTTTCGTTTATTTGGTTTTCCTGCTGACTAAAAAGGGAGAGAATTCTGGGTTCAAAATTCAAGGTTTAGATTTCCCGCCATTTGGCGATATTTTCGTACCCACTGCATAGTGGAAATACATGGATGACCTGTATTTCCAAGTTTGCTATATTTATGGACCTTGCTGCCAAACGCATAACATCTATTAGAGCTGATGTGCTTCAGTGCATAGAAAGTAGTTCTGCTTAGCTTTGATTATGTTTAGACATTTAGGGCCGGTTGCAGAAAGCAATGTTAAGTCTGGTGTTAGCTAACGTCGCGTCAAAGTGAACAAAATCGCATCAAATTTTGTTTACTAATGTATTAGTTACCATAAGCATTTGAGATTTGATTCGTTTTTGTTCACTTTGACGTCGCGTTAGCTAACACCAGATTTAACATTGCTTTCTGCAACCGGCCCTAGTGTCACTTTTATAATATAATATTTCACATTTTTTATCAAATGCGATAAAATATACGGAACACCTTAGAAAAGCGATTTTATTGCTCGTTGTTCGCTGATGCTCCTACTCAAACCAGCCATACTTGTTCAATAAAACATCACTGTTCTAAACTAGTTGCGTAATGTAGTATTTTAAGTCAACGTCCTTGAGATTTTTAAAACCTTTTGCTTTAATTTGTGCATAACATATATTGCATTGATATTTTTTTTCGTAATCCATTTTTTCGGTTTTTTTTAATTTGTTTTAAATGTTTCGTTTTTTAATAATCGATTTTTAGTTATTTAATAAACGATATATTTTTCAGTTGCTAAATAATGATTTGGTTCAGAACACAACTGACCACAACTAACTAGAGTAACATGTTCAATATACTTATCCAGTTATCCTTGTCAAAGATTTTAATAGTCCTATTTGCCTGTGTGTTACCTTCAATGCTTCCTCCTTTCCTAACAGAAACAGTTGATAGTGTAGCATAATGATCTGTGATATTCGTTATTAATATGATCTCATTGTGTAATATAAAAATTGTAAATAAATTACATAACCGCTAAAAAAGTTCTTTAATATTGATTCTTTAATCTATTGTGTATATCTATTTGTGTATAGTATTTCATTAAGAAGACTATTATTTATAGATCTACTATGTATTTACATTGACAGTGATTGGAATTATAATCAACATCAGACATGCAGAGTGATCAAAGAAGAAGTATGTACATCTGTGCCGCTACATTCTTTATTGTTCTCAAACTAGCCAAAGCTAGTTCAAGAACAATAAAGACACATATAATACATAAATTAATATTTTATTTATCCCGCCCTAAAACAAATATTCTACTAAATTCAGCGATATACCGAATGTGCAGCCTGAGCAACAGATCGCCGGAAAACTGGATTTTTACATGCCTTCTGTTGAAAAGTTTAGCCGAATATATTTCACATTATTTTAATAGTTATTTACTATACAAGTGGGATAAGAGGATCATTAATATACGTGTGTATAAGTTACAAACGAGTGAGTAGTACGAGTTAAGCTATTAAAAAAGCCTCAAAAACGTTTAAAAAAGCGTTAACTTAAGCAAAAAAGCATAAACTCTTACAAAAAAGCTTTATTATAAAAAACGTCATAAATGAAATAAGACTATTCATTCATTTAACTAATAACAGTAATTCTGAAGAACAAGCATGTAATGTGACACTAAAAATATCAAATGCAAACACAATTCATAGAAAAACTGTAAATGTAACACAAAAAATAAAATAGAAAACTTGGGCACTAAAAAATTAGTCTTTCAGAAAACTATAAATATTGTTCTAAATGCTCCATTGTTAAATTTAGTCGCCTTTCACTTAAAATGTTCTTATATGTAAAAAAAAACTTCTTTCTATGTCAACATTAGTTATTGAAGCATATTTTAAATTTACTACAATAGTCGGATCAATCTCAAAGTCTTCTGCAATTTCGCCTGCCAAAATTGTGGAAATTTTATGGCCTTCTTTTTTGGAAAAAAACCTTCTTACATTTAGAAAGACCTATTTGACCAATTCGCCCAGGTACTGCACAAACAGCATCTTTGAAATTAATAACAAAAACTTTTTTCGCAAGGTGCTTTGATCGGGAACGGGCATGTGAAAATATTTATCCAGGAACATTTTGAAGGAACTATTTTGTCATTTTTTCAGTGGTATGTTAGGTTTTACAAAGATCGAAATTAAACTGTGCTTGTGCCCTGAAGTAGATGCAAACGAAGTCACAATTGTCTGTTGTTTTGGCTAATTTTTATACTTCTTTAATTGTTTTTGATGCAAAGTGGTTTTTACATGTGGAATGGCCTATTTTTTGTCTGAATCTAGAATTTTAGTAGTTAAATAATTTTACAGAAGTTTGTAAACTCTTACCATCTTAATACAAGCTTTACAAATTAATTAATTGTTTTTATATTTTCATTCATTATAGTCTCTGACACAAAGGATGATAGGCGTATAACTATCCCCAGATCTGTCGTATTGCTCTTGTTTGTATTTTGAATTAAAATCATACAAAACGAAAAGTGACCGAGTTTTCTGCGTGTGTGTTAGTTAACTAAAATAATTCAAGGGGATACCCGAGTTTTTTAGGAATTCCCAGAAAACCACTGCACTGACTGCATTTTTAAGCCCGTCTAACTGCATGCAAGCAAAAAATGTGTTGGCAAACGAACCAGATTGAAATATTCGATTACGAAATGAATTAGGCGGAAAATAAATGCAAACTGGCAACTTAAAAGTAAGTACAAATTAGCAATGGATCGAGACTTTATAATCACCCGGTACTTCAATTTCCTGCAATTCGTAAACATTTTCAGAAATCCTTTTCCTGCTTTTAATATTCAGACCTAGAAAACTGAAATTTTGCAGAGGTTCCCTTTATGATGTATACAAGGAAGAAGGAAGGATATTTCGAAATTCAACCCCTATAGGGGTAAAATGGGGGTTCCAATTTTGTATGGAAAAATAATATTAAATAGACATTTCGACTTGACACTTCCTAGGAGTACTCATCCCAAGAGTCATCGTGCTGATTGCTCTTAGAAAACTGCCGTCGGGGCAGTTTTCATTACAATCAGCGCTCGACCCTTGGCGTGTGCAAAATTATCGGTATGGATCGCCCTTGTTATATTACTAATGATAACACGTAAAACCACGATTTTTCAGTGACGTCAACCTTCTCTTTTATTTTTCGTTTTTAGGGACTTGTAAATACTTACCTACTGGTACAATAAGGAAAAGTTTTTTTCGAATGAGGTGTAACGCAAACCAATGAATCTTTAGGTATATTTAGTGTTATAATATAGGGTGTTTTAAAATGAATTACATCTAGTATGCTTTGAAATTCGAGGTTAGTAGGTTAGGTCTTGCGTCACTATTGACACAAACTGACACAAAACCTAACCTTCTAACCTCGAATTTCACATAGACTTACAGTCTTGCCAATTTCAAGTAAAATTTTAGATTGCATTATGGGAAATTCAAAGCATACTAGATGTAATTCATTTTAAGACACCCGGTATGACCCTTGTTTTTTGTACGATTAACTTGATAAGAGGCTTCCACGAATGGGGCCCCCAGTTAATCCGCTGCGAATTCCGGTTCAATGGGATTGCCGGGAACTGCCACTTAATAACCCTTGACTTGGGTTCAGTTAGTTGTTGGAGTGAAACAAGACTTAACAAACACGAGTATATTGAGTAACAACGATTACAAACGTCACTGATGGACCGATGGTTTTTTACAAAAGCTTCAACTGTTGTGACACGCTTGGATTGGCCACGCGAAAATAGCGAATTGCGCGTAACCGTAACACAAAACAACCTGGAAACGTCTTTACCAGGGAGTTAGAACGACCGCAACCCAGCACAAAGCATAGCTGAACTTGCCTACTCGAGCTTCTGATTCTAACTAACTCTGAATTTACAACGAGCCGAACTCGCAAATTCATCAAGGAGGAGCAAGCTCAAACACTATTGGCTGAGGCGATCCTGCGTAGCCAATCGGAGCGTCGCACGTAGGAATAAATACTTATTCTAAGAATCCTAATGCTAAGCTCTCTCAATGAGGCAATTGAACGAAATCCATAAACCCATGATTCCCAAATATGCTAAGTCGGCTTAAGTTCTAGTAGAAAATGTATCCATCCGCTTAAAAGCCATTAAGGGAAGCTTACAAATTCCTTTCCAATATTAACAGAGGCAAACAAATACGGCAAGATGCAAATTTGACTTTACCACGACCTTTGAATGAGATAGAACAGTTATGACTTGAATTACAGGATTAATTATAATCAAAAAGGTTTTGATGCACGCATATGTGTGAATCAAACAACCCTTATGCTTCGTATACCGATTTATATGAGAAATGAGCTGGAAATACATACACTAGACAAAAACTAGCAGAAAAGAGAGACACGGGAAAGAAATAGTTGAAACTATACATTGATTAAAAAATACATAAAATAGCCTAAATCCAATATTTTTTAAAATTCTAAAAAACATTAGTCCACCCACAAAGCATTAACGAAGACAGTTAAAAATTCATTAATAAATAACCAGTAAAACAAAAGTGGACGTTGTGTCCAAGGTGGACGTTATGACCAAATGCGAAGGTGGACGTTGTGACCAGAGTGGGCGTTATGGCGGTGGACGTTGTGTCCAAGGTGGACGTTGTGACCAAATTTGAAAGTGGACGTTGTGACCAGAGTGGGCGATATGGCGGTGGACGTTGTGTCCAAGGTGGGCGTTATGACCAAATGCGAAGGTGGACGTTGTAACCAGAGTGGGCGTTATGGCGGTGGACGTTGTGTCCAAGGTGGACGTTGTGACCAAATTTGAAAGTGGACGTTGTGTCCAAAGTGGGCGATATGGCGGTGGACGTTGTGTCCAGAGTGGACGTTTCGACCGACGCCGTAAACTGTTATTCTCAAGAGGCGTCGGTGGACGTTGTGACCACAGTGGGCGTTATGGCGGTGGACGTTGTGTCCAAGGTGGACGTTGTGACCAAATGCGAAGGTGGACGTTGTGACCAGAGTGGGCGTTGTGGCGGTGGACGTTGTGACCAGGGTGGACGTTATGACCAAATTTAAAAGTGGACGTTGTGTCCAACATGGCGGCCATACTAGGTGGTGGACGTTGTGACCAGTGGGCGTTGTGTCCAGGCCCCTGGGGGATACCGTGTATATTGTTTATTAATAAACAATCTTTATGCCGACAACTTAAATTCAGAACTAAAGCCATACGTTAAATTTGAGATATAAAGGAATGTTTACTACTTCCGCACACACAAGCGAACTGCTGAAACAGTCACCTTTATATAATACATGTAAATGGTATAATACATTGACTATAGGCATCACAAAGATATCATTACAGAAATATAAGAAAGTAATTATTTTAAAATTTATGGCGATGTAAATTGTAATTAATTTCTTACCTGTAATAATAATTTCTTCTAACTTCAAACGTTAAACTGTGAAAATTTATGATGAAAGTGATAGTACTCAAAGTTATAGATAAATATACATTTTGTAATGAATATAATTTTATAATTCAGTTGTGTTTCATTTTTTTATATCTCTTGGTACAAGCGGAGCTTAGGGTTAGGTGGAAGAACAGGTTCGCAGCTTTGCGAATCAGAATCTCGTCCGGGTTAAATAAATAAATTAATTGCGTTATTATAACTATAGGTATAATGTGTGACAAATAAAGGCCTTTATTATTATTATTATTATTACGTAGAAGTTACCGCATTTTTAATAGTAATTCAATTCGAAGACAAATCAACAACATGGAATTTAATTAATATATTAATTACGAAGTAATTAATTACTGCCCAGCTCTGAGAGCCCTGCGTTCCCCGAGCGACGTAATAAGGCGTACACATATAGGGCACTCGATCTCTTTGGTTGACTCTAATAAACAGAAGTGAGCCATTATTCATTATACCGATATCTTTAGTCTGATAAGGTTCTAACAGACGCTTGTCCTTGGTCCACGTAAATTTTACTTCATCACTACTTTCGAAATTCTTGACGGAATATGCTAAAACTCGAAAGTAGTAGGTTCGGCCTCTTACTAGGTTTTTTACTAAAAGAAAAAAGTCAAATTAAGAATATTAGAAGTATTATATGTGGAATTCAGGACAATTTTACGTAATGCAGTTTTTTGGTGGAAAATAGCAAAGGTAGTAATCTCCATTTTAACTCTTAATATATCGCGTGATCGAAGAAAAAAGAATTAGAGCAGGCCTTGGTTTTGATCCTGATCCGGTATATTTATTATTGACCTGTTCATTAAACATAAAAACACAAAGTGGCCTTTGATTTCCAAAATTTCAAGAGAAAACTTCAAAAATCCATCTTTTTGTAGAAATGTACTTACACAAAGTTACTAAATCAAGTAGGTTAAGGGTGTGACATTTGACATTTACTTACCATCTGTCATAAATGTTGTAAATAACTACTTTTAAGAACATTATACAAATAATGTGTTGGATACTGTTGACGTAGCGTTTATTAATAGGTATTTCTATTACATTTTATAATAGTTGTGAGAATTTCTAGAAAAATACCTACTTTGACACTGACAATGAGAAATATTAATTGTCATTTTTAAAATCAAATCTGCCTTTGTACAGTTATGGAAACCTTTGCAAAACAAAGAACAGATCCCTAGTACAAAAATTACATGCCCATGCCCCATAGCAACTTCAAAAAAAAATTTTTTGTGTTTACTGAATGCTCTATAAGTATAATCACAACGATGAACGTTAGTGATTGGGCGACTAGGACTATCTGTCGGAAAGTTGGATGTATAGGTGATACACAGCCTTTAATCATCTAATCAAGGTCTACTCTAATTCTGTTTTTTTTCTATCGGGCGGTAGTTGCTAAAATAACCGTACATTTTGTTTGAAGTAAATGCATCAAAAATAGCACTGGATAAATGTTATTATGTCAGTGACACGCACGGCGGCGAGGATCAGTTGGAACTATTTCTCATGACGTTAAGTAACACGTAACACAAGTAACATCAATACTTTTCTCATAATTTGATATCGCAGTATGGAAAGGCTTATGTTCGCAAATGTTCGTTAAGAGACTAATTTGAAGTTCGTATTACATTTCATGGTAAAGGTAATCGATCGGCAGTATTGTGCATTACGTTATGTCATGTATGACACTAAAATAGTAATTACCTAAATATGAAGTTTCTTCCGGTCTGATCCGACCCTTATTTAAAATTTTGTAAGGTCCATCTGTTTTGTATTCAATATTGTAGTACTGGATTAAATTGGCTCTTTCTATAGGTGGTTGCCAAGTAATCAGGAATCCGCTAATGATTTCAGTTACTGTTACATTTCGTGGAGGGCCTGGCTGGGTACCTAGATAATGCAGAAACAACAAGTTAGAGTTATGTCAATGAATGCGTGTCAAATGATAAAGAAACGGCATCGAGGAAATAAATAAAAATACCTTTGGGTTTTGATGGGAGGACATTAAAACTTGAGACATTTATCACTTCAACCGTCAAGCGCATTTTAACAAAAATAATGTTGATTTAATGTTGACCCTTCAAGTTTTTCCTACTAACCGGGATTTGAGAAATAGTGTGTTGAAGCTTTTTATAAAATATTACTGTAGTGGGGATTATTATTTTTCAACGACCACCACTAAAAGTAGGCCTTTTAGCGCTAGCTTTTTTCACTAAAAGTGACGTTTTATAATTTAGCGTGTTTAAAATGAGATTAGCTGTTTACTTTTAACCCATATGCTAAAAGTGAAGTGAGGTTATAAAACTACAATTTCGAACTAGAAGTGAGGTTGTAAAGTTATTCTAGTTACTTGTTGAGTTGGAGGTAAAGTGTTTTTTAAATAATTAAAGCGTTATGTAATGAATAAAGTTAGATGTGTACTATTATAATTACCTTTGATAACTGACTGCGCGTCAAGGCCATCTCTTTATTATGACATAAATTATAACTGTCATAAATGCAAACCTTTGTTAAATCGACATTTATGGATTAATAACAGAAAAATTAAGGTCGTAAAAAATATTGTATGCAAACTCGTGCTAAAAGTGTTATTGCACTCGACATGTTATGAAACTCAGCATTCGGCTTCGTTTCATAATTTTCATGTCTCGTGCATAAACAGCAACTTTTAGCACTTGTTGCATAAATAGCTATTGTACTTCTAGAAATTTCTTAGATTGAGTTGCAGTTTTGTTGCAGAATGCTGTAAGACACCTACATTATAAAGTGACCATTCATCCCGGATTTTGCGGGGCAGTTCCGTGTTTTACCAACATGTCCCATGAAAGTAAACGTCCCGGAAAAGGCATGGGAACAATAAGATCAATTTAAGTTGTGGATACAACCAAATTAAAAGAGGGTCGTCCACTTTTTTTGTAATTTTTGTGCTAAGGATTATGTGTGTGGAAAAGCAGAATTGTTAAAACGCATGAAAAGCAAGAAACATGTGAATCAGACCTCAACAAACTTTAGTTTTGATGGTATCTCCGTCTACTCCAGCACTTGTAGCTGCCAAGAAAGACAAAGAGAACCGCTACGGTTGTTCCGGCTGTTACAATTGTAATAGATCTATTACAATTAGTGAAAATCTATTACGTCGTTACATTATGCCTCAAATATATTACATTTTCACAACTGCTTAAAAAATTCTTTGCTTTACATTAGCATAGAAGAACGAAATCTTAATTTAAAAAATTTCAACTGGTCTGCCAAGAACTGGTAACGCCTCATTTCATTTTGCTTTACGTTATTAAATAGTTCATTGAGACAGTTTGTTTTCGAATATGGTTTTTCCGTGCTCTCGGCGTTGCGTGAATTAGATTTTGCCCAAGGAACGCTCGACCTTTGAGATTGACACCTGCGAAGAATTTCTCGGTGTGAGTTTTTTTTTTGATAGCGAGCCGTGGTCAAAGGAGGCTAGACTCAAAACAATGTATTTGGAAGCCACTTCCGGGGATTTGGCATAATTGTAATTAGCAGGCTTTAGAAGCCTCAAGTTTCTGTAACATTTAAAGTGACACAACGGCGTCTTTTCAAGCACGTTCAGGCCGATTTCCAGTTGTGGTAAAATTTTCATTTTTAGTTTTTTTTGTGAGTTTCAATTGGTTGATAATTAGGTCTGCTTCCATGCCTTTACTACAAGTCACCGACTCCCAGGCACCAAGCTAATAAGGATTGCGGGTTCCTAACGATTTGATCCTGTTGCCGAATACAGCAAATGACTTTTACGGCGTTTGCCCCAGATGCGAGCAGTTTTGGCGACGACTTGACTTTTCTCCGGCTACAGCAGCCGCCCGTATTCGCTTCAGGGCCCAATTCAACATTTCCATGCAGGGGATGGCAAGACCCTACTTAGGATCCCAAGATAAGTTTTGTAAGTATGCCATGTCATCATAAACAAATATTATTCCATTGTTAAATGCGTCAATAGTAAGACTTTCGACATTATGCCATCAGCTAGTCAAAATTATTGTTCAGTTTGAGCTCACATATGCACTGGCGTGTTCAATTTCATAACAAACAGATAGCAAGTTTGCAGAATTGCAGTTTGTCGACCGGGTCATTCGACCAGTGCTGATAAGAAACGCTGATGCTTTGTTTGTAATTTCCGCAAGTAACAGTTCGCTTACGAAATGTATGCATATTTAATTTTAAAAGTTAAAATTATGTTTTGGTTCCTAAACAATTATTTTAAACTAGCACTTGAAAAAATTTTAGTTAACCAACAGGGCATCTATACATAGTTCACAATCAGTGACTTTATTCATTCCGAAATTGTTCCTAATTTGCTGTTACCTAAATTCCGAGCGGGCACACGGGCAAACATGCCGCAACGGTAAAATGCTAATGTAAATATTATATTTATTGTTTATTTCTTATCTTTATATTTTTTTATTGTTTATTTTTGTTTATTGTTTATGTTAAGGTCGAGTTAAGTGGAAGAGCAGCCTCTACCCACGCGTGTTAAGTTGCACTTCGCCTGATAAGTTTTCACTTTGTTTGCAAATATTGCAAGTTTTATATAGATAAATAAAGACATATTATTATTATTATTATTGCAGAAAAAATATTTCGCACGATATTTAAATCTAGTTACTTGGTTTTATCCACTGTGGCTTAATGTGTATCTGACTACTTATCATTTTTCACATTTTTGGGTTATTGTCGTATTACTAGTTTTTTCGGGTTATGTTAAGAAATGATGCTTCTTCCGCAACCAACTTCATCGGCCACAGGTTGCAGTGATCATCCCGCTTCTAGATTTTTGATAACAAAGCCTTTTTCGGCCTCGCTTTGAACGTAATTCAGCATTTTAAGTTTTGATGGCAGAATGTCAGTTATACAACTGACAACTGTCATTTTCAAATAGTAATTTACGATACAAGTAACGTTATCAAGGTTTTTACATTACAAGAGAATAGTTTGAATGAACGAGCGACGTTAGGAGCGAGTTCTTTAAAATTCTCGAGTAATGTAGAAAGCGAATAACGTTACGTATATCGTAACACGGTTTATTTTATCCTAAAATACTAATCTTGAAAAAATATGAAAAATGGTTATTAATGACACAACAGCGAGTGGTGGTATCACTAGTAAAATAAAACCTCAATACTGTATTGGTGGTAGCACTGTCAGGTTATGTTAAATTTGAGATTTTCAGGTTAACTTTTGCGTCAGTTTGTGTCAAATAACAAACAAAACCTAACCTACTAACATCGAATTTGACATAGACTGACAATACATTTCAGTGCTGTCAACATGTGATTAATGCTAATAAAGTATCGTTATGTTATTTTTCTTAACAACACTAGTGTTGTTAAATGCATCTTAACGCAACTCGTTGCGAAGGAGTTATTGTCATAATAACATAATAGGATAAAATAATAGTAATTTACGATACAAGTGCGTAAAGCTACTCTTTAGGCACGAGTGGGGTAGAGTTAAAACGCGAGTGAGCGAGCGTTTTAAGCCCCGCGAGTGACTAAAGATGCTTTACGCATATGTATCGTACAATATTTTATCTACGATAGAATCTAGAACACAGGGTAAGTATAAAAAAAATTAAATGTAAATTAGGATTACCAGCAACCGGTCGTAATTGTGCGTGTTTTAAAAATTTTAAAACACGTTGCTACTGACAACGTGCCTAATGAAATCTTTTAAACACGTTACTACTGACGACGTAAACTAATGAAAACATGTTATTAAACAGACGTTTTACAAACCGAATTTTTTGATTTTCTATTCTATTTTTCTCTGGCGTTAATATTAAAGTTAAAGCGAAACTGACAATACTTCTTTATAACAACTTTTTATGGACTAAAATATTGCTTTATCAATTTTTTATCGGACGGTTCGCCTTCGACTAACCATCATCAACTTAATTTTTTTACCATACCAAATTTGTGAAGCCCTTTTTATTCTCAATTCAATAATGTGCCACACATTATGGTTTAATTACGCTTCGAGTCTTTGCAAACCACCATTAAGAAATTTTTGGATACGGACTTGTGTCCTAGAGCATTACATACGTTGTTTTACCTTTTGTAATAAAAAAAAGAAGGTAATGAGCCATACTGGATGTTTATAATCCTTAATAATCACGTTTGGTCTTGGAATACAAATAATTTCCAATAGTCATGCAGTAATTAATTTATTGACTATGTTTCTTACTTCTAAACAATAATTAAAATTAGCAATAAAAACATTCACTGAGGCCCATTACTTCTTTCTTTAAATTACAAACTCTGATACAACGTATGAAATGCGCTAGGACACAGATCCGCCTCCAAAAATTTCTTGATGGTGGCCAAAAAAGATTCCAAACGTAATTAAACCATAATGTGCGGTACATTTTTGAATTCACCATACAAAGGGCTTCACCAATTTGGCATCAGAAAATCAGAACCGTATTTAAAACAAAATTAAGGTGATAACGTAATCATTAAGTCCACGAGAAGTTGCTATAAAGAAGTTGAATTAGTTTCGCTCTAACTTTAATATTAATGCCAGAAACAAAATAGAAAATCCAAAAATTCGATCTTTTTTAGATACTTCAAAAATGAAACATTATATAAAGCATATCTAGGCGCCATTTTGTTAGTCCTTTAATTGCTCAATTTTCTTCCCATTTAACGAAATTTGTATCTATTACAATTAACCAGATCCCCATACTGGCCCTCCTTACCTTGGACACGCTGTAGAAGGCAGTGAGTGGAGAAAATATATTCTAATTGACTTTAGTAACTCATAATAATAACTATTTCAACAATTTCTTAGATCAATAAAAAATTCTTCATGAACGAATAAAACTTGCTGAGTGTTTTTTGAGAAAAAGTCATTCTTTAAATGGCACCTACCAAGAGCCATCGTACCATAGAAAATGTAATTACCAGTCTAACGATGTGCACTATGCCCTACTTTATATTTATTTAAAACTGAAATATGTTTAATTAATACATTTTTAAAATATGATTGTGTAATAGCTAAGCAAATTTGGCATCACTGTCGTATGTAGTTTGAGCCTTAGATTCCGAGAAACATAAAATATGTAGGGTGATCTCTTTAAAAAACAAAGTTAATGACATTTCCGGTAAAACCGGAAGTTGGATATTTTGATTATATCCGTCTATCAATCCGAAATTATGTTTAATATCCTTGCAACAAGTTTAATGCAAATATAAGTAAAGGAGATAGAAACATGGCTCTTGTCTCATTGCCACCCGGTATACCTCGTACATCAGACATAAACAACAAATAACAGATCAGTGGAAAATTACAGTTACGTATTTCAATTAAGTGTTATATATATTAAAACAATGTAGCCTTACCTATTTGTAATTAAACCATGTTGCCAGTTCTGCTAGTTTTTAAATTAATAAAACCTCGCTATATCTTTGAAAATATAAGAAAAGGAATTTTTGTATAACTTTTTTCCTACTCAGAATGTGCCTCTTCATAACTTAACATGGAGTTAATACGTAATTTTTGCAGCATATATACCGGGTGACTATAAATGATTGTGATTTGTTTTTCTTAGGTACTGATGCAAAACCTAACCTGCTAACCTCGAATTTGACATAGTCTTAAAGTGCCACCACCATAAACAGTGCTAACCTAAAAAAAAATCACAATCATGGTCACCCGGTACATGTCCATGACAATGCATTTTTTATTCATATTCTTATTTGGGTATTTCGCCACTCTGCAAATTAAAATTATTAAATAACGTTTTAATAATTTTAATGTGCAGAGTGGGGAAATACTCAAATAAGAATATGAATTATAGATTCAGGCCACAAAGAAGTTCCAGAGATAATGCATTTTTTATGAGTTACATAAGCGACACATTGGTCAGATTTGTCAAGGTCATTATTAGACCCTATGTAACCTTAAATAACTAAAATTATATAAGCATTGGTATACTAAAGTCTGTGGTAAAAGATTGCAACAAATACTCGTAGGCCACTTGTACCTAGTGGGCCACACGAACGTTACTTAGTTGGAATATTACACTCAATTGTCACATAACTGATATAGTCCAAGGAAAACCATGCATTTTTTGAAAATTGACCAATACTAAACTGATTACCTGATAAACACTCTAGGGATGCTTATCAAGCGATAAGCGCCCTAGGGATGACTATCGACCCCGTGGATGGTGTCATAATTGGAAGTAGAGTTGCAAAAAACCAGTAACTTGAGTGTTTTTGCGTTATTAAGTCAATTCTAAATCATAATTCGTATACGGTTTTTGTGTAATACTCTTCAAAATATAAACGTGGGCGACATACTTACAAATAATTTTTCCTATCAAAAGAGTTATCGTGCTGGTCTCGCCCTTGTTATATATTACTAATAATAACACGTACAACCACGTTTTTCAGTGACGTCAATCTTCTGAGGTGTATCGCAAACCAATGAATCTTTAGGTCTATTTAGTGTTATAATAGGACCCTTATTCTTCGTATACCGATTTATATGAGAAACGAGCTGGAAATACATACACTAGACAAAAACCATCATAATCTCTGAAACTTCTTTGTGGCGTGAATTCATAATTCATATTCTTATATGGGTATTTTGCCACTCTGCAAATTAAAATATTAAACAACGAAAATATTAAAAACGAACGTTTCGAGGGACAATCTGCCCTCGTTATCAACGAATAACAATTAAAACTAACAAGAAACTTATCTTTTTTCACTGGAAGGAAAAACGACCAACCTCCAATGAATTTTTTGACATTGACGTTTGTTGATATCTGTACCTACTTGATCTCATCTTTAAGAATCGATAGCCAACTATTGTC
The DNA here is from genome assembly GCA_940337035.1 of Agriotes lineatus. NCBI lineage: Eukaryota > Metazoa > Arthropoda > Insecta > Coleoptera > Elateridae > Agriotes > Agriotes lineatus. The sequence continues at coordinate 211,915 of CALNHX010000474.1, forward strand.
TAAAAATATTGAGAAAGACGACACGCATTTTTCTTCGTTAAGTAAAATATATGCCGTTTCCTTAATTTTTCGCCTAGTAGACATCGATTCTTTAGACAAGATCTTCGTGTTGTCCCATTGTATTTTATGGTTTTCATCCCAAGCATGTTCTGCCAGCTTAGACTTATTGAATTGATACGTTTTCAACATATTTTTATGTTCTTTAACTCTAACTGCTAAAGGCCTGAATGTTTCACCGATATAATATTTCACGCATTCACAGGGAATACTATATATACAATTCCTTGAATGTTGTTCTTCGTTGAACGGTTTAGTTTTTGTAAGAACTGACCGCAAAGTATTCATCGTTTTGAATACCGTCCTAACATTGAATCTATTTCCAATTCGTCTAATTTTGTCAGATATGCCTGGAATATATGGTATAGTTAGAGTATTATATTTTTGAGTGTCATTCCTTTGTATGTGTGTGGCATTGCTTCGTGTATTGAAAATGTTCCGAACAAGAGTCTCTGGATAGCCATTATCTTGTAAAACATTAATAATAAATTCTTTCTCTTTTTTGAAAATTTTATCATTAGAGCAAACAACTTTGGCTCTGTCGTAGAGACTTTTTACAACGCCTGTCTTTATGTTTTTGTGATGGTTAGAATTAAAATGTAAGTACCTAGTACCAGGAAAGGGTAACTGATTGATACACACTAATCACACGCACAATAAATACTTTTGAAACATCAGTATACCGTAAGAAAACCAATACTAATAGGTACTTACATTTTAATTCTAACCATCACAAAAACATAAAGACAGGCATTGTAAAAAGTCTCTACGACAGAGCCAAAGTTGTTTGCTCTAATGATAAAATTTTCAAAAAAGAGAAAGAATTTATTATTAATGTTTTACAAGATAATGGCTATCCAGAGACTCTTGTTCGGAACATTTTCAATACACGAAGCAATGCCACACACATACAAAGGAATGACACTCAAAAATATAATACTCTAACTATACCATATATTCCAGGCATATCTGACAAAATTAGACGAATTGGAAATAGATTCAATGTTAGGACGGTATTCAAAACGATGAATACTTTGCGGTCAGTTCTTACAAAAACTAAACCGTTTAACGAAGAACAACATTCAAGGAATTGTATATATAGTATTCCCTGTGAATGCGGGAAATATTATATCGGTGAAACATTCAGGCCTTTAGCAGTTAGAGTTAAAGAACATAAAAATATGTTGAAAACGTATCAATTCAATAAGTCTAAGCTGGCAGAACATGCTTGGGATGAAAACCATAAAATACAATGGGACAACACAAAGATCTTGTCTAAAGAATCGATGTCAACTAGGCGAAAAATTAAGGAAACGGCATATATTTTACTTAACGAAGAAAAATGCGTGTCGTCTTTCTCAATATTTTTAGACAATAGTTGGCTATCGATTCTTAAAGATGAGATCAAGTAGGTACAGATATCAACAAACGTCAATGTCAAAAAATTCATTGGAGGTTGGTCGTTTTTCCTTCCAGTGAAAAAAGATAAGTTTCTTGTTAGTTTTAATTGTTATTCGTTGATAACGAGGGCAGATTGTCCCTCGAAACGTTCGTTGTTAATATTTTCGTTATTTAATATTTTAATTTGCAGAGTGGCGAAATACCCATATAGCTAAGAATATGAATTAAAAACCATCATAAAATAGAGATAAAATCGTCATGAATGGGGAGGAAATTGTGGAAGCTATACATTGACTAAAAAATACATAAAATAGCTTAAAACCAACATTTTCCAATTCTAAACAACATTAGACCACTCAAAAAGAATTAAATAAGGTAGTTAAAGGTTGATTAAATAACAAGTAAAACAAAAGTGGGCGTTGTGTCCAAGGTGGACGTTATGACCAAATGCGAAGGTGGACGTTGTGACCAGAGTGGGCGTTGTGGCGGTGGACGTTGTGTCCAAGGTGGACGTTGTAACCAAATTTGAAAGTGGACGTTGTGACCAGAGTGGGCGTTATGACGGTGGACGTTGTGTCCAAGGTGGACGTTGTGACCAAATTTGAAAGTGGACGTTGTGACCATAGTGGGCGTTGTGGTGGTGGACGTTGTGTCCAAGGTGGACGTTGTGACCAAATTTGAAAGTGGACGTTGTGACCAGAGTGGGCGTTATGGCGGTGGACGTTGTGTCCAGAGTGGGCGTTACGACCAACGCCGTAAAATATTATTCTCAGCAGGCGTCGGTGGACATTGTGACCAGAGTGGGCGTTGTGGCGGTGGACGTTGTGTCCAAGGTGGACGTTGTGACCAAATGCGACGGTGGACGTTGTAACCAGAGTGGGCGTTATGGTGGTGGACGTTGTAACCCGGGTGGACGTTATGACCAAAAATAGCGGTGGACGTTGTGACCAGTGGGCGTTGTGTCCAGGCCCCTGTAGACTTTGGTGATAACAGTGTTGACTCACTATGATCTGTACAAATAGTAACACTACAACTTCTTTTTGTGCACATGTAACTCACACCTACATTTGTTAATTTATCCTGTGTAAAGGTAAAACCTTCATCAACGAGTAATTTTGCACCACGAGAAATTAACATTGACTCCATGATGAGAACTGGGAGTGACACCAAATACTTACGTTTGCTGTCCACCAGGAAATGAGGTAGGGTGATTCTAAGAATTAAGATTCCACTTTGGCCTAACCCGCCCAACCCAGAAATCAGCTCATTAGCATAATCCCTCACTTGCGCGCTAATGGTATAGAAAGTTTGGGCAATAAAGGTTCTCTGCGGGGGTTGTTTTGACCGCGGCGCGCTGATGGTCAACACCCCATTTAGTTATTGATTAAGGCAAAGTCCTGAAATACGTTTCTAAGTATTTGCATTGAGAATCTTTGCAAGTAAACACCATGTCGAAATCTAGGACAAAAAACTCTGGACATAAACCCCGGACATAAAACCCACGGACAAAAAACCCCCGGACTAAAACCCCCTAGATAAAAAACCCCCGGACTAAAAACCTCCAGGATAAAAAACCCCGGACTAAAAACCCCCACCATAAAGAAAACTCCCGCTAATTATGTGGGGTCCATGGGAGATTATTATTATTATTAATAATAATAAGTTATTAATTATAATTATATACCACTGATGCAAGAATGCAGATCAAAGTGACATGTAAAAAGTAGGGCATTTATTTAATACAAAATCGATTGGCAGGCAATTCACAAAATTATAAATTACAACCTAATGTTGTTGCTTATGGCACTTAAAAAGTTTTTTATATCACGTTCTCCTTCATTATAATCTTGGCATAACTGTATCAGGGGGTTTTGCAAAATTTTATATGTCGGTCGTTTATTCTTCGGAGGAAGCCTTCCCATGCGCTGCTGCTCCAATTTAGTTTAGTCTGTCGCCCATTCCTGTCTAATTTTGTTAATTAATACCCATATGTTTGGATGGTTTTGACCAACTAAATTACTGGACCAGTGGTTTCACCCTTGGGTTTGGTTGTTGGTCCGTTCTTCATTCTGCATTGTGGTCAGATGGACATTCCATGTTGAGGAAGGAAACATTGCGGGAACATGTCTTAGTCGTATGTTGTCATTATTATTTCCTACCCTTCGGTACGTTCCTGTTACGTAGATTGAAGCAAAATAATGTAACAGTTCATGGCACCCGTCTGCAATATTATCTTTTAGATAATTCATACCCCTATTAACATCGTCTATGGGAAAAAATGCTAGAAATTTTATAAACTCCTCATCCTGTCTGTATCTTTTTTCTAGGCGAACGTGATTTAGAAAACTTTTTAATTGTCGTAAGCAATAACATTAGGTTGTGAATTTTCTGTATATGTATTATATTAAATAAATGCCCCACTTTACATGTCTCATATTTTCTGCATTCTTGTATCAGTAATGAATGATAATTATAATTAATAACTTATTTTCAATAATAATAATAATCGCCCACGGACCCACATAATTTGCCGGTGTTTTCTTTATTATGGGAGTTTTCAGTCCGGGGGTTTTTTATGCGGAGGGTTTTTAGTCCGGGGGTTTTTTATCCGAGAGGTTTTTAGTCCGGGAGTTTTTTATCTGAGAGGTTTTTAGTCCGGGGGTTTTTGTCCATGGGTCTTAAGTCCGGGGATTCTTGTCCAAGGTTTTTTTGTCCTGTAACGCCAAGTCGATACCTCATCGAGCCATGAGAGATATTAAGGAATTCGTGAAAACACATTTTACCCTATTTCAACCCCTGTTTTCTTTATGATGGGAGTTTTTAGTCCGGGGTTTTTTTATCCGGAGGGTTTTTAGTCCGGATGTTTTTTATCCGAAAGGTTTTTAGACCGGGCGTTTTTGTCCGGGGGTCTAATGTCCGAGGATTTTTGTCCAAGGGTTTTTTGTCCTGTAACGCCAAGTCGATACCTCGTCGAGCCATGAGAGATATTGAGGAATTCGTGAAAACACATTTTACCCCTTTTCAACCCCCTAAGAATGGAATTTCAAAAAATCTCTACCTTACGTAGCAAAATCAACCTTCCACCCAAATTTCAAGTTTCTAATACCAGCGGTTACGGCTCTGCGTTCTTTTTAAAAGTATACATAGGGAACACTCGCCACCGTAAGGTAGAAGAAGATCGATTATGTGTGTATGTATGTACATAAGGGACACTCGTATGTATACTAAAAAGAAAAATTCCCTTCTTTTTTATTGTTTTATCCTATATGTCGGCAACCAATTGTAAAGCAAACTTCAATTTTAAGAGTTTTAATTTAAAACAAATAGCATGGTGTAGCAAAACTAAGGGAATTTTTCTTTTTAGTATACATACGAGTATCCCCTATGTATACTTTTAAAAAGAACGCATGTTATATATACAGTGCCTTCATAAATGATCGAACGTTTTTGAACGGTCATTAGGTATTTTGGCGTCATTTATTTATATTGGTGGTACTGTAAGTCTGTGTCAAATTCGAGGTATCAGGTTAGGTTTTCCGTCAGTTTTGACACAGACTGACGCAAAACCTAACTTGCTAACCTCGACGTAAATGTCATTTATTGACAATGTAGCCCACTAATTTAAAAAAATACCCTGTGTAATATGAAATTTCATATTACATTAGTGTAATATGGGTCGCTTTTTGTATTTAGAGTTGGATATATAATGCACTTATTAGTTGACAGTTGTAGATAAAATAATTTGACATATACCTAACCCTTAATGTAAGGGATGCTCTAAATAGCACATTATTCAAACCAAGACATTCTTGACCTATGTAATCCGACGTTTCTTCTCTTCGAAAAGTACCTAACGCTTAAAATGAGATTTTAGGCTTGCTCGCTTGCTTGTTATCGCCCGTTATATTACTGTCATTTTCGACAAATATCACATTGGCAGTATTATAAAATAAGCCATACTTAAAGCGGACCTGACTGAAAACTAACGAAATTGTATTCAGCTCCGACGCTATGCTCACCAACGATGTGACGTCAGTTGGCGTCGTTCGGCGTTTTGGATACGGTCAGGAGAATGGGAGTCGGCGTTTTGTACGAATTATCAGTTCGACATTACGGGCGTTTGGTATTTTGTCCTGAACCCGTTGAAATTTGTAACTAGGGTTGCAGGCTTAGCTCTATTTTTAATCTAAATGAACTATAGGTAGCTAATGTGTAAAAAAATAAATGCGTTTGAGAACGAGATCTAGTTTGTATACTGTATATGTATCTATGGACCCCCCCCCCCCCGGCCGACCTTCCGCATTGGAATATTTTAAATATACTTTAATAAGAACCTTAAAAATTGAAACGTATTACAGACATGAACACTAGCAACTAAATCAATACCTAAATAAGAATAAGAAGTGAACTGAATAATGAATAATGAGAAACACGCAAAGGTCCTATACAGATAAGCACATTGAACGTTTGTATAATCTTTCAAAATCTTGCTTACCTGAATCATAGGGAGGAGAAAAGTAAGGAGTTGAATTCGCGTTGACATTTTGATGCCCCACGCCTGCATCCGCGAAAGCGTTGGAAAGTTTCCGTTACTTGCGATAAGTCATATTTAAAAATAAGTAACCTACCTAGTGTCCGCACCGTAATGATGTTACTCATCATCCCTTCCCCTTTTTCCACAACCCGGAACTCGTACGTCCATCCCGGACCTAGGCGATAGATGGTGACTACCGTGCTTCCTAAAGGAGTAACTGGAAGGGTGGACCACTCCGATACGCCGGCTTTCCGATACCATATAGTGTAATCCTGCTTGTAATCTGGTCCACCCCTATATCCCGGTAACCAGCTTAGTGTTACATCAAATTCGGAAGGGTTTCCAGTCAAATTATAAGGAGCTTGAGGCTGAGTACCTTCGACTATTAATTTTGTCTCTCTAACCATTATGGCACCTTCATTAGAAGCGACACACTGATAGTAACCATAATCAGACCTCCGCAAACCTTCAATTGTGATATTTCCTCCAGACACCTGAACGCGGTTTTTCTCCAAGGGAGTGCCGTCCATGCGTCGCCACTGAATTGTCGGCTTTTGTGTGCCTTCCGCTTCTTGAGCGTCGCAATGCATTTCCACCGTCTCGCCTACTTTGCGCTGATACATGGCTTCAGGCTCGACAGTGAAAACAGGATGTTTCCGAACCAGGACTTCCATGGGTCCCGAAGAGCCCTGCGTTCCATGATCGTTGTAAGGCGTACACGTGTAACGCCTTTGATCGTTTTGGTTGACTCTGGTAAACAGAAGCGAGCCATTATTCATGATAAAGATATCTTTAGTCTGATAGGGTTTTAACAGACGCCTGTCCTTGGTCCACGTAACGTACTGCAGGGGAGGATCGGCTTCTATCTTTGCTATGTGCCTCACTCTACCAGGAACAGAAAATTTTACTTCGTCGCTACTTTCGAAATTCTTGACGGAATATGCTAACACTCGAAAGTAGTATGTTCGGCCCCCTACTAGGTTTTTTACTAAACAAAAAAAACGAATAAGTGGTAGAATATTAGTAATTATTATATGTGGAATACATGACAGTTTTACTTAAACGAGTTTTTTTTGTGAAAAATAGCAAGGTAGTAATCTTCATTTTAACCATTATATATTGCGTCATCGAAAAAAAGGACTTGGAGCAGATCTTGGTATTGATGTTGATCTGGTATATTTATAATTGACCTGTTATGGGTATATTGCAATACATGCACATTAACCTGTGGACCACTAGGGCTATCTGTCCGAAAGTACGTGGATGTATAGGTGATACACAGACTTTAATCATCTGGTCAAGCTCTACTCTAATTCTATTTTTTTTCTATCTCGCGGTAGTTTCTAAAATAACCGTACATTTTGTTTGACGTAAATGCATCGATAATAACACTAGATAAATGTTATCTCATATCAGTGACACGCTAGGAGACTATGGTCAGTTAGAACTATTTTTCATGGCGTCAAGTAACACGTAATACAAGTAACACCAATACTTTTCTTGTCATAATTTGATACCGCAGTATGGAAAGGCTTATGTTAGAAAATGTTCGTTAAGAGAATAATTTGAAGTTCGTATTACATTTCATGGTAAAGGTAATCGATCGGCAGTATTGAAACGCTTTATTGTGCATTACGTTCTCTCATGTATGACACTAAAATAGTAATTACCTAAATATGAAGTTTCTTCCGGTCTGATCCGACCCTTATTTAAAATGTTGTAAGGTCCATCTGTTTTGTATTCAATATTGTAGTACTGGATTAAATTGGCTCTTTCTATAGGTGGTTGCCAAGTAATCAGAAATGCGTTACTGATTCCAGTTACTGTTAAATTTCGCGGAGGGCCTGGCTGGGAACCTACATAATGCAGAAACAACAAGTTAGAATTATGTCAATAAATGCGTGTCAAATGAAAAAGAAACGGCATCGAGGAAATATAATAGTCCAGTCATTAGATACATAATAATAGTGTTTTGGTGCAAAAGGTTACGAAGTTTTGAAACTTGGCAGAAGTGTAGACTTGGAGGTTCCTAACATGCGCCTAAGTTTGCGACCTCATGCGACGGCCGCTAGCTCCACCATCTTAAAAAAATGGCGGCCAAAATCAGTTTTTGGCATATAACTCGGTTCCTGTAGGTTTTAGAAAAAAAATGTCCTACACAAATTTGAAAAGAACCAAATTTACTACAAAATCTTTTTGGTAATTTTCTTTGACAGACTAATATTTTTCGAGTTACAGGGCCGAACAGTAGGGAAAACTTTTGAAAATTTTGTAAAAGCAGCAATTGCATGATACTTTTTACCAATTATCTCCAAACTAGTCTACCTAAAGTAGTTTAATCTATTATATAATTGTTTATACGGTTTACAGACGTTTCGCCCCCGACCGTTTCGCCCCCGCCGTTTCACCCCCAGCCGTTTCGCCCCCTAACCGTTTCGCCCCCGAACCGTTTCGCTCCCGAAGTTTTACCTGTAGCTTTAACCAGCTTCAGCTGTTTCCAGTTGCACCACGAGGAGGTTTTGAATTTTGAATTTATTTCGGCTGCACGTCGGAATATAGATGTTAAAAGATTTCTCTTTCTTTATATGTATCTACTAAAAAACTCTAACGTTAAAACACAAACACCAATAAACAAAAACCAATAAAAATTTTAAAAAAACTAAAATTAAAACACAAACACCAAATTTTTTTTTAAATAATAATAAAAAACGGTTGCAGAAATTCTACTAGCTACCTCCTCGTGGTGCAACTGGAAACAGCTGAAGCTGGCTAAAGCTAGAGGTAAAACTTCGGGGGAGAAACGGTTAGGGGGCGAAACGGCTGGGGGCGAAACGGCGGGGGCGAAACGGTCGGGGGCGAAACGCCGGGGGCGAAACGTCCGTACACCGTTTATACAGTAATTTATGCACTTTGTCTGTATACGATTGGTGGTACTATTAAAGGTAATTACTTGGTAGAGTAATACCAGGATAATTTCTTTATGTAAGAATCATCACATGGAAGCGTGGAAGCTTTGTTGATCTAAAAAGTAGGCGGGATCAGCCGAATAAAAGTGACTGACCTGGCAATGTCTTCCAGTGAAATGTAGTTATTTGTGTGTTGACAAACTTGAAAAAGCTTACCTAAGTATGTTCGCAACTGTGGATGTGCAAAGTCCACATGTGGCCGAGCATTTAGTTAATAACAGTGTTTCTATATATTTTGAACCGTGGGTCAATAAGAAAAGCGCCAAAAGATATCGACGCTCCAGAGCACATGTGTCCAGTGATATAATTTTCGATGAAGCGATTATTCCACCTGTTTTGCAAGAAAAATTCATGTCGAGCGATACTAATAAAAGGAATTTAATTTCCACGTTAATTACGAAGTTTGAAGAACAAAATTACACAGCAAAGCAGGCAGTAGAAAATGCGGATGCGCTCATCATTCAGACAGCCATCGACATGTCATCGTCTTTTACTCGTGTTTTCGTTGTGGAAGAAGATATAGATTTGTTGGTTCTTCTAACTGCAAAGGCGAGAGATCAGGAAAACATTTTTTTGCTAAAACCATCGAGAGGGAAAGTTGCGGAAACGCTGTATTCGACGAGGAGCCTGAAATACAAGGAAGCTGTTGCAAAGAACATTTTGTTTTTACATGCAATCAGTGGTTGTGACACAACCTCTGCCCTTTTTAACCAAGGTAAATTGAAGTTTCTCAGTCTCATGGATACAAACGACTCTTTGCTTGGAATGTAGCAATATTCCAAGAACTCGAAGCAAATGTTGATGCTCTCGCTGCAGCTGGTGAAGCGTTTTTATTGGCACTGTATGTCTGATCGTTTGAAAAGGACACATTGGATTCGCTTCGCTACCAGCATTTTACGAAGTCTGTGTCCAAGAACAAATTTAATCTCGCGTCCTGGCCACCCACAAAAGATGCTGCAAGGCAGCATTGTTTGCGAGTGTATCACAAAGTTGCGATTTGGTGTGGCAGAGAAAAAGGTCCTGAACAATGTAGCTGGCAGAAAAAGAGAAACGGGTTTGATGCTGTTCGGGCTACGTCAGAAGCAGCCCCCAACGCTATTTTAAAATCAATATCCTGTAAATGTAAGAAAGGCGGTGCAGGAGCGTGTGGATGTCGGAAAACAGGTTTAAAATGCTCAGTGGTGTGTCTATATTGCAACGGGACAACATGTGAAAACATTCCTGATTTAGTAGTGGATTCCTATCCCAAAAACCTAAACGAGTCTGATGACGACTTTGATTCGTTGGAGTGGGTGTTGGAGAAGACGGGAGACAAGCAAGATTTGACAGATAGCGTATATAATAAACCAGGCACATCCCATAATACAAAACGGCAGAAACCGTGCTTGTAAGTTTGGAGTGTGGATTAGGCCTACTGGGGATACCACCTTAAAAAAAACGCGCCGCTCAACACTACCTCCTGGGTGGTGTGGAAACGACTTGATAGCCTATGTCGTTATTACTTTACTGCACTAAACTGCTTTAGGTAGGCTAATTTATACATAATTGGTAAAAAATACCAGATCCAAAATTTTTCAAAATTTGCCCTGTTGTTCGGCCCTGTAACTCGGAAAGTATTAATCTGACAAAAAAAAATATTGAAACTATTTTGTAGCAAATGTTATTCTTTTAAAATTTGTATGGCAATTGTTTTTCCTAAAACCTACAAGAGCCGAGTTATATGAAAAAAAACTGATTTTGGCCGCCATTTTTTCAATATGGCGATGCGAGCGGCGGTCGCTTGAGGTGGCAAATTTAGGGTCATACTTAGGCCCACCAAGCATACAATCGTACCAAGTTTCAAAATTCCGCAACCTTTTGCAACCTAAAAAGTATCTAATGAGTGGACTATAATATTATAACATAAAATAGAACATATTACTTATATCTACAAGTAACAGAAATAACTTATTTACGAAAACAAATTATATCTAAGAATAAACTAAACTGCATGTCACAAAAGTAGAAATTCTTATACCTTAAATAGAATATATAATGTATATCAATAAAGATAAATAAAAATTACTCTAAAATCAGTACTTCTTTGTATCAAATATGCATATTTTGTTTAACATATGTTTTACAGACTACTTTTAAATTTTTTAAATGTATCCAAATTTTTTATGTTCATAGGTAAATTATTATACAATTTTAAGACATTGTGATATAGACGATTTTGGCTATAATTTGTTGTTACAGTATGAATGTAGAAGTTATTCCTTGATCTAGTATTATGGTCATGATTTCATGAATATCTCTCACAAAAACACAATTATCATACATATGTGGTGGAAGCATTCCATGCAACAATTTATAAATAAAAACAATTGTGTTAAAAATGATTGTTTGATTAACACAGATTTGAACCGTATCTAACATAATCTTAATACTAGTATATTTATTATGACAAAATATGGTATCAAAACCAACCGTTTTATATATTATTAATTTTGCTCATATACTAAGGCATTTACTGATTCTTTGTAACAATGTTTTTTTGCAATTTTACTTATCACATATACTCCATGTTTTGAAAAACTTAAATTTTCATCAACCATTACGTCTAACTATTTTATTTCAGTAACTTGTTCAATTTTGACATCACTGATTTCTACAACCGTATGGTTTCTAGTATCGGTTGTGTTGTATTTACTTTTAATTAGCATAAATTTTGTTTTATCAGCATTTAACTATTATTATTTATCCACTCTTGTAACATTCTGAGCTCGTTATTCAATGTGTCTATAATTAAGTTTACATTATCACTTACTACATAAATTAATGTATCATCGGCAAAGAGTTGTATTTTGCATTTATTTACACAATTTACTATGTCATTCAAATATATAATGAATAAATTTGGACCTAGGACTGTTCCTTGCGGGACGCCATACGTGGTGTTTTTCATTGAAGAAATGTGACCATTATAAATATTTTGTAACTTGTGTACGATCACTGAGATATTGCTTCATCCAATTCAAGATTGTAGGTCCAAGGCCATATTCTTATAACTTTAACAATAACAATTCAAATGCTAGACGAAAATCCAAAAACACAACACCAATCATTAACTTTTGTTCTAAATCATTTTTCCAACTAAAAATAACTGTTTGTAGCGCACTTTCACAAGAGTTCTGTTTTCGAAAACCCGCTTGATATTTATTAAGGATATTATTTGACTCGACGTACTCCACAAGTTGGTCGTTTACTACAAGTTCCAATAATTTTTCTTTTGCTGGTACCATATTAATGGGGCGAAACTCTTCACATCGTAATGTATTCACTTTGTTCTCGATAGGTATAATTGTCGAATCTTTCCAATTTTTAGGGAATGTTCCGTTTTATAAACTGTTGTTTACAAGTTGCAGAAATCTGTCGCCAATTGTTTCAAATGCTAGTTTTAAAATTTTTGTATTAACACCATCAACACTACTCTGTTTGTTTTTCATATTTTGTACTATTTTTCGTAGTTCTGTCATTTCGATATGTCTAAATTTGTTCATCTACCATTCTGGTTTTTCTATTTTTTTTACCATTTCGTTGTAACATTTGTTTTTAACCAGCTCGGTGACCTAGTGGTAAGAGTGACAGACTAGTAATCACAGCGATCAGCGGTCCCGGTTCAAACCCCGAGGGAGGCAAGAGTTTATGAATAAAAGCGTACAGTAGCAGTCCTTCTCAGGACTAACCAAGAACACCTTAAGACGGAAGTAGATCAAAACTCCCGAAACGTTGTGTGATATACACCCTAGACCAGGGGTGGGCAAACTTATACTATCAGCGATCTACAGTGAAAAAAATGGGGAGGCATGCGATCGACCCGCAGGATTTTTTTAATTAAAAATTATTTATTGTACTTACAATGCACATACAATCATTTACGACAGCTCGTTCAAAAGTTCGTTATTATCAGATATGATAAAACACTATAGATACATACAGTGTCGAAACAAAGTAACGGATAAATTCGTTAACTTCGTTGATACTCATTTTTATGAAAAAATCTCCAAGGGGTGTAGCGATTTTGACCATAGGCAATATTTTCAGCTGATTTTCAGTTTCTTATGTAAATTGTTTTTTATGGTATGACGTCATCAACTTTTTTAAATGACAACCTGTATGTTTTATTATTGATTTTGGTAGTACTTTTTGTGTTGTTTTCAATGATATAAAATTTTCAAAATGTTACATCTAAAAAATCGTGAAAAATGGTCTTCAAGTTTAAATATTAAATACATTGAAATGTGCAAAATAAATCTAGTTACCTACATTTGACAAAAGTAATTGACGGCACATTCGTTTTTATTGAAATTAAAAAAACAATTGAAAAATACAATAAATAATAATAATAAATTCAATTCTCTGTGTCTCACTTAATTGTACCATTTTTATTAATAAAATAGGTTTGCTAAAGTAAATTCCAATTTAAAAAAAGCAAAGGGCTCTTATTTTGTTATGACATTTACAAATTGTTTAATTCTGACATGTCTAATCTTTTTTGTCTTAACTACCGGTAACTAGATTTATTTTGCTCATTTCATTGGTTTTGAATATTTAAATTTTAAGACCATTTTCTCGATTGTTTTCAAATGGAACATATTGAAAATTTTATACCGTTCGAAACGGGATAAAAAGTACTACCAAAATCAATAATAAAAAATACAGGTTGTCATTTAAAAAAGAAGTCGATGACGTCATATCATGAAAAACAAATTTCATAAGAAACTGAAAATATTCCCTATGGTCAAAATTGCTACACCCCTTCGAGATTTTTTCATAAAAATGAATATCAACAAAGTTAATGAATTTATCTATTTATCCGTTACTTTATTTCCACATTGTATAGATAAACGGTTCGCAGTCTGTTTATTACAGTTAAGAGTCACTACTCACTAGATTACACAATTAAAATTAATTCAAAAAATTTCTTTAAATATAATCGCGATCGACCGTAAAACCTCTTGCGATCGACCGGTCGATCGCGATCGACCGTTTGACCACCCCTGCCCTAGACAGTGGAAAAAGTCCGATAAAACACCATCTTCTATATCTCTTTTAAGCAAACTAATAATTTCGTTTTTGTCCTCTACTATGGCGTTTTTGCTCTCGATGATTTCTCGGAGGAGTTCGAAAGTATCTCCTTTTAAACATTGCGGGCAATGATATCTCATCGACCGACCCTACATTAGTTGAAACACTTTTATTTCTGAAGCCCTAATGTCTCCACATTCTTTACATATCGGTAATCTACATCCATCACAATTAAACACTTTCTTTTTAAGCTTTTTACAGATTTTACAATCCATTATAGGTTAGTTTTCAAATTTATTGAAATTTACTAATATTTACTAGCCACACATGATTTTATTATTCCTAGGTAAAAGGTGCCTGTTTAGCAGACTGTTACATAAATTATTTCCAATTATTCCTATGTTTTTCCTTTAACACCTAAAAATTTAACCGCGTGCAAACCACCACATAACCTCACATGTCGAGGTTTTTTAAAATTAACGTTTCAACTGCATTCGTTTTTGTAGTAATTTCGTCAAGTGCATTTTAATAAGAATAATGTTGATTTAATGTTGTTTCTTCAAGTTTTTACTACTAACCGTAATTTAAAAAATATTGTGTGTGAAGGATTTTATTGCTATAGTGGGGAATATTATTTGTAGTTCTAGCAATTTCTTACATTGAGTTGTAGTTTTGATGCAGAATGCTGTAAGGTACGTACATTAATAAGAACCATACAAATTGAAACGTATTACAAACATTAACACAAGCAGATAAAACAAGCTGCACATGCAAAATCATGGCCTAAATAAGAATAAGGAGTGAACTGAATAGTCGATATTTGAAACCCGCAAAGGTTCAATACAAATAAATATATTGAACGTTTGTATAATCTTTCAAAATCTTTCAATTTGCTTACCCGATTCATCGGAAGGAGAAAAGTAAGGAGTTGGATTCGCGTTGACATTTTGAAGCCCTACGTCTGCATCCGCGAAAGCGTTGGAAAGTTTTCGTTACTTGCGATAAGTCATATTTAAAAATAAAGTAACCTAGATGGTGCCTTGCGTGCCTCCTGAAGGAGTGACGGGATTCATGGACCACTCCGATACGCCGGCTTCCCGATACCATATCGTGTAATCCTGCTTGTAATCGGGTCTACCGCTATATCCCGGTAACCAGCTTAGTGTTACACCAAATTCGGAAGGGTTTCCAATCAAATTGTAGGGAGCGTGGGGCTGAGTGCCGTCGACTAGTATTAACTTTGTCTCCCTAACTATTATGGCACCTTCATTAGAAGCGACACACTGATACAAACCGAAATCAGATATCCGCAAACCTTCAATTGTGATGTTTCCTCCAGACACCCAAACGCGGTTTTTCTCCAAGGGAGTGCCGTCCATGCGTCGCCACTGAATTGTCGGCTTTTGTGTGCCTTCCGCTTCTTGAGCGTCGCAATGCATTTCCACCGTCTCGCCTACTTTGCGCTGATACATGGCTTCAGGCTCGACCGTGAAAACGAGAGTAGGTTTTCGAACCAGGACTTCCATGGGGCCCGAGGAACCCTGAGTTCCCTGAGCGTTGTAAGGCGTACATGTGTAGCGCCCTTGATGGTTTCGGTGGACTCTGGTAAACCGAAGCGAGCCATTATTCATGATACGGGTATCTTTAGTCTGAGAGGGTTCAAACAGACGCTTGTCCTTGGTCCACGTCACGTACTGCAGGGGAGGATTGGCTTTTATATAACACTGCACCACTCCCGCTAAGCGAAAGGGTAAGTACTGTACAGTTGGCGTAAACGTCACTTTCGCAGGATCTGCAAATAATTTATACGCTTAAAGAAGCATTTAACCCGCAGAGTTATATTAAGTGTTGAGCCATTTGATATTTGGAAGCGGTTCTGACAACTGGAAAAGCTGATTGCTTAGAATTTGGTAGAAAACTACAGTACTCGTTTCTTATCAAACGACTGCATCTCGAAAAGGCATCCGAATGAAGATGCTTATATTTTGTGTGTCTTATATAGCGGCAATTTCATAAAGCAACCTAAAGGGATATCAGTTACTAACAAGTTGATAAAAGCAAACTTTAATATAAGGACCAGCAGGTCGGGAATAATTTAGAAATTAAAATACGTAAGAACATTTCAACAAATAGGTGTTGTGTTCTCAATACTGAAATAGATAAATCTTACATTCAATTTTCATAGTTGTGTAAATGAACTGCTTGCTTCATGGTCACGTAGCGGCAGCGGTGTATTGTAATATTGCTAACAAAAATAGTACCGCAAAGCACAGTGATCAGCGGTGCATCCAAATTTTCGAAGGAGGTGCACTACCTACAAAAAGTAATGAAAGAAATGTTTTATTTGAAAAAACATATCAAATAAATATAAAAATAAGATTACGGCAGATTCAACAAGGGTGTACGGAAATATTTATGAGAGTGTGAAAATAACTATGGGTGATATTGATCTCATCGATATTTTTTTATTATAACGTTTGCAAAAAAGCACCGAAACGTTGAACGGAACAGAGACGGATTTAGATAAGGTACTATATTTATATGAACAAGCTTGTCCGCCATTTTGAGTTACTAAAAGTGGCGGCAAATTCAAATTCTAGTTACTTTCCAATTAGCATACAGTAAGTCGGAAAAGCAACGATCATGTCATTTAATTTTATCCATCTTAAAAAAGACTGGGTTTTAAACAAATAAAAAAAGCAGAAAAAATTGTAACGAAAACACTGTTAACTAACACGCACGTGGTTCAAACTAGAGAACTTTAATAGGACCTTAGTTCAAACAACAGTGACGAGTGACAGAACTGACAGATACAGTTGGCAGCACAGAAAAATACCTACACACTGTATATAGATTTCAATAAGCACACTTGGATGAAGACTGTAATTATAATTAGCATCGTAATGGAATGCACCAAGATTTAAATCAGCGTGCAGTGTTCGTCTGGATCGAGCAGTGCGTACTCGAACGGTTTGCAGTCTTGCCTGGTTGACAGAAGACAGAACGCACGGTTACCGGTCAGCGCAGCCAACGGACTGGCGCTAAAGTCCCTGTAACACAAAATCTATTGGGATAAGCTTGCCTGGTCTATAAAGTACTCTAAATTTAGCTATTTGCCACCCCTAAGCTGAAAAATGCCACCTTGTACTCTTGAGTTTACAACATCATGCGATTATGTGATTATAACGAATAACACATTTTTAGTGTCACCTTTGCGGTATCGCGGGTAAAATTAAAATAACATTTTTATATTATTTTATTTATCTATGCTATTTAAATCTTTTTTTAAATTTTTGTATCATCACAAATTTGCTGACCTAGGCTTCAGCATAGTCAGCCTTAGAGTCCCTGTATATAGTTATATAAGAGTCGGGCAAACACAAATGTCAGCCGCCATTAGTGTTCCAAAAATAAATGATGCGTTCAAGGCCGGAGTTGTTTTCCTTAATATGTGTCACTTTGATGAATTTAATTACTTGTCAGTTTGACATTGTCAATAAATGGTAAACTTAATGCATTTACGAAAACTACACTGGTAGGTATCTACCGTTTACCGATTGGTGGTCAGCTGATTTTGCAGTAGATAGATCGGATTGAGTAATTTACGAGCGGTTTTTTGGTGGTGTAGTAAACATATAACTTCTAAAAACTTGTCTTGTCATCGAATCGAACAATATTACGTACGTCATTTAATTGTCATTGCCATAGCCACCCTTCAAATTTCCATTTTAGATTACTGCGCATGCGCAATGGATCGTAGCCAATCAAAAATTGAACCGCGTTTGCCCGACTCTTATCTTACTATATACAGGGACTCTAGTCAGCCTGTGCCTAAATTCGGCCCTTCCCCTGAAGACACCACTGCGTTACGGCTAACAATAAAATACATTCAAATAGAATAGCATAAGCTGCACGCTTTTGTTTATATTATAATTTAGCACCGAATGTGAGGGTTTAGTTGTTTTATTTTTTTGTAAAGGCCACTGATTGTAAAATGATACGGTAATGTTATATGTCATGATCGATTGCTAAGTTACTTAATGACGCAGGCGATTAGAGGTGTCTTACAGTCTTAACGTAATATTTGTAGGCTAGACGTTCCCGATACTTTTAGTTCTCGCGAGCTATCATCTAATTTTTATGCATTGCAAGGCCCTCACACCCCGTGTTACAACAGAAGCAGTACCGGATTTAGAGGGTGGGGGACATGTTTTGAATTATAATACATTAACAGGTATGACTCTACTAAGTTGTAAAAACATGATGTGACAACAGAAAAAAAATCTCTAAAGAGCTTTACCCAAAACTTTCCTCATAAGTGGACATTGTGACACTAAATAATTTTAAAAATCAAATTAAGCCAGAGGTAAAAATATCTTCACGTTTCTAATAAATTACATAATTTTCAAATTAAAAAAAAACGGTGATCAAATTCGAAGGGCAGGCGGATGCGTATGCGATCGCTATTCCTACCTGTGCTACAGACCACTTCGTGAGTACGTGCGTCCCGGCTGCCTTAAATAAAACCTTTTTCGTTGACACCTCTTTTTGCTTTACAGCACTTACGCTGTATCTGTTGGATTCAATTTTCGTCAAGAGTAAAGTCTGAACCATATGAAAATTGTTACTTTTCTGTATCTCAGTTAAAGCAAAAATTAAAATATTACCGGTGATGCAACTCAAATTCAGCGCCTGCGATCGAATCTGGCCATTCGATTTCTTTGTTTGGCGGTAGTTTACGGATAAAGCGCGCGTTGGAATTCCTGTGTTGCAGCTATATTTAACGTAACGCACTTATTCGTTGAATCTTTTTGTATCGTACAACATTTATCTGTATCTGTTGTGTCCCATTTTTGGCAAGAATAAAGCCTGCGCCATGTACAAATTATTACGTGTATCTATTGCTAAGTTAAATCAAAAATAAACAAAATTTAATTTTTCTCAATTTTATGCCAGGTAAATATATGATGTATATAGGGCATTCAGTAAACACAAAAACATTTTAATTTTTTTGAAGTTGACATATGCATACATTTTTTGTACTAAGGATACTGTATTTTGTTTTGCAAAGGTTTTCCCACCTGCATAAAGGCAGGTTTGAATTTTTAAAATTTCACTTAATATTTCTCATTATTTCAGTGTCAAAGTAGATACTTTTCTAGACATTCTCCCCTGAACTTTTATAATATGTAATAAAAACACCTATAATAAACGCTACGTCATTAGTATTTGCATAATATAAAGTCATTATTTACAACATTTATGATAGTTGCTAGATAAATGTCACACCGTTAACCTATTTGTTTTAGTAACTTTTTTTAAGTACACTCCTAGACAAAGATGAATTTTGGAAGTACACTCATGAAATTTTGGAAACCAAAGGCCACTTTGAGTATTTATGTTTACTGAACAGACTATATGCAAAATATCGTCTTTCTCCAACAAATAGTTTTGAGTTATACCGCCAGCAGACAGACAGACAGACAGACAGACAGACGGACGGACGGAATTGAAAAAACCTGTTTTTGGTCATGTAGGGACCCTCAGACGTGAAGCTCTGGAGAAATCTCAGAAGGTGATTTTTTCGCGTTTACAATACTTCCTTCGTCTTTCAGACGAGGGAAGTAAAAATATTACATGACTGAAATTGTTATTTGTAAAATAGAATAACTTTCATGGTTTGCTATACCACAATTATCATGAACCAGATTTGCAAACATGTTTATTTATTATTGTTATTTGCTTCCCTCGCCAAGATTAAAAAATCGACGAATCAGATCACTCGTTTTAGAATTACAAACGTGAAAAATGTACAGCATAAATCATCTATATAGGAACCAACGTTGTAAAACTGTAAATTTTGTGCGAAACAATGGTAAAGCAGACTTATAAACTTACCAAATTTGAAATAAATCAGCAGCTTAACTTCTCAAAATTTCAAAATAAAAATAACAAAGATGAATTTATTTTATTTTGGAACCATAAGGCTGTTTATTGGCCCTTGATAGTGGGCGTAATGTGAATGTTATGGCTCGAGCGTTTATAAAGTTGCTAAGCAGTACAATAATAGCTATTTGTGTATTAAATGAATGGTCCAACGAGATGTAGTACAACGATGACGTAATATCAAAAAGCACCAAATCCTTGAATTTCGTCTATTTTAAGAACCAAAATAAAATAAAACGTATGTACCGCTAAGGTAGAGGAATGAACTGAAGAAGAAATATGAGTAGGAGCTGTTATTGAAGCTGGCAAGGAGATAATCAAGATTATAGCTCGCCGGAAATATATTATATATAAATTAAACTGTGCTATAATTTATTGGTTATGCCCTTAACAGACAAATTACTATTAAATTTCTAATAAACTAATTTTCAATTGAGCTATAAAGATGTAATTGGCGAAAAGTTGTGGAATTCTACAAACAACTTAAAATTAAAATTTTGAAAACTAACAATTTCAGTACCAATTTATTTTCAAGCGTCGTAAAAGTGACTAGTTATGTGGCTTAATTGACAGAGTAATAGCGTTACTTTATCTGATTAGGCATATAAAGTTGCCCCTGTTGGTACTTTATCGGCTTATTACTCAAAATCAAACATTTCATTTAATTATTCTATCGTAACTATGGAAAAATGATTTCCAATGTGATTTTTCACATTCCTACTACATTATTGTTTTCTAATTTTGTTACAATTTAGGTATTCGTTTGATAAGTTCTTACATATATTGCAGACCAATCCAATTTGATTATTTTTAATCGCGTAAGTCAGTTTGACAAATCAGATCACACTTGAAGTGAAAACGACCCTAAGGTGATTTTCAATCACCATGGAAACTACCTAATTAAAATTCACTATGACACGTTAGTGGCACTGTAAATCTAAGTCAAATTCGAGGTTAGTAGGTTGGGTTTTGCGTCAGTCTGTGTGAAAGCTGACGGAGAAACCTAACCTGATAACCTCGCATTTGACATAGACTTAGTGTCACCAACATATTATTATAATGAAGTGTCAAATTAATTTGTCAGAAAAATGGCTTCTCGCTTTTGTAAAAATTATTAATTTATTTAAGAACTTATCTTCCCGAATTCATCGCAGCCAGTGATAAATCCTTATAATTTTGACACATAATATCCCTCAACTGCGTTACCTTTCGCACTTTCGGGTTCTTATTTGTCAAAATTATTGCGAATGGTTATCACTGCCCTTGCTAAATTATAGCTGAAAATACGATTGTATATGTTATTCGGAGCAAAAATGGCTTTATATTTTTCGGCTTCAGCCTCAGCACATAAAGCTTTGTTTACGCTGCTCGTAACATAATATGTATACTATTATTAAAATTTTCAAAATTTACGAAAAAGTCAATTTCAATTTCTGGAAATTTTGGATTCTGTATATAAAAACGTATAACATTGCATCAACGAATTACATTTTATCTATACCCATTTGTCAGTAAAAAATTAAAATATGTAACTGAAATTTTCAGAAATAGGTTTCGCCCATATTTTTAGAACTAGAATTGTTTGAAAAAAATTCTTAGCCCTCATACTCTACTTTGAAATGGCGTGTTTAAAAATCTAAACGTTTTCTCAGAAAAGCTGGGAACCAGAAAAATCGTCTCTCTCTTCGTAAAGATTTTCCTATCCTTAATTGCAGACGCTGTGCGTATCAAAACTACAAAGGTAGAATTTGAGCAGAATAGGTTAAGCTGTTTACTCTGCAGCTTATGCGCTCTTCAGATAAATTTTCATCGTTATTTGGTAAAACTATAGCAACAACGAGCGGCAAAATGTTATAAAACGTACCAAAAACAATTTTTTGCATAGTGATCATTAAAGGCGTCTTTTTTTTAACAAAAAATCGTATTGAAAGCACCACTTTTTTAACGCAAAATCAAGAAAAAAAGTACACTTTTCTTAACGATTTTAGTGAAATGTCAATTTGACAGTTGTAAATTCCGAAGTCCTTTTCGACAAAATCTCGCCCTCGTGAATCAAACTGCAAATTCATGAAAAAAGTATGAGTTTAAAAACTAGTTGTATAAATTACTATTATATTACTACATAGAAACCAGACTTAAATACTTTTTCACGTTTTTATATACAAATTAGGTTTACAAGTGCCTATTCGAATGTATTTACAACTGTTCAGAATATACTATGTATTTCATTTACAACTGAAACTAGTAAATTGAAACTTATAAAAAACTACCTTATTTCATTTGTCTCCAAGTGATATTTAATTACCTTTCAGTTAACAAGTAGCTTAGATCTTAAAAATATTATTCATGATTTTTCAAAAAATAAAAGAAAGGTAAGATTTATGTTGCTCCTCTTTGTATTTTGTTATGTAATAAACTACAGTTGTGCAATTAAAATGTAAAAATATATTTTGCAGAGCTACAGTAAGAAATGTAAAGTTCGGTTTTTCTTCCTAGTATTTTGTTGTGAATAAATTCTAATTCTTTAATTCAATTTATAAAGAACACTATGCAAATGTATTTCTCTGTTTTTTGTGACCCATTAAATAATCGATATTATTTAATACCTAACTTCTCACCGTGGGGGGTAGGGGTCAGGCGCAAGGGTCGTCAAAATTCTGAACAGAACTGAAATCTAACTCGCATATACTCGAACGCAGTAGAATTTTTCCGAAATAGTAATGGGTAATGCTGAAATGGTGGGTATAGCATGTATAAAAGTAGAAACAGAATAAGGTAAGCGCGAAGGTAGTAAGCTTATTTCACCTGAATTAGGCTAGCTGTAAATCAACTATTTTTATAAGGCTCGTTGGTCTAGCGTTAAAGACACCCTCGACTGCAGATATGGCACACTGTACTACTGCGGAGGAAACTTTACCGTTTTAGAAATAGTTATAGCAAGAATCAAGTTTGAATAACTCGGTATACAAAATTTAGAAGCTCCAGAAAGTGCAATCTGCTAAGTTATTACTTAACTGGCTTTTGTATAATTATTTTGAGTAATTAATCTGATCTCCGCTGTCCTGTCTAAGAACCTTTTCAGACATCTTAGTACGAATGGTAATACCATAAATATCAATCACATTCGTAGGCGTGTTTGATCTTAGCAGAAGAGCATTCTGGAAATTGGTTTAGAGGTTGCGCTTTACCGTGACTTTGTAGTTTCTGTCTAGAGTAAAGTACATGAAGAATTGAATGTAAGACTTATGAGAGGTGTGATTGCTGGAATGACGAAATTTAGACGCTTTGATTTATTTTCTTGCGTAGATAGCGAAATAACTAGTTTAATTCAGTTGCGTCATCAATTATTGTCATCTAGTTTAAATAAAGTTCATTTTAGAGACGTTTGTCTGTATTCTGATACTGATGTTCAGCTAAATTTGTTGCAGTAAGGATAGGGTATACGAAATTTTAAAGCTTTGGAGTTTAGTCATATAAACGTATAGATACAGTTGATATTCAAATAGTAATGTGATCTGAAAACAGAAAGGCAAGCGTCTCTTTCTGATAAACAAAGTTTGTGGCGAAATAATGCATTTGCATTCGACTTAATGCCACCCCGTAATTGAAAATTGCAAATTTGCTTAGAAATTCGGTTCCTCGTAAAATACATGTGGAACGGTAGATGCAGCAGTAAGCACATCAGTTAATTAATGTTAATTTGCATGAGCCGTCTTAGTGGAAGTTGAAATTGGGTGTCTGGTTTAGACGACTTACACTCAACGTTGAGATACGCCGCTGCAGATTGCGGTTTTCCGATGCCATTACTCACTTCACAGAGGTACTGGCCCGAGTCGTCCGCACTTACGGAGTTTACAACCAAAGAACCATCCTGTAATATAATGATCCTGGTTTCGAGGGCGGCAACTTCCCTTACTGGTGTTCCTTCTCGAAACCACTTCAACGTTACATTTCCAGCTTTTGTCTCACAATTGAATTGCACTTTCTCTCCTTCGAGCTTAGTCTGGTTTGTGGGAGGTACCATAATTACAGCGCCTCCTGCTATTATTACTCTAGTTGTGTGAGAAATTTGCGCTTCGCCACCGCGAAGCATACAAGTGTAATCTCCTATTTCTTCATGCTGAATGTTTGCAATGCGGAGCTCCGTTCCTTCATTGAATATTCCTAAAGTGTTGTACTTCTCGTTAGCGTTGCGATTCGTCAAGAAATGTACGGAGTTATCATAACCACATCAAAGTTTTTAACGCGGCAACTAGAACTAAAATTATATTTTGTAACTTTTAGACAGTGTGGAACTTTATTCCTGTTTTTGTTTTACGTTACAAAGTTATTCCACCCATCAATCAAAGCTAGTTTCATCTTTAACAGTAGGTAACTAAACTTTTCCTGGTATTAAGATATCGAATCAAGAATATTAAGCAACTAAACTAAAAATCAAACAATCAGCAGTTACAACTCTGATGTAGTTATGACGATTTTGACCTATGTTCGTTACCTATAGTAGCAGAAGGTTCTACAGGATTCGTGTCTTTGTACCAAAGTATTTCGGGAGTTGGCGTTCCTTCCGCCTGGCAGTTGAGGATGATGGCGTCGCCCAGATTAACGTATGTAACATTTTCTGGTGTGGCGCTAAATCGAGGGTATACGTCCAAGTGGAACCAGGTTCCATTTTTGTGCGAGTTCGGGGAGCGGTTGAGGAATACCACTTTACATTCGTACCTATGTCCAGAATTACTATTGCGACCCGCCTCTTAACTATGACAGAATATTCTTACCAGCCCTGATCCGACTCGCGAATGTTCGTCAGGTTAAGGGAGGCGGCTCCGTAGGGAGAATCCGGGGACACACGGGAGACGCGTTCCTCGTATCCTTCGCCGCTGTGAGTTAGGAAGCTCGCATACCAGATGTAAATTGGGATTTCTTGACCCT
Organism: Agriotes lineatus; assembly: GCA_940337035.1. Classification (NCBI taxonomy): domain Eukaryota; kingdom Metazoa; phylum Arthropoda; class Insecta; order Coleoptera; family Elateridae; genus Agriotes; species Agriotes lineatus. The sequence goes on from CALNHX010000474.1 coordinate 236,818, forward strand.
TTAAAATAACGACATTTGGTGAGTTTAGGTTTCCTCGGCGCTTAACAATTTAACGAATTGAATGTTTCTAATTTACCTTTTATTTAACTTTTTTATGTCTCATTCACGTGCAATTTATAAAGTAGAAGTAGAAGGGCTGTTGCCTTAATGCAATTTCTGTTTAGCGTATTAAGATTACGTGACCTTTAAAGACTAAATTATACAAGCTAAGGTCCTTGTAGTTAACCCGATTTTAAGGAAACTAAACTACTCTTTCGCTTGGTCACAACAGTTAATTGCCAGGAGGGGTGATATTTGATTTAAGTAGTTTCAAAGGATTCTAAACTCACATTTTTCTTAAACATAGGGTTTTGTGTTTATAGAGTCAAACTCAATATCTAGCAAATATGCTAATCTTTTAAGGTACGATGTTTAGGGGCTTGGAATACCACAAACAAATGTTATTTCATTTAAAAAACACTGTTTTCTATTAAACTTGCATGTGATTCAAAGGTTGAAATAGTTTTTTTCTTTCTTAGACTCATTGAAATTTAAAGAAATTGTTAGGTTTACATAACCTGAACAACAATTTACTTTTCAAAACGCGAGTTCCTCGGGGTGAATCACTTTGATGGAATTTAGCTCTTAAATCGTCTTTTACATGAATGAAATGCATTTAACAAGTTCGCGGGCTAGCTAACATGGAAAAAGACAGAGTAACAAAGCGAAAATCATACCGTCCGGGCCTGTATTCTTTCTTTACGGTGTCCCTGTAACGTAGTGTGATGACGCCAAGATGATACTCGCTCAGCTTCTGGAAATGGCTGCCACTGACAAAAAAAACAATAGGTGATGTTGTGCGGAAACCTCTATTTGAACTGTAGTGTACGTGGAAGGCTTTATACACTTAGATATTAAGGTAAGTTCACGTAGAATAAAGAATTTCACTCACACAAGTCAAACCAAACACTTTTAAAGACAGTTTTTTAATATCGATGCTACGTATTTCCAAGACCGTCTAATGCTTATATATATCCCTTTGAGGGTTCACCGCCCTAAAGCGTATCTCAATCATTTTAAACAATAGCCTAGTTGATCCCCATTACGACAGGCCGTATTTGATTCGCTGCCACATCATCGTACGACCACTTGTTCGTTACAAAAACAAATGCTGAATTGGCGCAAATATTTGCTGAAAAACAGCGTAGGAAGCTATAAAATGCGGGAATATAACATAAAAGCCTGCGAAACTCAGATATTAATTAATTCTAGGCTTACACTTCTTAATTATGCTAAAATGTACATGCGTACAAGTGATTTCAGCTGAGATATGTCCTTAGCCCACTCCCGCATTAAATTCGTTGGAGCCTCGATAGGTAATCTACCTACCGACCCTTCACAGGTCTATGCGCACAGTCTACTTTATTTCGGGGACTGCAACGCACATTTTGAATTTCGCGCGCACCTCGCCCGCTTGCATTTTGTTTTTATCGGTACGTGCAACGATAATGGTTTGACTTCGTGTCCGTTTTCTTTCCTTTTGTGCTGTGAAGGCCGACAGCTAGCGTCTTTTGAATTATCCAAAGTTTCTGCGGGTATATGGTTTTTGTTGGATGGAATTTGCCCTCGTTGTATGCAGCAGAATATCGCAACTTTGGAAGTTTATAGAGGAAGCCTCCTCACACCAATTTTCGGCGGATTCTTAGAAACGCTCTGTTGACCCACTTTGCACGCGGCTCGATTACCCGAGCCTTAGGTTCGGTACTCCACTTAACCCCCCTGCATTGTTTACGGAAGGTTTTGGCAGTCCCACATTGAGAGCATTGACCCTGAACCTGGTGCGCCTCTGAAGACACCTGTCGAGCCCAGCCTTCTATTGGCTATTTAGGGTTTTACCACAAACGATCTGTGTCAGCTGCGTGATCATTCGAGCGGGCAGAAGGGGACTGGCTCGACAAACAAATTTGAGTAACATGTTTTATTTTCCCTTGCATTAAAACCAATTAATACTGTGGACAGTGATCCGGTGCTTTGAGTACCTTATTTGGTTTACTACAGTACCTGCTTGAATTCCGTCACAATTCCGTATGCTTTATTTTCGACTTTCGCCATTACCCTTCGCTTCACGGACCAAATAAAGTAATGCACTTAGTGTTTTTCATCGTCGGAATCTACATTAATCTGATTACATCTTTTTAAACTGTTGTGGAAGTATTTAATGTAATTTCTATTTGTACTTTTTAATCTGTGGTATATGTTAATTTACTCGCAAGTCGAGTTTGTGTTTTGATGTACACCTTAATTTTGCCTATATGATCACCTTATTTATGACCTTATTATTACATATATTTATTGACTCTATGTTAATAATCACCTGTACTTTGTATGCTATTTTAATATGTGATCATTATACTGTGATATAAGTACTCTGTCAAAATCTTTATTACTGCTACCTCGATTCGTGTGCTTTCTTTCAGATTAATGTACTAACTTGAGTTTACGAATTCTCTGTCATACCTGAATACATGTATCCTTAGTTAAAAGACTCGTTTGCGCCTTTTTTTGGCTTTTTAATTAACATTAGTACTTAAAGAACTGCATCCGTCCCCATTGAGTTAGTTCGGCCGGCAATTGCATCCATGTAGTCATTAAATTATTGGAAGTTTGAGCCAACAAATCAGTTAAAGCTAACAAAGTGTCTCTTATTATTTCGACGAGGGCGAATTTCACTGTAGATCACAAAAATCCTAACTTAGTGAAAATGTACAGCAGTTTTCTTGGTGAATCGGAGCTCGTCTACGTCGAGGAGGATCCGGCGGCTGCATCTTGCATCGACGCAGGAAGTGCAGACGACAGCACGAAGAAACCAGTAGTGTAACACACTAGGGCGCTTGTTTACTCATTGCCATTTTTACTGAGTTAGCTCGCGAGTTTGTTAATTGTTCGTTCACATACGAATGTACAAGACCATTTAAGACAAAAATTTCACAATAATGTAAGAGGTACTTTCATCGATCTCATAAAAACCCCTAGAAAACCACGACGTGAAAGTTAAATCGTTGCTTCTATAGTAAACGTCAAATAATTTATTTAATCTTTATTGAACCCTAAATAAGAATTTGTTTTAGTCATCGAGTCACAGGCTAGAAGAGCATAAAAAGTATTTTCGTAAGTAAAAGAAGATCTGCTTCTGGTATCCCAAGCATTTAGCTATTGTAATTTTCAGATATGCTTTTAATCGCAAGTAAGGCAAGTGTGGCCCCTGGTTTCTATAGCAACATTTGGTTCAATTGATTTTTTTGTTCGGTACGATGCAATTACAGGTTATACAACCGTTATTAGGCAAGCTGCTATTACAATGTTTATATCTACTAATATACATAAGAGTACTTAGGTTGCATAAGTGTACAACTGGAAGTAAAAAACTTAGGGCTTCTGCCCTTCCGATGGCCACCACAATAAGAGAGCAGAGGGTGAAATCCTAGTGTGTCGCCTACCTTCTTCTCCCATTGCAACACATACGGCACGAGTTGGTCTCCTGGGAACTCCACGTGACAGTTGAAAACCACAGACTCACCAAGTATGGCGGTGATGTGAACTGCATCTTGATGGCTATTACAAAATACTGTAACAAAAGCTCTTATTAGGCCACCACTCAATCACAATATGCTAATAGTTGACATGGAATGAAATTTGTAAAATAATGAAAATGTATTTTAAGTCAACCACTAGAACTTTAGAGACGTCTTGAAACCACGCAGTAGATAAGGTTTACTGCATAAATGTTTATGTGCAACAAACCCGTGTTGGCACTTCATGGAAGTGCAACATAAGCATGCACCGAGTAAGTATACCACTGCGACCACGCCAAGGTATTTCGTGCCTTTCCATTTGGTGCCGTGACGTCAGTCGCCAGAGAGGCGTCATAGCTAGCAGCCAGGTACTTCCTCACTGCATTCGTGAGAAAGTACTATACAAAGCGTAATTTAAGAAGTGGCGTACGCCAGCCCAGTTAGATTCGCAGCACTTCTCAGGCTTGGAGTTTAAAGTAACCCGATACAGGACATGTGTGCAGTTGGAGCGGTAAGTGTTTGCTTCAGCATGTATTAAAGATTGCGTAAACGTCAAGAAATGCGATGAATAGACAAATAAATGCGTACGCGAATTACGAATCCGGGCTTTCATGCACAAAAATCCGACGGCGGATTTTGATGCAGTTTAAGGTCACGTATTAAAGACAGTTATTTTGATATTTCAGATACAGTTCTTTTATTAGTATTTAATTTGAAAATGTGTGTAGCTACGTGCTACTGCCCGTTAATGATTCATTTATAGCTTAAACTATTGCACATATTGTTTGAAGTTATTTTCAACACCGAGAATGCTGCAGTTGCAGGTCAGCTTCCTGATTTAGCAGATATTGAGACTTTCTATTCATGGATGCAATAATTAAAATTATTATATATTATCTGGTTCCTTCTATATTTAGTATGAAAGAGTAGCTGAGATTAATGATAAAAAGAAGTACTGCTATTTTGGATAGAATTACATATTCTCAGATCTATTCTGAGATTCTCGAACTATATTACGCATGGTAAAAGCTCTGGTCACATTAACATTTATGAAAAATACAGTTTAATAATATAAGTATATTGTGGTGGTTGCATATTAAGACTACTGATTTGTTGGTAAAAGTTAATTCCTAGATAGAAAAGTATTTATGAAAGTATAAACTACTTAATTATTAAAATGTACAAGGGGTGAATTTAAGCGGAAAAGAACAGAATAACTATACATTTTATTAAGAAATTACACATAAAATTCAAATCAGGTAATGCATTTAATATTCAGAAATAAGTTTCTAAAATATCAATTAAAAATTTGATTCTTTGAATTATATAGATAGTTGTTTGGTATTATTAGAAAGTAATTTAATAAGTATAAACCATAAGATAATTTGTATTAATGTGAAAGTTATAAGCAAAGTTAATATTTTGAAAAAATCACTTGAAATATAGGATTGATATGAGGAAATGTATTGTAATTTAATCTAGGAGTGTTAGTTTAGAAAAATGTATGTAAAAATATCGCTATGGTAAAATTTATTATAAATAGAATAACAACAAATTTTAATTTCGAAAAATGAACATGTAATTTTAATAATAGTAGGGAGGCCAAGTGAATTAATAATTATTTTCGTGGGACTGAGTAGGTTTATACCGACAAGTGATACCATTGTAATCAGCGGTGTTTCCTTAGTAGAAAAACTCCTGTTGTCGCTTTCTCAGCCTGTGGAGTGAGGAGCTATGACGTCACAAAGATGGCGATTCTTGGTATCAGGTTTTAATACAGTAAGACTAGGTTTAACCCAAACATCCAAAAGTGAAAATTCTACCCAGTGGCAAACTGTTTAGTACCCTCCTCTTAGTAAGGGAAAAAAGTTGCATGACCTTGCGTGTCGGATTTAGGTGGGAGGGGGTTGGAAAGGTGGTAAAATGGTAGGTTTCAACAGTTTTACATTTTTTCGCAAATATCTCGTTAACTGCAAGGTTTAGCGCAAACTTGATCTTATACAAAATTAATGTACATTTAATTTACAATAAAAATGGTCGTATGAATTTTTGCACTGCAGTAAAGGATTACGGAAATATGGAGGGGTTAAAAATGTAACTTTTTTTGTTTGTCAAAAAAAGCAAAAATCACGCCTATGAACTCGTAATATTCTCTCCAAGTGTATTATATAAAGTGTTCAAAGAAGTGGGGAGGCCAGGTGGTTACGGTAAAGCACCCAGCATAAAAGACGAACAACATTTACGCAGATCATCCACTACTACACATGTTGAAGTGAAAGTGGAAGATGGAATTAATGTCACTCTAGGACAAGCAAAATTTCTAACTAGTATTAAGAACAAGATACAACTGATTACTCTCATCACTGTACACTTACAGCAAGCTGGCTGCAAAGTGATTCAGGCAGAATGTGATGCTGACACCAAGATCGTTTTTACTACAATTGACGAATCAAAGAAGGAAACAGAGGGTATCGTAATTGGCAATGACACCGATTTATTGGTCTTGTTGGTGGTTCATGCTCCAGCCATCAAACAGTTGAAGATGGTTGCACCGAATAAACGTATAACCAAGAAGAAAAAGTTTACTGCATTGGAGACATTCAGCGTGGTATCGGGAAAATGAAGGACGTTCTCTTGGCAGTTTACACTTTCGCCGGATGTGATACCGCCTCTTCAATTTATAGAAAGGGAAAAATAACGCCTTCTGAAAGCGTGCGACGTGACAAGGAATTTTACTTAAAGCAGTTGATTTTTAACCACCCAAATGTAGACCCAGATGCAGTAACTGGCTGGAAACCATTTCTTCCTTTCGATATTTGCATCAACAAATGCAGATAATTTGGATAATCTGCGCCATCAATGTTATTTGTAGACCATCGCAAAGGAGCCTGTACACACAAATTTCAGGTTGGCTGTACTTTTCCCTACTTCAGCAGCTGCACAACAACACTCTTATAGAGTTTACCATCAAGTGCAGCAATGGCTCAATCTCAATAAAGATTCACTAAAATGGGGTTGGAAAAGGATTGGTGGTTATGTGCGTCCAGTTGCAACCACAAAGGCAGCTGATCCTGAAAAATTGCTCTCCCTCATTGTTTACACTTGTAATGCGGGGTGTGTCAGGAACTGTAAGCGTCGACAGAGTGGCTTGAAATGCTCAAACATGTGCAAGAATTGCTCCGGACATGGGTGCACCAACACAGATGCACTAATTATTGACGACGGCATCGATGAAGCTAATCTTCAACATGAAAAAGAGCTTTAAGGTTTTTAGGTTACTGATTGCTGTTATTTATTATTATGTAACTACCTTGAACGTTGTACATACCACTTTTCATTGAAGAACATTGAATTTACTGAAAAGCATGTATTGAGAAGAAAACAATTTCCATTATTTTTTGTGTTACAGCTTATTAGATAAAGTTTGTAGTTAACCCTGTTTCAATGATATCCACATGATTTTATCTTTTTAGGATGATATGACAAAAGATAGAGGTAATTTAAGTAGGTGTAATGATAAGAACACAAATGGGAACGAAAAAACGATATAATGAATTAATCAAAGAGAAAAATAGGCAAAATAAAGATAAAAGCGACAAAGGAGGGGAACAATGTAGATATATTATCATATACATACACATAGCCGTACATACATACATCATCATCATCATCATCATCATCATCATCATCATTCGTTTTTGCTCCTGTAAAAGCATAGGGCGTCTTTCGACGATTCTTCAGCATTTGGTGTTTCCACCTATATGATAGCAGAGTTGCCAGCTCTGTACCAACATACATACATACACACATGCAAATGTTCCTATCTTATTGATGAGTCTCTAAGTAGTTTTTATAACGAAACACACTCATTTTTAAGTGAATACGATGAATCCCAAGCTAACTGGAAAATAATGACATCATTACCCCTTCCATATCTCTGTAACCCTTGTCGGGAAGTCAAAAATGCATAAGACCATTTTTATTTTAAATTAAATATAGATTAATTTTGTATAAGATAAAGTTTGCGCTAAACCTTGCAGTTAACGAGATATTTGCGAAAAACTATAAAACTGTTGAAACCTACCATTTTACCACATTTCCACCCCCCTCCCTCCTAAACACGACGTGCAATGTTGTGCAACTTTTTACCACCTATTGAGAGGAGGCAGTGTTGGGTAGTAACTAAGTAAAAGTAACTCGTTACTGGTAACTAGTTACTTTTCAGTAACTTAATAGTAACTTAATTACTTTTGTGTTTTCAGTAATTGTAACTATAACACGTTACAATTATTTAGTAATTTAAGTAACTGAATATGACAAGTTACATTTTCATGCTACAAATGTAATCATTTTAAAATGTTCGGTTTTTAATGCGTAGTATTTAAGAAATTATACCTGAAGCTGAAGAATTTGTGGAAATTTCGAATGCTTTAGTATGCAAATGCTAATACCGACCACAGGAATACCTTCTTGTACTTAGTCGATAATAAATAATATTTGACGGATCCTATTTGGGTGGTGACAGCTTTTTCCAGTAATCCTTAATTCTTTAACAACTAGAAGCTCTCTGAGCAGGTATGTGGATTACTGGGAAGTACATTCCTAACGCCTGTGCGCAGGTTGGGGGTATCTAATTCAGACGAAAATACATTCACCGTCTCTATATTTTAATAATAACTAAACAATATTTTAACAAAAAATTGAAATAAGTAACCGAATACGCGATGTAGCTGCTATATGATACTGCAGTTTAAATTTAAACTAAATGAATGAATAACAGATTCATTCATTTTCAAGTCAGGTCTATAATGTATAATGGTTATTTATATTTTACAGTACAGTAAAGATTGCACTTCCATACTTTTACCAAAATGATTTAAAATAGCTATTTATGCAACAAGTGCTAAAAGTCGACGTTTATGCACGAGACATGAAAATTATGTAACGAAGCCGAAGGCTGAGCTTCATAACATGTTGCGCGTTGCATACAATATTTTATCTACGACCTTAATTTTACCGTTATTAATCCATAAATATCGATTTAACAAATGTTTGCATCTACGACACTTCTAATTTATGTCTTAATAAATAGTAGGTCATGCGCGGGCAAATGTTTGCGAAGCCATTGCTGTCAAGGTCAGTTACGAAATGTAATTATTTATACTCCACATCTGAGTGTATTCATTACATAACGCTTTAATTATTTTAAAAGCACTTTACCTGTAACGCAAGAAGCAACTAGAATAACTTTACAACTTCACTTCCAGTTCGAAATTGTAGTTTTATTACCTCACTTCACTTTTAGCACTAGAGCTAAACTTTTAGTGAAACAAGCTAGCGCTAAAAGGCCTACTTTTAGTAGTGCTCGTAGATAAAGAAATTTTTGTCAACTACACGAAAAAAGTGCACGTTCAACACATTGGAAAAGTGATTGTTCAGGAATGCATTAACAAAAATATTGACTGTTGTTTCCAATTTTTATTTTAGATTCACAGAATTTTGCAACAATTCTGACTACACTCTGGCTGCGGTTTAAATTTGAGTGGATATGTGATGCAGAAAAGACACAAAACGATGTTACATTATTAGAAAATGAAGTAAAAAATCGTGCTTCTACTTTATCAGTTTGTCCACTTCCCAGTCCACAAAATAATGATAGCGACAAAGGAGAACACCATTTTTTCCCCTTCAAAACAGTAAAGCGGTCGAAAAATATGGAAGAAACTTAAACATATATGAAGTGCGATTCATCTAAGATAAATTTCCAACGATTAGGGAAATATTTATTAAATATAATACTACTCCTTTCCAGTGCTCCAGTAGAACAATTGTTCAGCACTGCGGAAGACGTTCTCCACTTCAAACGTACAAACTTATAAAAATTTTGAAATGCAGTTATTATTAAAACCAATAAATTTTATACATAAGCAATCAAAAAGAAATATAGAACTAGGAATCTAATTTACTAGTAACAAAGATTATACCCTATAGAATATTTGCTAATAAACAATTGTTTATAAATATGTGTTTCTGTTGATATTGAGTTGATAGTAATTGCATGTAGATTAGTAGCTTCTCATGAAAAAGGTAACTTAAAAAATAACGAGTTACTTTATGGTAACTTAGTAACCTATTCAAGTTACTTTTATAATTCTGTAACTTAGTAACTTACTCAGTTACTTTTTTTCCGAGTAACTGATTAACTTACTTAGTTACTTTTTTAGAGTAACTTACCCAACACTGAGAGGAGGGTACTAAACAGTTTCCTGCTGGGTAGAACTGTTTTTTTGGATGTTTGGGTTAAACCCTAGCTTTACTGTACTAAAACCTGGAACCAATAATGGCCATATTTGTGAAGGCATAGCTCTTCTCTCCACAGGCTGAGAAAGCGACAACATGATTTTTCATACTCAGGAAACACCACCGAATAAGAAGGTACCACTTGTCGGTATAAAGCTACTCAGTCCCACGAAAATCGTTATTTGACGAGATAATTTAGTTTGGCCTCTCTACTATAAGAGCTTAATTTCAAAATAAAACCTTTTAATTAAATGATATTATTTATCTGGTTGTTGTGTTAAAGGGTAGTGTTGGCAAAATTAACGAAGTGAAGATGAATATAAATATTTAAAACAAACTTAACTTAAATGAAGTGACGAATGGACAAGAAGGCAAAGAATTAATTGCTGGAAAGTACAGAAAGAGTTAGTGGAACGTGATCTGAAAAAAAATACTATTTGGAATTGGTAATTTGAAGTCTGTGTTTTATTTTGGACAAATACACCTCATTTGGGTCATAAGAGCCAATTGGTGGCAGCGCTGCTGCAAGTGGTTATGAAGTAGTATTTGCATGAGTGTTCAGAAATATCAGTGAAGAGGACAGCTTGTGCCTGGTTCTACAGAAAGGTTGTTTGGGGACTTAAGTATTAAACAAGTATATGCTATAAGATCTATATAAAATAAGAGGGTTTTAAGCAGTAATCAAATAACATATTTAAAGGAAATACTTGCCTCTGTTGATATTTAAAGTACAGATAGGATTTTGACTGACTTTTGAATTTTAATAATTTGACATTGACAGTTGTAGAACGGTCATTTATTTCAGATACTCTGATTATACTAATCAACTATCAAGTTTAAAATTCTGATATAGCAAAAACCTAACCTGATTTGAAAGTCTTTCTTCTACGAGAGCTAGCAAAAGAAATAAACTCGAATATAAATAATTTTATAAGAAGGGCATGTATTTTAAATAAGTTTATTTAAACAGGAATTTATTTCAATCTAAAATATAACATACAAGCTTAAATAGTCTTTGTTCTACCTGAGCTGGTAAAATTAAACAAACATAAATACCATAAGAGAGTAGGAACATAGCACCATAAAAATGACGTGGTACCGTGGAGCTATTACAATATATTATAAGCGTGTGATTTCTCAACGAAATAAAAACAAAGTCATAATGGAAAGCAACGTGGAAAAATCTAAGGAGGTAATGCTTATCGGACATCATTATTGCAATTTTGTATAAAAGTAATATAGTAATAGGAGGAAATAAAGTAGTTATCTTGGAAGAGATGGAGCAAGTCTTTTCCGGAGGTATTAGAAGGCTGATCGACGTGTATGCATTACCTGTATGCAAGAGGACGAAGGCGCAGGCGGCGAGCAGCTGTACAGTGCCGATGGTCAGAGGACGAGACATGCCCCCTGGGTCTGTGCGCATGCCCATCCCGGCTATCCGATCTCCCTGATAGAGCACCCTTATTGCCGGCTCTTCTGCAATATACATATGTGATGTTATGGCAGAACTCCATGACATAGCTGAAGAATAATAAGTAGATAAGAAAATTAACAAGCTACGACGAAATCTTTTCTGGAAGAGATCTTAAGAAATTAAGAGCTTAAATAATAGTATATTAAAGTATGAGTGGATAACAAGGTCTTTAAAACACGCGCAAGTTTTCGAGCACGACGGCGTAGCCGGAGTGCTCGAAATAGAGCAAGTGTTTTAAAGACCAGTTATCCCCGAATACTTTACGCTATTTTTTATTATACGTCCAATACTGGAAATAAATTACGCACTAAAAACTTAGAAATAATTTTTGTCGTGATAAATCGAGAGGGCATAATAATATTGCTACTATAGTTACGAGAATTATTTACGTTTTTGTCGCGTCCATGTCCGTTGTTGCATTCAGTCGTTTCCTTGACAACCTTTAAAGCTCGGCGAGCTTTAATCGCCTGTATTCACAAGCTCAGGCGTGCTTTAAAAGGCGATTCTGATGCAGGTATAATAAAAAACTAGTTCTAACATCTCGGAAGACGAGCGTGGGCATTAAATTACCCCGGTACCTTTATTCACATTTAAATCTACTTTATTTGCCCCGTTTTTTATTGAGTTGCTTTCTAAAGTGCCGGAGCTTATAGAAGTGCATGAGCACGAAGTAATTTATGCAAATGAGTCTTACAGGCAATTATTCCGTTCGATGAAACAATTCATTACTGCTGCTGTGTAGGGTGCACTCAGATGTGCACGGCGCACTCTGATTAGATGGACTATCGCTGGTAAATTAAGTATTAAATCAACGCTACCCTGCCATTTAAGAGTAGGAGCTGAAGCAGGTACCAAGCAAACTAAAGGAAAGCGCAGACTGACGCGGTGGCGACGGCGGTCGCGGTGGCGGTGGCGGTGACGATCAGACGCTGATTGCACTAGCACACTTATCGCAACATTTCGGTGGCAACAGCGGTCTGAGTTGCGTTCTAATGAAGCGGTGACGAGCAGATCCTGCATGCTGAATTAGACCGCTCAGACCGCAAGTTGCGATGGTATAGTGTATACAATTTTTTTCTGTTTCGTTGTTTATTCATTTGGCGAACTCAAGCTCTTCTGTTTTTTTCCTAATATAAAGCAATTAAAGAAAATTTTTAAATTCTTTATGGTGGTGAATATGAAGATCAACCTTATTATTAATTTTGCTCATCTTTATTTACAGCTACCATGAGCAATAGTAGTTCTTCTTCAAAATATATTTTTAAATAAACAGTTTTACGTTGTGACGCATCTCAATCGCTTTTAGTACTGATGTTATCGCAAACGCCACCGCGTTGTTTGGTGCTATTAGTAAATCGCCATCGCTACCGCTACCACGACCGCCATCGCCACCGCGTAGTCTGGGTCTACTTTATGGGATGGTTTTCGCGATTTTACAGCGTAACAGCACGCATAAATTTCGCCATTTAGACGATCGATAACCACGTTGATACTGTACGAAACGTAATTTTAATCGCGAACATAATCAACACCTACGTTGCGTCGTGACGTCACCCTGCTTATGCATATACATGTATATTACGAAATGTTAACTGCATGGCACATGCGTCCCAGCAAATGAAGTTTGTATTTATAATCGCTTTGACATGTTGACGTTTTGGCCGTGTAAGTGAAACGTAAGTCTGAGACCTTGGAAATTATCAGTAGTTCCTAATTAAGGTCTCGGGAAACGTACCGAGGCTCGTTTTATAATATTCAGAACTCGCTCTTTCCGATTGGCCGAAATACATTAATAACAATAGAGCTCGGCATCGACATTGCATGCAGTGTTGGGATGCGGGTGGGAGAGGAAGCAAAGTCATATTTGAAATACCAAAAATCTACTGTTGGGAATGTCTGCAATCCCTTGCCTATGTTCGAAAATGCAGCTTTAACCGCAAAATGAAAAGAATTACATACATATACTGGGTGAGTTTTTTTAAAGTGTTACAAGGCGATATCTAACAAACCATTTAAAATATTTTCATGTCATTTTGGGGAGTGATAGGGAGATGGGGGGACATATGTAAATATATTTTTAGCATTTATTCCCTCTCTCTATTTTGAGGGGGGAAGGGGTAACTTTGGAATTTTAAATAGGATGATGTACTTTTGATTATAAAATTCGAATCTACGTATAAAACTATATATTGTAATGGTTTTTCCGCCTTTATAATGATAAAATATAAGAATTTTAAAATAAATACTGGCAAGGGAAATTATCACTTTACAGTTATCAAGTTTCAATGGAAATTGACCTGTCATATTCAGGGCAAATTAAAAGAGTGTACTAAAAATTACATCAAATAAATGGTTTATTGCCCTTTTCTTATTTTATCTATTTGCATTAAATTCGGAACTACCTCCATAGACATGAGACAATCTTGATTCAGGGTCATGGATTCATAAAATTAAAAAAAACTGGGGTGACAACTAACTTGTTGTATGACAAATACTCTTATATTTTTCGGGCAAATTCACAATTCCATCTGACATTTAGCTAACCTATAAATTTGACGTGTCATTAATTTGACACGCGACAGCCGGGTGGTGAGCGCGAGGATACGGAAGTTCTGACCTTCCGCCTTGCAAGCCAAGTTCCTTCATGGGATGTTAGTGCTTCACTATTATTATTATTATAAATTTGACACAACAACAAAATAGTCTGCGGTGCACAAAACAGCGTACATTGAATTCTAAAACCACCAAAATGGCAAAGACGCGTCAGGGAAGCATTAATTCTGTGACGTAGCAACTGTTAAGTTTGTTCTGTTTCTAACTGTGACGTAACAACAGACGCGCGATAGGTTTTTGTTCCATATCCGGCACAAAAATGCAAAATGCGACGTCATTTCGCATTTTTAAGAGACGCTACTTTTTTTTCTGGAAACTGGACGGCTTTACACCCCTGGAATATGGCTCTCCACCTCGTAGACGAGCTGAACTTGCAGCAGTTCAAAAATTATGGACCTACGTAAACGCTTTCCCTGTGAAAATCTACCTTAATCGGAGACCTCTTGGACGCTGATACGCTTCCCAAGTGACGCCACGGACCTGGAAATTGCTTGCTGGTTGGGATTTCTGCACGTACTGCTTCCTCAATGTCCTCCCTATTCGTAACAGGTGCTATTCTCGCAGGTCGAAGCTGCTTCCTCCTGGAATTGGTAGCTCAAAGTCACTCGCACTTAGACGCATTTTTCTGCTGGCCTATCTGCTCTACCTGGACCTCTTAACAACTAGAAAATTCCACCCACAGATGCACAGGACACTCGTGAATAACTATACATACAATTGAAGTAACTAAGAACTTTTTTATTTACAATTTTCAAGCTTGTTTAGTTATTAAAATAGATGACCATCTGGTCACCTAGAAACTAGCTATTCAAATGTTTATAAAGGAAACTAGGATTGATAACATTTTAAACCATATGGACTACAGTTTTGATGTCATGTATTTACCTAACCACTAATATTGACTTTTTCTTGAAATAATTGTTACAACACATGCTCTGCTTTTAAAATCACTTTTGTTTATAATGCACTGATACACATTGAGTTCATTTAACGTCTCACTAATTGTCTTCCGATCGGTTGCGTTCCATTTTTATTGCTCTTTGCAATAATTATTTTGCTAGCTCATATTCAATCTGTATTTAGCTAATCATTTTGTATTATTCTATTCACATTATGTCTGACATTAATAAGCTCAATTCCGTCAGTTACAAATTAAATTGCATTAGCCCTTCCGAACATTTATCATATCTGAAACTCTGAATGTAACCCTTCTATAACCTGCGTTGTTTCATGCTAACTTCTATCCGTCAAATGATTAGTTATTGCTGCTTACATCAAGTGCACTTTTTAATGTAAAGCATTGACCATTTTGCAATAGATAAAATATTTAATTGTGCGCTCATGTTGACCTTATTCGTTTAGTTAATTAGGCAATGAAAATTTCTATGGGCAGTGAACCATTACAATATATGTACAATTTTTTTTATGGTTACGGATTCATGATTTATTATGTTATAAAATAAGAAAAATACTTACCACTTCATTTCAACTTATTTATCGTCTGTCATGCTTGAGAATTTGTTCAAAATTTCCCTTTTCAACTTCCAAACACTCTTTTTCTAAAGGAATTTTGTACCCGCTGTAACATTTCAGGCACCACTAATAAGCAGGCACAGCGCATTCGATCAAGATCAAGAGAGAAAAATTGTACTCATACAAGGTCTTTTACGTAGATTGAATTTTATAAACAAAAGTACACCATCCAATTTAAAATTTCAAAGTTACCTCCCACCCTTCAAAACAGAGAGGGGGGGCAAATGTCAAAAATATGTTTAAATATGTCCCCCCATTTTCCTACTACCTCACCAAAATTTCATCAAAATATTTTAAACCGTTTTCGAGATATCGCCTTGTAACACTTTAAAAAACTCACCTATAGTCAGATCTCTTTAAATTGTTAAAATTGGCCCAAGAAGCAGTTTCCAGTAAGCAGTATTGTTTGTGTATATCACAATTGTGTACACATTTGTTATTTAGGGCTGAAAGATTAAGAATTTCCATTTAAGAATATTTGCTGACCATTACTTCATAGTTTTAAAGGAGGTAGTAATTATATAAATTATCTTTGAAAATCGATGGACAGACAACTAATACACAATTTGAATTTATATATAATTTCTTACTATAATCGGTTTTATCTTATTCACAATATCATTTTCTTTCCTATTCAAAATATACGTTGCGTCCATTTAGTGCGCCGGTCTTTGATTACTCTTTCAGTTGTTTTCCGTTAAAAACTTTGATTAAGGTTTTCCAAATGGGATCGAAAGCGGCATATATTAAAATTATTTTGGCATATACAGGGTGGCCCAAAAAAGTTTGGCACAAAAAAGTATTATTTTTTTAAATGGAATGCCCTTTATATCTTCATGGCTATTTAAGCCTATATAAGTTCTAAGTTCAATTCTAACTCTTCTTTTAAAATACTTTTATAGTTTCCAACTTATAAACGTTTTTAGTATTTTTTTTGTCAACATCAGGCTTTCATTTAAAACGTCACATTTTCCCTACTTTTGAATATTTGTTCCCTGAAAATTGAGGCGGTCGTCATTTAGGATACAAAAATACTAATGTTTCATAAAAACGGGATATTTTTCTACAGTGTGTTCAAAATACCGGTACAAATTTCAGTATCTTCAATCTTTGGATTCGCCCCAAAAATTCTAAATTGAGTTTTCAACATATCTTCACGTTTTAGAGTCCGCTGAACCCAAAAACATATTTTTTTCATTGGTCTGTGTGTGTGTGTCTGTCTGTATGTCTGTGAACAGAATATCTCAAAAACGAAAAGAGGTATGGCGTTGAAACTTGATGTATACGATTTGTGTACTCTGTAGATGCGATAGTAAGCTTTTGAAGAAAATCGCATAACCGGAAGTAGGTGTTTACTCTTGTTATTTTTCAGTTTTTTTCGATTTTTTCAAAAACGGATCGTTTTTTTTTAAACTTCACAAATTTATTACATTTTTAATGTGTATTGATGTGAGATAGGTGATTTTCCAGTTGAATACTTTTAAAATGGGTTTCTTTTGTTCTTTTTTCTATTTTTTTATTAACACCCGGTATATTATTACATTTTTGAATTTAGCTCAAAATTCTAGAAAAAATTTGTCTTTTCAACTAACGATGTATTTTGTACCATTTTTGTAGAATTGGTCATTTTTGAAAATTTTTGACAAATGCATAAAAATTTAAAATCAAATTGTAGGTTAATTATAAGATCACTGTAAAAAGAAGTTGTGTGCGTGTATCACACCAGATTTTTTTAAATCGAACACCCTATATTTTATCGCAGGAGTAAATAGAGCCTTAAATTTCATTTATTTTGACCCGATCATGTTGTACTCTAATGTAAAGAGTTTTTGAGAAATTAAGCTTTTAATAAAAAATCACCATGAATGTTTATTATTTTTCGCATGGTGTTTAATAGTGCTGAAAAAACCGATTTGCGGTTAACGGGCTCTCGGTTAACCATGGTTCTTTTTTGAATCGAAAATTGGTAAACCGGTTAACCGAAAACGTGAATACATATAACCGGTTCATAAACAGTTCTGTAAACCTGTTTGAAAAGCGGTTTCTAAATCGGTTTACGATCCAGTTTAAAAACCTGTTTATAAATCGGATTAAAATTTATTTATTAACTGCTCTAACAAACGTAAATTGGTTATACTTATAAAATGTGGAAACTATACATTTGCATTTTTTTATTATTAAGAACAAACTTTTAAATTAATTAATAAATCGGTTTTTAACCGGCTTATAAACCGATTTTAAACCTGTTTATAAACAAGTTTTCAAACTGCGTCTTTAACCGGTTTACAAATCGTTACTAAAACAAGTTTACAAACCGGTTTAAAATCAGATTATTGGTTAACCGATTTACCGGCCTTCGATTTATGTAAAACCGCGGTTAATCGTCGAAACGGCTTTTTACCAGCTCTATTATAAACCATGCGCCAAATAGTACCATAGTGATTTTTTATTAAAAGCTTAATTTCTCAAACACTTTTTACATTAAAGTACATGTTGGGGTCAAAATAAAGGAAATTTAAGGCTCGCTGTAATAAAATATAGGCTGTTCGATTAAAAAAATGAGGACGAAGAGCAACCTTGACACGTCGGGCGCGGCAACCGACGAAATTTAAGGCTCGCTGTATTAAATATAGGCTGTTCGATTAAAAAATGAGGACGAAGAGCAACCTTGACACGGCGGGCGCTGCAGCCGAGGTGCGGAGTGCAATCGATAACTGCGGAATATACGGATAAGTGTACAGGGGGCGTTCAAATAATTCTAATAAATTTGAGAAAATATAAAAGAGGGCTTTAAAATTTAGCGAAATCTAAACCATAAAGATGGAAGAAATGATACAAGCTGTGAAAGAACTTATGGCAGGAATAAAAGAAAGAACACGAAAGTACTACGTCTATGCGAAAGAGAATACGAGAATGAAACAAGATAGGGTAAGCGGTGCAGTCATTGGCACTCAGCTAGTGATTTGCACCTACCAGGTTTTTTAATAGTATATTATATCATGAGGGACTAAAGTGCACCATTTAAGCCCGAGGGCAACAACCACTCAAGGGATTTAGGCACTTTAGTCCCGAGGTATATACGCTATTTTTTGCACTTTTAGGAACATTATCATCAAATACTTCCAAAATTTGGAATCTGTCATTTTGGAAACTGACAATTACAATTTATTAAAAACTGAATTGCAGCAGGTCCTGGATAGCCTGAATCAGTTGGCAGTACTGAAGTGTATTGTCAGTATATGTCAAATTCGAGATTGGCAGGTTAAGTTTTGCGTCAGTGTGTGTCAAATGACAAACAAAACCTAACCTACTAACCTCGTGTGTACATAAATTTACCATAGTTATGGTATCATTTTTACTTTAGTCCCTAGAGATTAAATGAGCTACTTTAGTCCCTGTTTACGGGGACTAAAGTATCAACTTTAGTCCCGGAAGTGCAAAAATTAAATTAAGCGCCAATATTCATAAAATCTATTAACTGTATGGTAATATACGCCTCGTTCTGTTGGCTACACGTAGAGCAAACTTCTTGTTAGTGCGTGCTTAGGTGTTGCCGCTAAAAATTGACCTACTCATTTGTGTTTCAATACAGGTAAGTTTTAGACAAAAACGTAAACAATGGAGTTTTTTGGGACTTTTAAAATTTTACGCTGAATTACTTAGGCCCGGTTGCAGAAAGGAATGTTAAGTCTGGTGTTAGCTAACGTCGCGTCAAAGTGAACAAAATCGCATCAAATTTTGTTTACTAATGTACTTATTAGTTACCATAAACATTTGAGATTTGATTCGTTTTTGTTCACTTTGACGTCGCGTTAGCTAACACCAGACTAAGGGCCAGTTGCATAAAGCAATGTTAAGTCTGGTGTTAGCTAACGTCGCGTCAAAGTGAACAAAATCGCATCAAATTTTGTTTACTAATGTACTTATTAGTTACCATAAACATTTGAGATTTGATTCGTTTTTGTTCACTTTGACGTCGCGTTAGCTAACACCAGACTAAGGGCCGGTTGCATAAAGCAATGTTAAGTCTGGTGTTAGCTAACGTCGCGTCAAAGTGAACAAAATCGCATCAAATTTTGTTTACTAATGTACTTATTAGTTACCATAAACATTTGAGATTTGATTCGTTTTTGTTCACTTTGACGTCGCGTTAGCTAACACCAGACTAAGGGCCGGTTGCATAAAGCAATGTTAAGTCTGGTGTTAGCTAACGTCGCGTCAAAGTGAACAAAATCGCATCAAATATTGTTTACTAATGTATTAGTTACCATAAAGATTTGAGATTTGATTCGTTTTTGTTCACTTTGACGTCGCGTTAGCTAACACCAGACTTAACATTGCTTTCTGCAACCGGCCCTAAATGCTATAAAATTTATCTTAGGATAGGAATAGTAATGTTTAAATTCAATAATTCAAGTGGCATAACCTCAAAATCGCTTTTAAACTGATAATTTTGGGAGTGTCAACAACTAACTGACTTCTGACACATTTTTTAATGATTGGCATAGTGCCAATAACTACCTTATTTTACATAATTTTAAAATTGTAGTGAATGGCACCAAGGATATTATTTTTTATTTTAAGCGATTGAGTTGGTCTTGACACATTTTTTTTTTTAGTTTCAGACTTTACAGGTATTCGAATTCGATTATTTTAAATAACGCCAAATATGCGCAGTTGAAATGTGGGTATCGTGCATTTTAATACTTTAATATGTTATTGATAATTTTTTTCGTAGCGATCTCAACCAACCAGAAGGCTGGATTTATTTAAGTTATCTTGTATAATTTCGATTATACAACTCATTATAAATTTGGCCAATAGTAATTGAGAATTTTACTTAGTTACAAGGTATAGATAAACGGATATACCCTTGACGACGTGGTATAATCACTTCGGTGTTTCGGTGGGTCCAACAAAGCAAAAATAATGGATAATAATAATCTAGAGCCATGATGTAATAACTGTCTATTGCAAATTCGAGGTTAGCAGGTTAGGTTTTGCGTCAGTTTTGACACAAACTGACGCAAAACCTAACCTGATAACGTCGAATTTGACATAGACTTACAGTGCCCCCAATATAAACAGTGCCACTAACACAAACAGTGCCAACCTAAGAAATAAAATAATTTATTATTATCGGTCTATTCATTATATAATCGTAACGAATACCACTCGAGCAATCGAAAATGATAATTATTTTTCACTCGTAACTCGACGTAATCCTTAAAATACCACTCGAGCTACGCTCTCGTGGTTTTTCGCAGATTACGTCTCGTTACTCGGACATTAATCGATTATTTTCGATGCTCTTGTGATATTATAACTGATTATACAAAATCGATTATACTAGAGTAACTTCACTAGGCAACGCAATACATAACTTTTGTCAACTTGATGTTGTTTTCATAGAGATGGCTTTCAGCTAGGTCAATACAAACAAATGGAGCTGCCAATAAAATATTTATTTGATCCTAATATTAAAATTTACTCAAAAAATAATCAAATCGAATACAATGCGTACTTCGAACAGGTTATACGTCTCAAACTTCCTGCACAATAACATATCGTGTCAGTTTGACAGAATAATCCTCCCGCTGACGCGGTCGGACTATTTAACCTGTCAAACTGACACTCTTTTATTATTATGCAACAAGTTATCGACATATAACCTGAGAATATCGAAGTACTTATAGTATTACTTCTGAATATAATCATTATTGTTACCCCTGCAGCAACTGATCGCAGTAATTTTTTTTTAGTTTACTTACCATGCCAAAATCAAAACAAGGTTCACCGTATTTGAAAAAATACACTGAAATGATGTGCGGTCTGCCTTGGAAGCCGTGCAAAATGGCATAATGTCTAAAAAAACAAGCTTTAAAGTTGTACGGTGTTCCTAGGTCAACAATACAATTTCGCCTCAGTGACAAATTTACCAAAAGTTCACTAGGGCCAAAAACATATCTTTCAATAGAGGAGGAAGCAAGTTTGGAGCAATGGATTATAAAAAGCCACAAAAAAGGGTTTCCAATGCGTAAGCAAGATATCCAAACGTCTGTCAAGTTTTTCTTAGATAGTTCTCCTCGCTCAAATCCATTCTAAGAAAATCTACCTGGGGAGTGCTGGTACAACAGTTATATGCATCGTCATCCTACACTAGCTACAAGAATGTCTGAGGCAGTTACTTCTGCTAGCGGGAATATATCTGAACACGATATCAGGGGCTGGTTTACTCAAATTGAAAACTATTTGAAGAAAAAAACTATTTTGAAATTTTGCAATATCCAAAAAGGGTGTACAACGGCGACAAGACAAATTTACAACTGTGTCCAAAAATGGGAAAATTGGTTGCACCGAAAGCTGCAAAAAATATCTACGAAGTTGACAGAGCATTGGCTAAATCAAATGTGACAGTAATGTTTACATTTGCAGCTACTGGCGAAACAACTCCGCCGATGATGATTTTCCGTACAAGCGACTGCCACATGCTATTGTGGAATCGGTTCCTAAACATTGGGGTATAGGAATTAGTGATAATGGTGAATGAAGAGTGAGCTTTTCTATGAGTATTTGGGAAATATTTTATATCCATACTTGAAGAAAACAGGTGTAAAGTTTCCTATAATTTTATTTGTAGATGGGCATAAATCCCATTTAACTTATAAGTTAAGCGAATTATGCCACTCAACTTGAAATTGTTGTGATTGCCGTGTACCCCAATAGTACCAGAATTTTACAACCCGATGATGTGTCAGCATTCAAACCGCTAAAGATGATGGAGAAAAGCACTCGACCAATGGCGTAGAGAACATCCTTTAGACCAAGTGACAAAAGAAACAGTTGCCACAATTTTAGAAACTGTTGTAGATAATCTACAACCGTCTACCATTTCGAATGGTTTTAAAGCACGTGGGCTTTATCCATGGTGCCCAAACGCCATTGACTTTTCCAAATGTTTGGGTAAGAGCTTCAGAAAAAATGACCCAGTGGAAGTTGAAAAAGAGGTATTTCTTACGTACGAAGATTTTTTAGAAATAATTGGCGAGGAAAAAATTTACAAAATCAGGAACTTTGATATGGATAATCACGATGAGTTCTCAAAAGCGGCAAATTCAAAGAATTAGTTACTTTTCAGAAAATGAAAATACGTTCATGTGTATAGGTACATTTGATGCAAAGCATAAAAGCAACAAACACAGGAAAACGAAGACAGCTGGCAACTCAAACACGAGATTAGAAGCTAGAACAGCGAGAATAGATAATATAATAACCCACAGCGACTGAAATGTTTGACATTGTGTGGTTATGTTTCGGTTGCATCATGACCACCAACATGTAAACGCGAAAGTACTGTGATGCAGGATTTTATGGCAACTTGTGCGACATGCGTCTGCTTGTATTATAAAGCGCTCTATTGGGAGCATGTTGAAACTGGGAGCATTATAGTCCAGCCAAATTAGACAAATTTACTGCAAACTTTCGGAATAATTCAAAGTGAGCTAAATTTTTGTGTACACCTTTATTTGGCGTTCCGAAAAGTACCCTTGATTTGACCTTGAGCTTCGTGAGTTATAGGGTGCAGATGTGGAAAAGTTTGGTTTTTTCGCTTATTACCGTCTTTTCTATTGACTTTAGGTATATGACATTGAACAGAGAACTTCAAGGGCACAAAATTTTGTACAAAAAAGTACTTGGTAGTTTTAAAGAATCGGGCCATAAAGTTGTGTATGGTTCAGTTGGGAAATCCAAAGACAAACTTAGGACTTTAGAGAGATGGAATTTACTAAATTAAATGTTCCCATTGTAATCTAAATATATTGGGCAAACACGTCGTAATTTTGGTACTAGGTTTAAAGAGCATTTAGCTCATTTTAGATTCAACATATTCGAAAAATCGAGTATGCTCAACATATTTACGAACACCTCATAGTATAAAAGCGGATGACCCAAAATTCTTCAACAAAGCAACTAAATTATTTTGAAAGCTTGGCCATTTTTAAGAGCCTAGATAATAAACTTTTGAACAAAGACAATAAATATATACCTTCCTCCATCCTGTATGATTTGTTGAAGTTAAATTGACTGGCGGCCATGTTAATTGGCCCTCGGCCACGTCCTCCGAGTCAGACAGTATAAATAGCTGTAAAATGCGCGGAAATCGTCCACTTCCATTTGTGATTTGGTCACGAGCATATCGTTGCCATTTTGCTGTGTAAGTTTTCGTAGCTACTAATGATGACAGCTTTGCTGTCGAAATACGTATTTAGCAAATGTTAAATATTTATGTGGTGAGGGGTTTTAACGAACTTGTGATATTTCCAAACCACAACTCCAGCAGTGTTTTATTTTATGATTCTCATGATCTTTCAAATCTGTTACAGGAAGTTTTCTCGGGCGCTTTTTTATGGCGATTTTAATCTCACCGTTCTTTCATAATCCTTTCTATTGTTCTGTCGAATTTTTTCGTTGCTTCACAAGTTTTTTCTTTGACACTCTTGCGAATTTCTTCTTCCTTCTTGGATAAAAAGTACTGGAACACTACTTCACGCGTTTGAGCATTCAAAACTTTTTGGGAAATAGCCATTGTCAAGCAGTTTACGGTGAACTAAAATGTTTGGCAAGGGCCAACGGTATTTAAATGCGCTTATTATTGATAATTATAATGACTTCTTAATGTCACTCAATTTGCTTATGTATATGTTGGTGATACGTTCTAATAAATATCTAACTGTAAAAAGTTGAAAGTTAAATCGTCAACATCTTGGGATAAATATCAGTAAGTATTTTTATTTGAAGATACTAAACATCAAAACATGTGAATAAATTAAATATTGGTATCTACCAATTGATAAGGAATAGAAGAAACACTACGCCACTGCATTTAATGTTTTACGGATTCGTGTCTACCCGCTGCCGGTCGGCATGCGTCGGCCGCTAGTCTTCCCTCGTGGACCCAGCTGTACGTTCATGGGGAACCAAAATTTTGCCTTATGTGCAATGGGAACCTAAGAGCTCAAATGGAACCGCTTCGGACTGGGAGTGAAAGGCAAAACTTGGGGCGGTAGGATACTATTTACCTAAATACTTACAAAAATAACTTCCGATAAATATAAATTACCATGCTCAGAACACACCTTAAAGTAATTAAATTTCTCTCGTTAAAAGACACATTATTTTTATTTAAAGTCTTGGGGTTGTACGTGGCAAGAATATATTAATGCAGCACATAGGTACATTTTTTTACAAGTTGCATACGTGCGTTTCGGCTAAAGTTGTGCTCGGCCACGCACCGCACCAAAGAAAATGCTGTTAGTTGCGCCAGTTTTAAAACGCCCTTCGATTTCTGTCATATTGATCCAACCACCGTGGGTCTAGCGCGGGATACTCAAATCCTCCAACAACCCCCGAACAGCTACGACAACCAACGAACGCTGCGTGCATGCTGGATTTGGAAGTTCTCCATCTATTGTAATTATTGTCAAAAAATCTTGAAAATATTATTTTATTAATGTACGATTTTAAATATTGAAATAATAAAAAAATCAATAAGTCGTAAACATTTAATATTTTAGAAATTACAAAAGTTTTGCAACTTTTGGTGCTTCATCAGTTGTTTTAAAAAAGTTATATTTAATATTGAGATTACATATCTGAAATAAATAAAATTAGATTAGCGAACACGTTCACTTCAGTAAACCTGTATACTTATATAGTTATAGCCAAAGGGCTTCCAGGCACGATCCATCAAGTTAGAGACGAGAGTGAGGCACTATTCAGCGATAAAATTAGTATAACTAATAGATTGAATTTCATAAATTTGCTGAATAGACCAGAGGCAACGCACCAGGAGGAGAGAACGTATGCAGGACCTGAACCAGAAATTGAAACGCCTACTTACGAAGAGACAGTAAAAATAATAAATACTTTCAAGAAAAGAAAAGCACCAGGAGAGGATAGGATTCATATTGAAATGATAATAGCAGAAGGATTAAATTATGAAAACTAATACACATAATACTCGAAAAAATATGGGAGGAAGAAAGAATACCTGAATCCTGGAAGACGGGCATCATAATAGCCATACATAAGAAGGGGGACAAGACGAGGTGCACAAATTATAGAGGAGTCTGCTTGTTAAATACGTCGTATACGATCTTATCTATGATTATACACAGTACATTAGTAAATTATACCGACGAGATCTTAGGAGACTACCAAAGTGGTTTTAGAGCATCAAGGGCCACAACAGATCACATAGTTACGATACGACAAATAATGGAAAAAAGCGTGGGAATGCAACATCGACATATACCACCTCTTTATCGATTTTCAACAAGCCTATGATTCAGTAGACAGAAGAGCACTGTGGAATGCTATGGAAGAAGGAAAGAAACAATCCTCAATAAATCAAAACAACTACTAGCCTTTGCTGACGATATAGATGTGGTAGGGAGAAATATATTATCAGTAAAGGAATATTTCTTGGAACTGGAAGAAAAGGCAAGACAAATGGAACTTAGGGTTAATGAGGAAAAAACTAAATTCCTGAAAATGACAAAAGGCGCTAGAAGAAGAATCCGACAAAATATAACACTAGGAGACTTCAATTTTGAATAGGTGTACTTTTTCAAATATTTGGGATCTGTGATAAATGAGAGTAATGACATAGAAGAGGAAATACGAACACGAATACTGCAGGGCAATAAACGTTATTTCGTCATGAAACACATATTTAGGTCAAAATCTACTTCACATCTTCGAAAGAAAAGTAGTAAGAGCCACAGTGGGACCAGTAAGAGAAAGAAATACATGGAGAAGAAGGTCGAACGTTGAAATAAAAGAAGTATTAGAAGGGGGACGCATAGTAGCAGCAATAAAGGCAGCCAGAATTAGGTGGGCAGAACATCTATGGAGAATGGAGAAAAACAGAGGAGTTAAAAGAATTTTCCAAGGGAACACTGAAAGAAAACGATCACAGGGAAGGCCTATGAAAAGATGGGTGGATTTTGTGAAGGACGACTTAGGAAAGTTAGGCATTAGAAATGGAGAAATAGTGGCACGGAATAGGAGAAGATAGAGGACGTTTGTAGAATCAGCCAAGACCCACCTAGGGACATGGAGCTGTAGATAGATACAATATAGTTGATTTTGAAAATTGTACAGAATTAGTTACATTTTATTACTATACTTATAAAAATGCAGTTATTTCAATAATTTTACTAATAAAACAGTATTCATAAATTGCCTAACAACCAAAATAAAGCAGAATGAAAATTTGAGAAATGCAATACACACAAAGTTAAATAAAAACTCGACCAAATCTTTAGAAACAACCAAAGGTATTCCAGTATAGGCAATCAAACCAACTCAAAAGCTTTAAAATTAAAATATCCCTTTCAACATTAATTCTTCGAATTGCGAAAACCCCAATAACTTCATCCATAACATGACTGACATAAAAATCCCAGAAAATGTTAATATTTTAAAATTAGGTCCAAAATTCAGTCGTTATAATCCTAAAAACAAACTACCTATCGAAAATATAATTTTTTTCTATAGCAAATGTTAAAGTGTGCTTTAATCGACTCAAAACAAAAGGTCAAGTATTACTTTAACAGCAAGGGTAGATAAAGTAATTTAATTTTCTAACTTTCATTTAAATTAAATATTACAGTTTCGTATTATCCAAGCAACCCAATCTAGTTACTGAGATTTCTAGTTACTGAGATTTTAAAATGTGATTGACTTTCCTTATTTTCTTTTGAAATTGTTAAAGTTCTTGCTGTAGAAAAAAATTGTATTATACACGGCGATAAAGTTATTACTATCCACGAGTGAATCGTTTAACGTCGAGACGAAGTCGAGACGTTAATGATTTACTCGTGGATAGAATTTAACTTCATCGTCTTGTATAATAAATTACTATTGTAATATTGATAATGGAATTCGCGATTTAACACAAACAGAACCAAATTCTATTCGTGCTAACATTTGCAATATTTTAACAAATTTTAAATAAAATAAAAATAACCAACAACTCTTACTTTTGCACAGATACAATATAATAAGGAAAATATAAAAAATATAATTGAAACTAATACCTACCTTTTTAAACAGTAATAAAGAACTAATTGTAATATCTGCTGACAAAACATAAAAGACAGTAATAATGACTAAATCTGATTACCATAAAAAAATTACTGTTTTATTGAGCGATGAAAATACATATAAAAAAGAACTTAAAGATCCTACCTTACTCATTCAAAATAAAAATTACAAAATAATTAAAAATTTATTTTATAATAAATCCATTGATATTAATACATATAAAACTTTAATTTCACATAATGGTCTTCCTCCTAAAATATATGGATTACCAAAATTACACACACAAAATATACCCTTAAGACCTATTGTTGCATCTTACGTACATGAGCCCCACCTACAATTTAACTAAACATTTTAACTAATGTAACATCGCTAATAAATTCAGCATTCAAGACTCATGGAAATTCAAAAAACATACGTAAACAATACCAAACTTAACAAAAACCATACTCTTTTTTCATTAGATGCAGTCTCTTTTCATACAAACATACCAATCGATCTTGCCTTAAATACAATAAAAAATAACTGGAATAGAATTTAAAAACGTACAAACATTCCACTAAATGAGTTTATTCAAGCTGTAGAATTTGTCTTACATACCACCTATTTTACATATAATAACACAATTTACTTACAAACTTTTGGTTGTGCAATGTGTTTGCCTATATCTTCTACAATTGCTAATCTTGTATTCGAAGATATAGAGACAAAAATTTTCAATCTAAATTCCAATTTTTCTCTTTATTTAAGACTAGCTGTTACCCGCGACTCGTACGCGCGAGGTTCGTTATTTGTGTATTAAACAATGACTAATTATTTCCTGTCATCCCATCCCATCCCCGTCCCTTTCCCCGTCCCTTTTCCCGTCTCCGTCCTCGTCCCGTCCCTTCCTGTCCCATCCCGTCTCGTCCCGTCCCGCCTCGTTCCCTCCCCTCCCTTCCCGTTCAGTCCCGTCCCGTTCCCTCCTTTCCCGTCCAGTCTCGTCCCGTCCCCCCTCCCATCCCATTCCACCCCTTCCCTTCCAGTTCCGTCCCGCCCCGTCCCCTCCGTCCCCCCCTCCTATCCCATCCCATCCCTTTCCGCCCCGTCCCGTCCCGCCCCGTTGCCTCCCCTCCCATCCCATCCCGTCCAGTCCGTCCCTTCCCGTCCCGTCCCGTCATCTCCTATTTTCACCTTCAGGGGACAAATTTCCAAAAACTTTGAATGACTTAGTTCAAAATTTGATCTTACAAAATTCTAACCTCTTTTTTACCCCTTTAGGGGTTGAATTTTCAAAAATCCTTTCTTATCGGATGCCTACTTCCTATTAGAAATCTGCCTGCCAAATTTCAAATCCCATTTTCGCAATCAACGTCCCAAAAAACCTCAATAACGATACCCATATCGATTTTTAGGCTTATTTACCCCATTTCATCCCTTAAGGGGTTGATTTTTGGAAAATCACGAAATACGTGTTTGCTTATTTGTTTTTAGGAGTACTCCTACGAAGTTTCAAGTCGAAATGTCTATTTAATATTATTTTTCCATACAAAATTGGAACCCCCATTTTACCCCTTTAGGGGTTGAATTTCGAAATATCCTTATTCCTTGTATACATCATAAAGGGAACATCTCTACAAAATTTCAGCTTTGTAAGTCGAAGGGTTTGGGCTAGACGTTGATGAGTGGGTGAATGAGTCAGGACTTTTAGCAATATATACATATAAGATATGTAGACGACATCATAATGGCAATAGACTCCCAAAACAATTTTTTTTCAACCACTTCAATAAAGTACACCCCAGATTGAAATTTACAATTGAAAATGAGGATTCCAATGTCTCCATAAACTTTTTAGGCCTTATATTATTTAGACAACCAAATGGATTAATTTTAACAAATTGGTACCGCAAAAGCATAAAAACAAATAGATACTTAAATTTTAATTCAAATGCAACAATCAAATATAAAAAAAAGCATTATAAACAATTTAGTTGACAGGGCTATCCAATTATCCTCTAAACAGTTTCATAAAAAAATTAACTATCGTATAATAGTGATTTACTATACAAGTGGGATAACAGCATCATTAATATACGTGTGTGTAAGTTACAAACGAGTGCCTAGCACGAGTTATGTAAGCACACAAGTATATTAATGATGCATTATCACACATGTATTGTACAAAATTTTATCTACGACTGCCTAAAATTGAGAAAAGTGTGCATTAAGAGAAATGTCAGATCTGTCGTTTTCAAAAATATTTTAGTAGGCAAATGTCATTATGTCATTCATTTGACACTATTTCAGTTACGTAATGAAGTCATTACACAACTCAGTTGCGTAATGAAACCATTACATAACTGAGTGGTGTAATGAGTTTCATTACCTAACTGAAATGGTGTCAAATGAGTGACGTAATGAGTTACTTATTTCACTGAAGTAGATAAATAAAATTAAAAACACAAACAAACTTAATCAATCCATAGCATTACAACCAAACTGGGAAATGAATTTAATATTTCAAACACATCATCACAAAATAAATATGTATCAATTCAATATCTTCCTAAACTTGCTAAAAAAATTAAATACAATCTTAAAAAATACTGCATATAGCAACCATAACTAATTTAAAAGATAAAACAGAAATAAGTATGCAATCTCAAGTAGTGTATGAAATTAACTGTAACAACTGTAACTCTACTTATATAGGTCAAACTAAACAACTATTAAAAAACAGAATCAGACAACATAAATATCCTATTAAAATCAATAGCATATCACCCTCTTCCACTAAAACTGCGTTAACGGATCATGCAATAGAACATCAACATAAATTTAACTATAACACGTCTGCTGTCTTACATACAGAGAGCAATTTTTAAAAAACGCCTTTGCCTAGAAATAATAGAAATACAAAAGAGCCGTAGAACCATAACTTATAAAACTAATGTAGACAATCTAAGTTCAATTTATCATAACTTATTCCAATTAGTAACTCGTGTAATTATATTTCTCAGATTTCACATTTTTAACAATATATAATTTTCATAAATTCATTTACCAAAATTTAAAATTTATATTAATACAACCCTTCTTATATTAATAGCAAGCTACATATTTTCTTGCCGACTGCGCAGGATGATAAAATAAGGAAACAACCTTGCATGCATTTATCTATAATTTATTTACATTCTGTATTCCACCATGTTTAAACCGCGATAGTTTAATATCAAATTTCAGCTGGGACAGCTCTGAGTTGGTGATTGCGCAGAACGCCTTGCTGAGCGACAGCGCTGGGGCAGCGGTTGCCACTTTTTCAGCAAATTTATTTTCGCCTCCTTTCCGCTAGATTACTCAGCTAGAGTGGTGTGACATAACAGCAAAACGTAAAGTTAAAATTTTAATTAACCCTTGTGGACGCGCGCGGATATTTATCACATGAAGACGCGCACAGGGTATATTTTACCCACTATCTGTTAGATCAGTTTATCTATCTTATGTTACCAACTCTAATTATGATTATGTATAATTTCTGGCACAAATAGTTTTTAGAAGGCATTAGTGCAGAAATAATAATATTTATTTAGTCTATTCCATTACAAACAAAATATTATAAAAATAAAGAACACATTTTTAGAAAGAAACACAAAAACATAAAAAAGATCTAAATGTTTGTTACTCGTCTTCTAAATTTTCGTCTTGTTCCTCGATGTTCAAATTGTTGTCATTTAAGCAATTTTGACATACCAGTCACTACAAAAATCACGGTACAAGTCACAAGTACTAACTAACAGCTTATAAAACGTAAAGACGCGCGCCATGGGTAAAATTTACCCTGGCGTAGTTATGCTACAACTGACAAGTAGTGATTGCTCTAAAAATAACATGCTTCTAGGTATGCCTTCAAAACAGTCCATTTGGAAGGTACTGAAGGGCGGCAGCACGTAACTTTAAAAACAAGTCGGTTAGAACAAATAACTTTAGGTGTGGGTATTTTTTACCCACTGCGCGCGTCCACAAGGGTTAAAAATGGACCCTGAAATGACCATGCTGCATTTCAGCATTAAGGGCGAAACTGTAGAGGAACACTTCTGTGCAATAAAATTAAGCACACGTCTTATGACTATTTTTCGCAATATTCTAGTTTGTATAATTCGAGTCTATTTTAATTGCCTACCAGCAGTTTCAATAAATGATAAAACACCATAACTTGAAAATAATACCTTTATTAAAAGACCAAAACAACGACCTTTCGAAAAAAAAGTTATTACTAAATGCAACATCGCCCTCTGTGCTTAATTTTATTGCACAGAAGTGTACATTTTGGAAACCCGAAAAAAATTAAGAAATTAAAATGACCATTTTCTCAAAATCAGTAGTTCCTTGAAATTATTGAAACAAATCGCCACTGAAATGTGCTAGAAAAGTAGTCGGTATAAAAAAGCAGTCTAATTTTGACAGAGTTAAATGTTTAAACTCAAAATTCTTCATGAGGTCCATCCTCATTCTCATTATTTGCTTCCACATTTAAATGGAAATTTTGCAATACTTTCCTGCGAATGATATAACTGTGCAGAACACAAGTTGCAGTAACAACTGTTGCAACATTTCAAGATTTGCATCTAGATACTTCAGCCTATGTAATTTCCTTTTTAGTCGTCCAAACGCTTGTTCAATTTTGCTTCGTACTGCACTTAGGAGTAATGTTAAAATTAGTTTGCATATGTATCAAATGACCTGTATCTCTAAATGGTACCTACAATTAAATTTTTCTTCAAGGGATACGCACTGTCACCAAGAATATACAAATTTTCAGGTATTAATGATGCATTGTCGCTCGTTATTCTGTGGTACAGTGGACTAATTCTGAATGCTCTAGCATAGTAGCTATTTTCAATTCCCTATTGCTTCAAAATGCTTGTGTGACCAGTAAATTATTCTGTTTTGTTCACAAATTGATAAACAAATTGTATAAAGAAAAAACTGATAAACATTACAAGCGACCAAAGTTAGAAAAATATCACTTACCATACCGAGAGTACATACAAGAAGGTGTACACGAGATTAATAGATTAACAGGTGTGCCAGTCAAACAAACACCTCTTCAATTGAAACAAAGAACTTCTAACCCAATGTTTTCTACTATTTTTTGCAAACCAATTTTATTTAATCATGTGAAGAAATAAGCCAGTATTATGTGTACTACGGAGACCTTTCAATAATATGATATTTTTTTCTCTTTGTCATTTGTTCCTTTCCACTGTTTCCCACATCTTAGTAACTCGACCTTGTTTAATTTAATCCAGCTGGAAGAGTTTTATTATCTTCAGATTTTGGTTAAAAAAAGCACCTTTCGTAAGTTTGGTTTTCCATAGAAAACGTTCTATAGATCAGCGTGTTCTTTTCCTGAAAAATGAGCTGAAGATCGTTAGCCAAATATTTTAAGAAGGAAATAAATACTCATATAATTTGTAATTGCTTATAGGTGACGGAATATACCGGGCAATTATAAATGCTTTTCCATCAGGTAGCCTTTGAAATATTTGTTGTATGAATAATATGTTGGTGGCACTGTAAGTCTATGTCAAATTCGAGGTTATCAGGTTAGGTTTTCCGTCAGTCTGTGTTAAAACTGACGCAAAACCTAACCTGCTAACCTCGAATTTGACATAGACTTACCGTGCTTTTTTTAAATTATTAGAAAATTAATTTTTGTCAGGTTTTTCTGTAAACGACTTGTGTCATTTTGATATTTAAAATTAAATTGTCAGCTTTTCTTTTTTGAAAATAAATATGCGTAAAAACCGGAATCCTTTAAAATTAAATGCAAAAAAACAATTCTGAAGTGTGCAGAGGAACTGTTGGATCTGCAGCCTAACGTTGAAACAATAAAGAAGCCGACCTGCGATTGATTACTAATAATAATCAATGGTACTAAAAATCGCAGATCAACCCCTTATAGTTTATACACCACGGCAGCTCTGAAAGGTCTTTACTTACCGCGATGGCCGAGCTAACTCACTTTCGGCGATTTAGTCGTAGGTCTAATCATCAATTGTAGGGATGGGCGCGTGACGTGAAAACAGTCGTGTCACGGCTTGTCACGTCGTGAACGTGACTAATATTTGAAAATCGTGACGTGAACGTGAGTGAAAATTTCCAAGGC
Source organism: Agriotes lineatus (assembly GCA_940337035.1). Lineage (NCBI taxonomy): Eukaryota > Metazoa > Arthropoda > Insecta > Coleoptera > Elateridae > Agriotes > Agriotes lineatus. The sequence goes on from CALNHX010000474.1 coordinate 270,551, forward strand.
GTGATTCACGTTTCACGTTAATTTCACGTTAGATATTTAGTAACAAATAAAAAACTGCAGGGTGCCCCGGGTGCTGATTACATATTATTGTTAAATCAAAATTTTAATGTGTAGATGTGTAGATGAACTTATTATTCTAATAAAAGTACTGTTTTGTTTTTTATACTCGAATTAACGCTGAAAATGTTGATTACGTCTTATTTTTAAACCAATTTATTGTGTAGATGAACTTATTATTCTAATAAAAGTAATGTTTTGTTTTGTATACTCGGCTTAACGCTGAAAATGTTAATTATGTTTTATTATTAAACCAAAAATGTATTGTGTAGATGTGTAGATAAACCTATTTTTAGAAAAGTAATGTTTTGTTTTGTATACTCGACTTAACACAGAAAATTTTGATTGCGTTTTATTTTGAAACCAATTTATTGTGTAGACGAGTAGATGAACTTATTATTCTAATAAAAGTAATGTTTTGTTTTGTATACTCGCCTTAACGCTGAAAATGTTGATCCTTGTACGTAAAAGTACGTTTAAACCTACGAATTCGAAGTGTTGCCTAGTAACATATACCTTTGCACTTATACCAATAAGGGAAACGTCAATTCCACTGACAGCTTTTGGTATTAAAAGTAATGTCTCTGAAGACACCTGCAAGAAATGTATTTGCGAGAAATCAGTATTTATCCTTTGTCGTAAGTTATTGTAGTCAATTTTCATTTGTTTTCTTTTTGTGTCAACTATTCTGATTGCAACATATCATGTAAATTATGTCAGGTGCAAAACATAGTTTTAGTTCTGTTTAGGGTTTTTTTTCATTAGTTTTAAATTTGAACATTCTGTTCTATCTGATTTAAATTTTAGAATAAAAGCTGCGTGTCACGTCGTGAGTGGCGTGTCACGCCGTGAACGTGAGTAAACGTGAGCGTGAACGTGCGTGAACGTGAATGTTTAAAGCAAGCGTGAAACGTGCGTGACGTGAGTGAAAAATCACTCACGCGCCCATCTCTAATCAACTGTATCCCTGCAATGTCTTTAAAAAAAACAGGGCGCCAGAAATCCGAAGATGTCAAGTAATTACTAAAATAAGTACAAGCCACTAGGCGTTTATTTAATAATCTTGTAAAGTCAGTAATAAACATTAAGATTGATTTAAATATAATCGAAATGTCATAATACAGTAGTGTAAATATGTTGAAGGATGCAGCACGCACCAAAGTTAAAACCCCTTTCGGGTTCCCAAATTTAGTTTGAATATCAAATCACTCAAAGAATAAGCTTATTTCTCTCATATCGTTCAACCGTTTACCCGGTTATTGAATTCAAGAGGCGTGTAAACACCTTTTACAAATTGCCTAATAAACATCAAAATTATAGTTCAATGATTGATCAAGTTTAAATATCGTAATAATCAAATACATATCAAATAAAAGCATATGTTAAAATGAACTATATAGTTAAGTTATGATCAAGACTGTAATTGCAAACTTGACAGTGGTTGGTTTAGGAAATTAAATTTCTGATATTAATTATGCTTAGTGGTGAATAATTGTAACCAGCCGAGCCAGATAAATTCTAAGGCCGGTTTGGTCATCTGCTTTCAAAATGAATGATAACTGCCAAGACAGGCACTAACCTTAGTTATCGGCGCCTGTTAAGTATGGGCGGAAAAGCTGGCTAGGGTTGCTGTTGTGAACTACTAAGGTTGTCTTAATGGCCCGTGATCGAAGCAGAATCAAATCCCAGGTTGAGGTGTTTAAGAGAACTTCATTCGGCGGAACCGATAATTAAGGCGGCTCGGTGTCCAGATTGAATTTGCTGGTTCAAAATATTATTTAAGAGCTAAGGAAAGGGGAATTTAATATGTGAATAATGAACATAGAAGCGCAAGCATACCTGATTTAGGTTATCAGCTCTCGGAAACGAAATTAATTAATTGTAGTGCAATAGCACGCACAATGATTTCACAGAAGCCTGTTGCTTCGTTGAAATGCAGGAAAGAAGTGCTCGCGTGCTCGGTATCGGCGAGAAAACAGCTGAAGCGTGGCGCCCTGCGATAACGAACAATTCGGAAAATCCAGAATCAGTACCATTGCGCGGAACAAGATTTGATATTATTTGAAATACAGCGGATTATAACTCAAGTGAAAATATACGGGCTGGTCCGAAATAGATGGGTAATTGGCGAAACAAATAGACAGAGCTAAAGATTTGTTTCAACATTCCAGAAAAAGAAATTTACGAAAGATTACCTAAAAACAAAACTCATTTAATGTCAGATTTTAAATTTCTCACCAATTTTTAGTTCTAAAAAGTTACTAAAACAAATTCTACCAACATATAATTTTTAAAGGAATCCAAGTAATGCCAACATAAACCCTAAATTCTTTGACCTTCAAAATTTTTATAGGAAAAAAAACGTACTTTACTTACTTATTCTTCTTTAGGTATAGGTCGTTGACCTATTTTACTTCGGGTTTAAGATTTACTTCAGGCCTGTTCTTGGGAGGTGGAGCTGTCTTTTCAGCGTTTTGGAGGTCTCCCTCTTGTTCTCTTTCCATGTGGTGTACTGGTCATACATATCTTAGTTATTCGATAGTCATCCATTCATTGTACATGTTCCCTCCCTTTTTTCTTATGTTCACCATTTTTTTTCACAAAATCGTTAATACCTCCAAAGCATTTAAATTTAGATCTATACAAATTTGTATTAAAATTATTAGCATTTGCACGCAAAGCTTTCAAGCTGACGAAATACAGGCTGCTATTTTTTTTAAATAAGTTTTGTTCGCCATAGCTTTAAGTCACTCAGTATTATAATCAACAGTATGTTACAGTTGTTTTCACATACTGAGAATATGGTTAAGACGTATAATTTGTTGTTAAGAAATATAAACTCAGTAGTGGAGCAATTTTTATTATAATATGCGTCGTCTGCGTTGTTTGTTGTAGTGTCAACACAGACGACGATATGTATAGTACAATAATAGCAGTAGGCTTCGAACTGTCAAAAGTCAAATTACTGAATGGTTGTAAATTTAAGAATGGGAAATCTTGGAAAAATAAGATCCTTGACAATCAAACTCAAGGAATGATATACATTGGGATGACAATAAAGCACCACGTTAGGCGACCATTAATATGGAATGGTTGCACCTCTCTACATTTAAATCCTATATTTATTTACTTTAATATTACTTAATGCAATTTGAGACTCTTAATAGGGTGTGGGTCGTTAATCTAGTTATATGTTCTTTGATATTCTAATTTTATATGGATTTTTAATTATTGACTGCTACTAAATGTCAGTTTGACTTTAAACAACTATCAAACAATAATCAAATCAAATTCAAAATAAGAAATGACATTTATAATTTTAAAGTTATTAATGTGGAGAAAATTAATGTCAAAAAGAATTTGAAATTATGTGAAATTTCAAGAATGCTTGATTTTAATAATTTTTTTGAAGAATAAAAAATCACAAGTCGTAAACATGTTTATTAATAAGTTAAAAGTTTAAAACACAAAACGTTTCGCAATTTTAGGTTGCTTCATCAGTTGTACAAATTAGAAAATATTGAGAATACTGGAATACATTTCCTTACAATTGCAGTATTGATCTTGCTGAAATTTCCAAAAAGTTCCTCCTGTTGAGCACCATAACTTGTTCGGATGAAATTGTAGAAGCCAACATGTGGTATTGGGACGTCCATTTTGATGTGAACAGTACTGGCTACCAGGTTGATTTATGGGGTAAAAAGTTGTAGATGCACGTCAGGTTCCTGATTACAGTTGAAATGGAGGTGTTTCTTATCCAGGTGGGCGAATCTTAGTCTCCAGATGCAGATTCGTATTATTAATTCAAAATAAGAAATGACATTTATAATTTTAAAGTTATTAATGTGGAGAAAATTAATGTAAAAAAATAATTTGAACACCTCCATTTCAACTGTAATCAGGAACCTGACGTGCATCTACAACTTTTCACCCCATTAATCAACCTGGTAGCCACTACTGTTCACATCAAAATGGACGTCCCAATACCACATGTTGGCTTCTACAATTTCATCCGAACAAGTTATGGTGCTCAACAGGAGGAACTTTTTCAAAATTTCAGCAAGATCAATACTGCAATTGTAAGGAAATGTATTCCAGTATTCTCAATATTTTCTAATTTGTACAACCTAAAATTGCGAAACGTTTTGTGTTTTAAACTTTTAACTTATTAATAAACATGTTTACGACTTGTGATTTTTTATTCTTCAAAAAATAATTAAAATCATGCATTCTTGAAATTTCACATAATTTCAAATTCTTTTTGACATTAATTTTCTCCACATTAATAAATCAAATCAAAATTGACAAATATGCTTTCTATTCACAAATCAATGAATCAATTCACCAAAGTAAGTACTGTGTTATTTTTATTTCACTCAATTAATTGTTTTTCTTATTCAATATTCTTCTATAGAATTAATTAAGACCAACCTGATTTCCTCTTATTTCACTGCTATTCACATTAAACACTACTGCTCCTGACGTTCATAGCTAAGCTCATTGACAGCTCAACCTCGATGCTCCTCCAACCAACTTGAACATGTCCAAACCCTAGGCTCCTACAGACACAGTCTCGCTCCTCACACTCCTGCACGCTACTGTCAATCTAACAGCTTCCTGGTAAGTTCCCACTAACAGATGGTACCTAAACTAATTTTCCATTGTCCTCAGCTCCTACCTTGTAGTAACCAACCCAAAGAGAACAATCCAACTCAATCAATCACTTCAGCAACCCCAGTAAAATGATTGACTAGTGTTCCGTAGAATCTCCAACTCCAGTAATGAACATTAATTATACCTTGTATGTGCCAAACAATTCAAATCCACTCAAATATTGTTATCTTCTTCTTACTTGTAACTAATTAAACTGTATGTTATAATCTCTTCAATGATTGTATGCTTGTATTATCCTTTAATTATATTTTCATTTATCTTCACTTCGTAGACTTGTTAATAACCTTTTTTATTTGTATAAGACCAATTATTATTCTCGAAATTAAAGTCAAAATTTCTAGTTTTTATTATTTTATTATTAATTCAAAAGTTTGTTTACCTAATTTCAGTTTATTATTTATAGGGGAAAGACTGTAAGTCTATGTCAAATTCGAGGTTAGCAGGTTAGTTTTTGCGTCAGTTTTGACACAAACTGGCGCAAAGCATAACCTGCTAACCTCGAATTTGACATAGACTTACAGTCTTGCCAATTTCAAGTAAAATTTGAGACATACCTCATTCAGTCATTGCTGGTGGGAACAAAAATGGCGGCGATAGCGGCATTTTCACGGATCAAAGAATGGCGGTACTCTCTATATCTACTGGCTCTGTTTAGCGTCTGTTCTCAGCAGTGGCTTAACAAGACGGTTTGGCGCCGGTGTGCAAGAATAAATTATAGCCGCTGTAGACAAGAAGTTTCATAAAAAAAGGGGGGGTAATTTTTTGTCATGCAACACTTTTAATTTAAAAGAAAATTAATAAGCTCTTTTCTTAACATGAAAGGTTACTTACTGCAAAATAAAACACATTTCGATGTTTCAATCTTTTATTAAATATAACATAATAATAATAATCCCATTATTCCCTATTGGGACATAGGGTATTCGTATATTCGCTCCAGTTGTCATTTTCCTTTGCTCTTTGGATCAGTTGTGCTATAGTCTTTCCTGTCTCTTGGTTTACAGTTCTCCTCCACGTTTTTCGCGGGCGTCCTCTGTTTCTGAAACTCTAAAGTTTCCAATCAAAACTTTTAATGTCCACCTGATTTGTTCGGTCCCAAAGATCTTTGTTCGAAATAATGACTGGCCACCTAACACCTATTTACAAACACCTGCAATTTCTGCCTTACCAGTTCTGTAACCGTCCACGATTCCGACCCATAAAGTAGAACAGATTTTACCTTTACATCAAACACTCGCAAAATATAACATGAAACATAAAAATACATAGGAAAATACAAAAACAAAAACCACGTAAAAGGAATGCAAATTTAAATAATTCACAAGAAAAATAAAATACCGATGGGGCCACAATTATATATAACAGCAATGAGATAACATGAACAAGAAAATAACACATATTGCTTGAGTAAGAAAGAGATAAACATAGTAGCAAATATACGAGTAGGCTTGACGCTCACTTTAATTATGACATATGTCAACTAATTGTGCCTACTAAAGTAATTTTGTTGTATGGTCATCTCTTTCTTACTCAAGCATTCTATTTTGTAGTTCATGTTATCTTATTGCTGTTATATATAATTATGGCCCCACCCGTATATCTTTATACATATAATTCTTCTGTACGTGTGTACGTGACTGAACTCCTCCTAAACGGCTCGACCGATTTTGATGAAATTTTGTGTGTGTGTTTGAAAGGGTCCCTGAATGGTTTAGATTCACAATTGGATCCGGTAGGTGGTGGTGCAATCGGGTTCTAGGGTTTTTTTTTATTTTTTGACGAATTTATTTTTTTAATTTTTTAAAGATTTCTCACATATCAGAACATATAATTCCAAAATTTCACACCGCTCCCACCACCCTCTAATATTTTTTAAAATAAAAAAGATCGAAAACTCGAATATCGAAAAAACCTTTGCTAAACCCGCCAATAGCCGGCAAACCAATGTTCGGGCAGGACAAAGTCTGTCGGGTCCGCTACCCCTTAGGGGGTGAAATGGGGCAAATAATCCTAAAAATCGATATGGGTGTCGTTATTGCGGTTTTTTGCGATGTTGATTGCGAAAATGGCATTTATTTTTAAGTCCAAGACGATGGACGTGACATAAAATTAAAACTCTATAGTGGTGAAATGGGGTTTCAGAGACAAATTATTTTTCGGGGGCCGTTTGCCGGGCCAGCTAGTAGATATAGAAATATGTATGTAGGTATAACACTTTAATTAAACTCTCTTTTGCGACCCTTTGCTAAAGCTAACATATCTATCAGTGAATTAAAACCAAGAGTACTGGCTCTTACTTTTCCGATACTCAGTAATGCAAAACTCTTTAGGCGTATTTGGCCCATCTTACTTAGCAAAAAGTTTTTAATAATTTTTAATTTAGAAAAAGATCTCTTAGTGGAAGCTGTAGTGACGGGATGTAAAAAGTAGAATATAAGCTGTATACGTATATAGAAAGCTAGCCGATGATGTGTAATTAGACAGACATTTTTCTCCCACTTCCTTCAGTGATAAGCAATATTTAATACTAGTTGTGTACGAAGATCGAAATTGTATAATTTGCTTTAGTAAGCCGTCATCGAGATCAGTTTCATACGTAGTTTGAAGTAATTTGGCACTCTCTATGACCTCTGCATCTGAGGCAATCGTGAGAAATTTGCGGTTTAAAACTTTGAATTTATAGTATGTTACTATGCACTATGCAATCTAAGAATCACAAACACACACTAGAGCTGGAACTTCTAATCTACTCAAAAGGGGAAAAGACTGCGCACTCAAAAGAGCCCAGTGGCGCTCACGTATCATAGTCTGTTGCCGCTTTGAACCTCTATTCTAGGAAACACGGCTTCCTGGATTAATACGAGACTAAACGGACGTTTAGTCTCGTATTAATCCAGGAAGCCGTGCTAGGAAAAGTTTTATTTTCACAAAAAACTCCGTTACCGCGGCGCCTATATTCATTCGGCGCGGAGGTTCTTTGCACCCCCTGCACATATCATAGTTACGCCACTGGTTCTCAGAGACCTCTAACAGCGGACTTTCCAAGATGGCATAATTTTCTTTAATAATATGTCTTTAGTACTAACATTTGCCACCAGTTAGGCAGCACTGCCATATTTCCTTGTCATCAAAATTGAAGTGGTCCAAATTAGGAGCCAGTCCACTATGGGCAACTTTCCCTACTGCTATTTAAACAAAATTACTCTTTATACGGATGGGGCCATAATTATATATAACAGCAATAAGATAACATGAGCAACACAATAGAATGCTTGAGTAAGAAAGAGATGACGATACAACAAAGTTATTTTAGTAGGCACAATTAGTTGACTTATGTCATAATTAAAGTGAACGTCAAGCCTCTCGTATATTTGCTAATATATTTATCTCTTTCTTACTCAAGCAATATGTGTTATTTTTTTGTTCATGTTATCTCATTGCTGTTATATATAATTGTGGCCCCATCGGTATATTTACAATTATTACTGCACACTTTTAAAATTAAATAATCTGATCTATACCTACTACTTACACTTCTTTATTCTCATAGTAAGCATATGTCTCATAATAACATTATCTTATCTTTCATATTAACTTCCACCACCATTACTGAATACTCAATTGCTATAACTTTTTAAATAAATTCCAATTTGTCTCAAATTTAAATTACTCAATTCAATTTAACCAACAATCTTATTCAAAATTTTCTAAATTTGATTGTATTAATCTACCAAATTTATTTCTTTTAATTTTTATTTAATAACTGATCTTTATGTATCATAGTAACATATAACATCTTGAAAAATAATTGTAAAAATCATGTATAGTATTAGTAAAAAAAAAAATCATCAAAGATGCCTTTGGAATTTTGACGGACGCAACGGAAGTATTTCCAGAGCCTAAAGTAGAAGAAAATCATAACCTCACTTTGTAGCAATTGTCGAATGACAGCTTCATATTTTCTGGTGTTATAATGACTTAAAAATTCCAAATACGCTTCTGTCTTGTGGTACAATGCTCAACTGGGCTCGGAGTCGGGTTACAACGTTGGAGTGTGCCTTTTGCGCTTGCGCAGCAACCATTGCGTGAGGTGTGTGTTGGTGATGTGTTGACCTTGTTACACCATGTCTTAGGTCTGTGACTCTGAGTGGAGCACAGTTAATTTGGTGTACAACTGTGAATGGTCTCACTGAGCCCAATTCCAATCGCCAAGGCTGCAGAGAAATTCCAGCCCCTGCGCGATTCGAATCGAGGACTTTTGCTTAAAAGATGACGGGTAAACAATTAGATTTCTGTGATGTACGCCACTGAAATTGTCTTAGTAATAAGATATCACAATTTCTCCTATTTAGTTGCCAGAAATCCTCAATGTGTAAACACAACTGTATTAATGTAAAACAAACACAGATCATATTGGAAGAAAATTAATTATATTTTTCAGAGAATGGGGCAAAACGACAAACAAATACTTTTTGAACATTTTTGCATACACCTTGCCCTAACTAAAAACAAAACAAAAACCTATATACTACCACTCATAAACGTGATCAACAGCTTTATTTATTTTGTTCATCTTATTGAGCGTCTACTGTTTAGCGGCGTAATTATGTTCAGTATAAATACCCTGTATATTTTTATAGTTCAACACATGTTTTACCAGTTCAAATCTACTGGAAAAATTCAGGTTGCACTTGATACATACAAAAGGCGCCACACGAAAATGTCTGCGTAAGTAATGTTTTATTAGGTATTTCTTATATATAGTGGCATATGAACACTCAACACACTTATAGTTCGACAAATGAAGTTTTAAGTGGTCCTTAAATAGAATATGATTATCAGTAGCGAATGGGCATAAAGTACACTTAATGAGTGTTTTGCTATGGTAAGATTTCAAATGCTCCCGCATGTCCTCCATGTTGCTTAACACATAACCGCACATGTAGCACTTCGTCCCATCAGTAAGGCTTTTCTCATGTGTAAACATATGAGACGAAAAATTTCTTTTGAATTTTGTTCTGTATTTGCATAAGACACATTTGTGATATTTTTGTTTACATTTCTTAGTCCAACGTTTAATTTCTTCATTTGTTAAACGATCAACCACCACTGAAGACTCAGGCATTGCAATTAATTGGTTAGCATACAACTCGTCCATTGTATATCCTGCAAACTGCTTTTCGAACTCGTCGAAATCATCGTAATCATAGGTCATGCCTGAAACAATTGCACTTAGTGGCTCTTTGGCTGCTTCTATCTCAATCAGAATATCCGTTACGTAGTAATTATCACTAAGATCCACCGATTTTTCCTTCCAGTCAAACAGATCGCTACTTGTATACATCTCTGGATCGTGTACTCCCAACAATTCTGATAGAACGCCCTCTTCACATTTAGAAACGTGACTTGTTGGACTACAGTTAAGATTGTCTGGACTTTTAGGCAAGTTGTTATAATTCCAATCACTTTCTAAAAGTTTTCCAAAGGCCGAATCATCGTCTGCAGAGGAAGTATCAGTTTCATCGTTGGTTTCAGATGTAGTATTTGTATCTGATTCTACCTTAGCATCAAAAAGTTTCGCGGAACAGTCATAAATGTTACTTGTAATGAAGGTCTCGGATAATGGCTTTTTCTTGCCACTCTTGTATGCCTCATATTTGGCTAACCATGCAAGTACTAAATTGATGTCAATCAGTTTGTCAGTTTTGGTATTTCCCTCCTTCATATACTTGGAAATTTTTTCCTCGGTCTCCATGACTTTTTTTCGGAATTTGTACACCAGGTACAGAGCATCGATACAGTTGTTGCATATTATCGAGTCCTTTATTATGTCAACTGTCTGAAATTTAAAGAAAAATCAATCACTGTGAATGCTGTCTCAAACAGTACGATTACTGGTTAAGTTAGGCTAGTATATAAACCATCAGAGTGAATATACATATAGAAAGCGCATGTAAAGGAATATGCAATTGTTAAGGTTAGGTCTATTTGTTATAGACAAGGTCTAGACATGCGGAGTACCGGGTAGTAGGAAAAAATGCGTCATTATAACTTATTTCTACCAGGATTATTCACAAAATAAATTAAAAAACGATCACTGTATGATATTTTTTAATATCAGATGAACTTAACCTCACTTTATTAAAAACTGCTGCTTTTTTTTTCAAAGTATAAGAAATTGTCATGGTGTATTTCAAACATTCAATTAACAGTAACACCAAAATAAGATAAACGTTATAAAGCTAATTACAGTGACATCACTACAGTAGTCTTTTTTACATATAAATTTTAGAATATTATTTACACAGTAATAATATAAATACATATTGTTGCTGTTAAATACTGCAGAGTTTACTTTGTATTCCTCATTAATTTGACAAATCGGAAGAGTTAAAATAGCTTATAATTTTTACGCATTATTAAAACTAGCAGGTGTCATATCGAACTGGGTATAAAAGATAGGGCACTATTTATGTTTACGTGATTATGATATAATATAGCTATCTGCTTACAAATTCTGGGAAACAATCTTTCAGCTTCGATTTAATCTTCATCGCACGAAAATCTGACTCATCATTGACACTGTAATACTGACGCTGAGAGTCCTTTGCTATAATATCAAGACAGGTTCTACAAACTACACTCATTATTGTTGGACTTCAGGTTATTGTACAAACACTAATTAATTAAATCGCAAAAAGTACCCCTATAAGAAAAATTTTAACTAAATTTAGGTTAGATTCACTTGTGTCAGTTATCACAAAACAATATTACCTAATGTCAGTTATGGACCAAATTCAAGCGAACTACAAAGATTTAAAAGATCTACAACTACATTTAAGGAATTTTTTTCTATAACAAATGTTAAAGTGTGCTTTAATCGACTCAAAACAAAAGATCAAGTGTTACTTTAACAGCAAGGGTAGATAAAGTAGCACTTTAACATCAAGGGTAGATAATAACTATTTGTGCAACATGTGCTAAAAGTGGACGTTTATGTACAGGACATGAAAATTATCAATTGATAACATGTCTCGTGCATAAACACTTTTAGCACGAGTTTGCACACAATATTTTTTCTACGGCCTTAAATTTACTGTTATTAATCCATAAATGTCGATTTAACAAAGGTTTGCATCTACGACAGTTATAATTTATGTCATCATAAAGAGATGGCCTTGATGAGCAGGTGAATGTAGAGTCCCTGTATATAGTTATATAAGAGTCGGGCAAACACAAATGTCAGCCGCCATTAGTGTTCCAAAAATAAATGATGCGTTCAAGGCCGGAGTTGTTTTCCTTAGTATGTGTCACTTTGATGAATTTAATTACTTGTCAGTTTAACATTGTCAATAAATGGTAAACTTAATGCATTTACGAAAACTACACTGGTAGGTATCTACTGTTTACCGATTAGTGGTCAGCTGATTTTGCAGTAGATCGATCGGTTTGAGTAATTTACGAGCGGTTTTTTGGTGGTGTAGTAAACATATAACCTCTAAAAACTTGTCTTGTCGTCGAATCGAACAATATTACGTACGTCATTTAATTGTCATTGTCATAGCCATCGTTCAAATTTTTGTTTTCGATTGCTACTGCGCATGCGCAGTGGATCGTAGCCAATCAAAAATTGAACCGCGTTTGCCCGACTCTTATCTTACTATATACAGGGACTCTAGGTGAATGTACAGTCACTTTATATACAACAGTCTGGCCATATGAAATGTCACCTATGACATAAGACAGAATATGGCCGCCTTCAGTGGCGGGTCAAAAGCAGTGGCGCAGTTAGTGTTGGAAAATAGTTTAATTAAATAAATGCTTAGTATAAGTAAATATATGACTAAATAGTAAAACAAACAATGTCGTATCAATTAAATATTATAAATTTTATTTACAGTTAGTGCTCACATAAATAATAGCAAATCTACATAACTTACAGTGATCCCAAAACTAATAAAACAGTGAGTATACAGTCTAATAAGCTTAAAATTACTTTTCATAACTTCCCACTTAATTTATATAGCCTACATTGTGCATTGCCACAGAAGTACAACTGTATTTGCTTCGTTGTGTATTTTGCTTTTTCGTTTTGGTTACAGCTATTCTTAAACGAACACCGATAACTTTGGATATAATAAACTTTTCTAATTGATTAAAAGTTGCAATACGTTTTACATCAACAATATGCATTTTTTACATTTAGATTCTATTCTGACCTTTTATGTTATTCTAATATGCTCGATTAACCTGTTTGACCACAAGCCCCGCATTTTGATTTCTAGTGAAGCTTTTCATCTTAATGGTACCTATTTTTGCATTCAAATGCACAAGACTCCATACCTAAAATTAAACTTCGATAAAATCATTTTTTCGAACGGATAATGTTATTTTAAAATTTTACCAGTTGTTTATAAAGACATTGGTATTTTCAATGGCTGTAGGCTCCGAAGCAGACGATGAGAAGGTAAATATTGTTAGAACAGCATTATCGTTACGTCTTTTTTGTCACCAACTCGTGCTTTCTCACACATACAATCTGCAAAATGCTTTTCACAAATTCTTGAATTTCCATTCGGGTACCAATTTTCTCTATTAATGTTTTTGTCCATAAGTCTCGTCTGTCCCTATTCCTAAGGAAAGTTTCCGTTGCACACATTTTTCAGATTTGCTTTTGCATCCGACTGCACAGCAATACCTCATATCTGAAGAACATTTTTGAAATTGATATATTTCTTTAAACCTTGTCAGCTTACCGTTAATAAATTATAGTTCTAGTTGTTTCTAAAAATTATGATCAGTTTTCAACTATGTACTCGCATTTCAAACGATTTTTCTTGATTGAATGTCAACTTATTTTATTTGAATAAATGTGACTTTGACATTTGTGAAATTTAAATCTTATTGTCAAAATGACGCAAGACATAAAATGGCGGCACCAATGAGAATCGTGACCATATATGGCCAGACTGTTAACGTTAGTGTATATAAAGCGACTGTAGGTGAATGTTTCTGCAGCCAGTAGCTATCAAAGTTAGTTATCAAAAAGTAATTATAAATGTACACATTTTACATAATGCTTTAATTATTTAAAAAACACTTTACCTCTAACGAAAGAAATAACTAGAATAATTTTATAACCTCACTTCCAGTTCAAAATTGTAAATTCCACACCAGCTGATTTCACTTTTAACACACTGATTTATAAAACGTCACTTTTAGTGAAAAAAGCTAGCGCTAAAAGGCCTACTTTTAGTAGTGGTTGTAGAAAAAGTAATTTAATTTTCTAACTTTTATTTAAATTAAATATTACAGCTTCGTATTATCCTAGCAACCCAATCTAGCTACTGAGATTTTAAAATGTGATTGACTTTCTTTTGAAATTGTTAAAGTTCTTGCTATAGAAAAAAAAATTGTATTATACACGATGATAAAGTTACTACTATCCACTCTGGAATCATTATCGTCTCGACGTTAAACGATTAACTCATGGATAAAATTTAACTTTATCGTATTGTATAATAAAACACTAATTTTTCTCTTTTGTATTATTTTGCATTACTCATTGCATTTTTATAAAGCGCACAGTGTTCTCACTCATGTTAAATCCGTCGATTTTTGTATTTTTATTAATGTTCCCAAAACAATGGCTGAAAATAGTAATTTTATTGATACCGTAGAACGGGGTTATTTGGGATTCAGCAGAAAAAAAGATGTTTGACTACACTGCTCAGCCATTCATTCGGCACTGCAGGCGGGTTGCAACCTTGGCAACACCTGTTGCATGGTGTGCTGTAAATTTATAAAAGCTATGTCGAACCTACCGATTTTTCAGTATTTCTACCGATTTGGAGGCTGAGATACCGAAATGGATGATTTTCTACCGATTTTTAGCAATAATTCTGGATTTCACAATTTCTATACCGATCTGAGCAAAAAATAGTAGATTATGTTATTAGGAGTAAAAGTGATATTATGTGGCGAAGCTGAAGTTTGTTTATCCGAACGTTAGTGAGGCAAATAATTCAGCTAAGCCACATAAAGTCACTTTTACTGTGAATAACATATACTATTTTATCCGCAAACGTATTCAGGTAAATTTCATTAATATAAATTTAAAAAAAAAGGATGCATCGACGGGAATCGAACCCAGGCCACCCGCGTGGCACGCGACCACTGTACCCCTGCGCCAACCTCTGTTGTTCAAATAACGCGCTACTGTAATGATATATGAACAAACTGAATCACCCGAGCTAATAGCACACGGCCACAGCAGCTGTAACACCATAAGCCACGGCGACAGATGCTCCGATCTGCTGCTTAAAGGTTTATTTAAATTAAAACTTTTTCGTACTGTTTTTGAAAATAAAAACCGGCCTACGATCTAAGTCTAAAAATTTGCAAAATTTTAAGCCATCATACAATTTAATCGGTCCAGTATCTTCGGAGGAGATAGCGAACAAACATAGAAAGAAAGAAAGAGAGCAACGATTTTGTGTGCTTAGGCATATAAAGTACGCAAAAGTCGCTATTTTATCTGCTTAGGCAGATAAAGTGACACTTTTACCTTGTCAATAAAGACAAATAAGTTTTCACTTTTGTGATGTTTGCGGACAAAAATTTTTTTTTTAAATTTTATTTAAAAAAGTAGGCTTTTTAAAATTAATTTCAGGGTGTGAACTGTCACTTTTTTCACTCGGTGAAAAAAATTACACTCATAGGCGTAACTAGTGGGGGGGGGCAGGGAGTCAGCCCCTCCTCAGAGTCACGTGTGGCCCCCCCTAGAAAAATAAAAGTGTTGTTTTTTTAATTAACCCAGTTAACCCTTCCCGTCCCGTGTGGGGATTTGCCAGTTACCTCCATCGGGTGCGTCCCCATGGGAATTGGGGGAAGCCAGCTGGCTCTGCAAGCCAGCAGAGTCGGAGGGTAGTGAGGAAATAAAATACTCACCGTGAAACAAAAACTGGCCCGGTCCTCCAGGTTGGGGGTTGAGGCATTGGACTGGTTCTCCAGTACTCGTAAAAGAGATAAATTACCAAAAAGCCTAAACAAAGCCTCGGAGCTTCGGACGGATCTTTAAGAAGACGGACACAGCAAAGGAAACGGTTAATGAAACTGGCAACGTGGAATGTACAAGGTATCAAACAAAAGATCGACATCATCGTATCGGAACTGGAAGAACTGGATATAGATATTATAGCGCTGACAGAAACTAAGAAAAAGGGAAGTGGCTCCAACATTATTGGAAAATATGTCCACATATTTACTGGGGTTCCTAAGGAAAGAAGAGCAGCCAGAGGAGTATCTTTACTTATACGAAAAGACCTCAAGCATAAAATCACTGACTGGGAAGCAATTGACGAGAACATTCTAAAAATGAATATTAAATTACATGGACATAATATCACAGTAATAGCTGCCTACGCCCCGTCGGATGACGAAAGAATCGCCACGAAACAAGAGTTCTTCGAAAAAATTGACGAAACTTTAACAGGAATAGGTAATAACAGAGAAGTGATCATGCTTGGGGATTTCAATAGTAGAACTGGGCGTGAAAGAAATAGTAATGTAGTGGGTCCGTTTGGAGAAGAGACAGTCAACGACAATGGCCGAAGTCTAATACATTTATGCGAAACTCATAATCTAAGAATTAATAATGGCTTTTATAAACATAAAGACATTCATCGGTATACCTGGACCCAAAATACACGTAATTTGAAAACAATCATTGACTATGTCATCAGTGAACAGAAAACTGAATTGCAATGGAATGATGTACGAATTTTGCGAGGGGTTACGTGTGGATCCGACCACTATCTTGTAAGGGCTAAAGTGGTATTCCCTTTCAAAAAAGTCAACAAAGATATAGAGGCTGAAAAATTCGATAATTTAGAAACAATTGAACTCCCCAAATACAACTTAGATAGCTTTGTGAATGAATGTACGAAACAATTATATCAACGACGATTAGACGAGAAACTGATAAATGCACAAACCTCAACATTCACAGAGATATATGAAAACATTATTACAAGCTTACATGAATCAGCAAAAGAGGCAATCGGAACACAGAAAAACAAAATAAGCAAAAAAGTATGGTGGAGCGACGAAATTGAAATGTTGGTTCAACAGAAAAGACAGAACTACTTGAAGTGGCTGAACACAAAAAACGAGGAAGATCAACAAGCTTATAAAGAAATCAAGAGACAACTCAGAAGGGCAATAAATGCAGAGAAGAACAGAGTATGGGACAAAAAGTGCCAGGAAATAAGTACATACATAGGTGGAAAAAAATGCTCAGAAGTATGGAGTTTCATAGGAAATTTAAAAAACCCGGGGAAAGATAGAGCCCACATACAAACTATTAAACCAGAGGTATGGAATGAACACTACAAGAAGCTGCTACAGGAGACAAGACAAGAATACCTTAACGAATCTACAATACAAGGGATACACATACAATGGGAAGAAGTGAAGATTCAGATAGATACAGTGAAAAGAGCTGTTATGAGCCTGAAAAACGGTAAAGCTAGTGGACCAGAAGGGATATATGCCGAAATGTTGAAGAATGGAACAGAAAAACTGTTTGAAATGATAACATATATAATCAACCAATGTTTGAACGGACATCCGGTTCCGGAACAATGGAAAGTAGCATATATCTCTTCAATTTACAAGAAAGGAGATAAAAAGAAGTGTAATAATTATAGGGGAATATCAGTAACTGGCACAATGAGTAGACTTTATGGAAAGGTATTACGAGATCTGATTGAAAATGATATTAGAGAGAACGAAGAAGAAGAACAAAGCGGTTTTCGTGCTGGGAGATCATGCACTGACAATGTCTTCTGTCTGAAACAAATCATAGAAAAGAGGACCGCTAGAAACATAGAAACCCACATTACATTCGTAGACCTCCAAAAAGCATACGATACAGTTCCCATTTCTAAACTGTGGGAAGTATTAGAACATTCAAACATCAATCATACATATATACATGCTCTGCAAGAACTATATAAAGACTCAAAATCTCAAGTAAAGATAGGTAGATACGCCACGCAAAAGTTTTTGGTTAACAAGGGACTGAGACAGGGGTGTTGCGTCTCCCCAACCCTCTTTAAAATATACGTAGCAGCAGCCCTGAAAAAGTGGAAGAGGAAGGTTCATGGCATGGGTATTGAACTTAATAACAGCTGCATGTACACCTTACAATTCGCCGACGATCAGGTTGTTATAGCAAATGATAAAGATGACATGCAATACATGATGCGAAAACTGATAGAAGAATACGCAGAATGGGGGCTATCAGTCAATGTCGAAAAAACACAGTACTTATGCATAGGAAAGGAATCTAGTACATTAGATCTTGAAAACGGGCAAGAAATCTCTAACTGCCAGAACTACGTCTATTTGGGTGTTACATTCGATGATTCTGGTACTGATTCGAGAGAGATAGAAAAGCGAATTGTACAAGCAAGGAAAATTATTACATGTCTCAATAGTATATTCTGGAGTAAAGAAATAACAAAGAGAAGAAAGTTTAATATTTATGAAACTATGGTTAAAAGCACTCTTCTGTATGGCGCTGAAACTTGGAGGATAACGGAAAAATATAAAGCAAAACTGGAAGCAGTAGAAATAGATGCGATGAGAAGATCTTTATGTATTTCAAGAACAAGTCACATTAGAAACGATGTAGTAAAACAACAGATGGGGATTGAAGGAAATATAGTAACCGACATAGACAACAAACAGTTAACATGGTATGGCCACGTACAGCGTATGCCGGAAACAAGACTACCTAAACAAGTTTTAGAATGGCAACCAACTGGACGTCGGAGAAGAGGTAGACCCCGGTTGGAGTGGCAAAAAACGATACATAAATCGATGAGCGATAGAAACTTAACACCAGAAGACTGCGAAGACAGAAGAGGATGGAGAATAGGCGTCGGACAACGTCGTAAGACGTTCTAAACCGGCTTATATATATATAACCCTCCCGTACCCGTGCGGGGTATTCTATATACCCCAGAGTAGTTTTTTTGCTGTAACTGTTCACCACATTTTTTAAATATCTTCAGATTTTAGCTATTCCTCGCGATATAGAGTATCTTTATAATTATGAAGTTTGATTTTTTTAAAATTGTTCTAACCATTTTTATTAATCAATTTTTGTGTGGGGTATATGAAATACCCCGCACGGGCCCCAACGTAATAATTTTTTGCATTGCAGTACCTATTTCTTCCGTTTGACATAAAATGGCCATTACGTATTTTTATGGAGATTTTGGACATGGCTGTCCTCAATGCATATACAGCCTGTTCATAATTAAGTGTGCACTATTGCCATCTCGGTTGCTATTATAGCTACGAAGTTGGTTAAATTAGTAAAATAGTAGCATATTTTGTGCCGATTAAAATGGCGTAAACAAAAAAACAATTGAGCGTCGGGTTTTTGACATATGCCAAAAAATGCATTTTTTTTATGGAACTCCCTGTATATTTTGACGTCAATCGATAGCCAATCTTCTTCTGAACAAAAAAAACTTCTGATACCCTACTATCCTAAAGTTAATAACAATGGAGATATACGCCTGTTCAAAATTAAATGTGCACTTTTGCTAACTTGTTTATTATGGAAGCTACAACGTTGGTTAAATGGGGGAAGTAGTAGTATTTTTTACGTGAATTACGGTGGTAATTACAAAAAAACAATTGAACATTGCATTTTTGAGATATTTAGCAAAACGTTTTTTTTATTGGAACACCCTACTTATACATTTTAACATATTTTGAAATAAAATTCTAGCAACTCATTTAAACTTGTTTGTAGAGAAGGTAATGTTATTTCAGAATATGTTAAAACCTATAGGCAACGGTCGGCAACTGGCGGACCGCGGTCCAAGTCCGGACCTGGTATAACAATTAACTTATTCAATTTAAATAAATGATTTACAAATATTTTTCCACAGATAATAATATGTTTGTTCCTTATCAATGTTTCTAATATGTTATTATGTTACAAGTAATAGCGCCACTCGTTTGATATTTACTTCCTTTTACGATAAAGGAAGTATTGGATTCACCCCAAAAATTCGAAATTGAGTTTTCAACAGAGCTTCACGTTTTAAAGTCCCTTGAACCCAAAAAACATGGTTTTCTTCATTGGTCATTGGTCTGTCTGTCTGGGTGTGTGTCTGTGAACAGAATATCTCAAAAACGAAAAGAGGTATGGCGTTGAAAATGCATATATAAGTTTTGTGTACTATCTAGATGCGACAGCAAGCGTTTGAAGAAAATCGCATAACTGGAATTATAGTGTTTACTCTTGTGATTTTTCAGTTTTTTTCGATTTTTGCAAAAACGGCTATAACGATTTTTTTCAAATTTTACATTTTTAATGTGTATTGATGTAAACTAGGTGATTTTCCAGTTGAATACCTCTAAAATGGGTTTCTTTTGTGTTTTTTTTTCCTATTTTTTTATTAACTCCTGTTTCAAATAGAACACCCGGTATATTATTACATTTTTGAATTCAGCTTAAAATTTTAGACAAAATTTGTTTCTCGAACTAACGCTCTATTTTGTACGGTTTCTGTAGAATTAGTAATTTTTGAAAATTTTTGACAAATGCTTGAATATAAAAATCAAATTTTTGGCTAATTATAAGGGTACTGTAAAAGGAAAATAATATGTAATATGAGTTTTTTCTCTGGACCTCGAAAATTTTATTCAAAAATATTCGGACCCGTCTTAAAACTACTCGCCGACCCCAAAAAACGATGTTCAATTGTTTTTTTATAATTACCCCCGTAATTCACGTAAAAAATACTACTATTTCGCCCATTTAACCGACGTTGTAGCTCCCATAATAAACAAGTTGGCAATAGTGCACGTTTAATTTTGAACAGGCGTATATCTCCATTGTTATTAACTTTAGGATAGTAGGGTATCAGAAGTTTTTTGTTCAGAAGAAGATTGGCTATCGATTGACGTCAAAATATACAGGGGGTTCCATTAAAAAAAAATGCATTTTTTGGCATATGTCAAAAACCCGGCACAAAAAATGCTACTATTTTACTAATTTAACCAACTTCGTAGCTATAATAGCAACCGAGATGGCAATAGTGCACACTTAAACTACATCATATTGTCCAAACTGCAAACCCAACGACAATAAAGAACAATGATAAACAAATATTTTTGTAACATTTTTATAATTTTTGTATACCTATTTAACCTTATAGTTTGTATTTTTGAATAAAATTTTGTGCTAAAATTCTTAAATGCCGTTCATAACAGAAAAGAGTTAATAACAACGCCCAAATTGACTATAGACATGAAAAACCACTGGGGTATCCCAAATACCCCGCATGGGTCCTAATGAAGGTTTTAGAGCACGGGTACAGGAGGCTTAAACCAAGCGAGTCGTTGACGATCCACACACTTTTTTACATTTTCTTCCCGTTTTATTATTTATTTTGGCTTCAAAAACCATTATCTGTAAATTTACTTTTTACTGTATTAATGTAAATCAAACAGATTATATGGGCAGAAAATTATATTTTTCAGATGAGGCAAGATGACAATATGAATATTTTTGCATACACCTTGGCCTAACTAAAAACACAACAAAAACTTACATACTGAGTGATTTTTTTAAAAACTCAATTGCAGCAGGCCCTGGATAGCCTGAATCAGTTGGCAATACTGAAACGTATTGTTGGGGACACTGTACGTCTATGTTAAATTCGAGGTTAGCAGGTTAGGTTTTGTGTCAGTCTGTGTCAAAACTGACGCAAAACCTAACCTGCTAACCTCGAATTTCACATAGACTTACAGTGTGACCAACAATACATTTTAGTATTGCCAACTGATTCAGGCAATCCAGGGCCTGTTGCACAATTGAGCTTTTAAAAAATCACACTACTACCACTCATAAACATGAACAGTTTGATTTATTCTGTTCATGTTATTGAGGGTCTACTGTTTAGTGGCGTAATTATGTTCACCATAAATGCCCTGTATATTTCTATAGTTCAACACAGTTTAAATCTACATCACATTTCCAAAAAAACGATGGCGTAACCTCACTTTCTCAAAAACTACGTTCGATACTGCTGCATTTTTTCTTTTAAAACGTTAGCAAATTAGCTGATTTATGTAAATTTGCAACAACACCAACACCTTTTTAAGATTTTTATTGAAATAGGTACACTTTAGAGCAAAGTGGCATTTTTCAACAATAAACTGGGAATGTTTGCCGCACCTTGACAGAGTTTTATCTTAACTCGTCTATACAGTTAGGGAGCCACGATAATAAATGATTGCGGTATTTTTTAGCATGTCAGAAGTTATCAATCTTATCATATCAAACATCAGGAGTAAGAAAATGGCCATAAGGAATGCATTTGAGTCGCCCTGCAGAGAGTAGAAAATACAGCAGTAACTTACTATTGCGGCTCTCTAACTAGTAGTGTTGTTTTATAAACATGAGTATTTAATTATTGCTTCTTGCCACGATCTCTGGCTCCAAAGGCAACATCACTGATAGGGCGAGACGGTTCGTGAATTCATGGTGCTTCATATGAAGCATCTCTATCAGCTACCCGGAACAGCACTCACACAAATCATAAAAATTTGCATTTTGAGTTTAAAACCTTCAATTAATAGTGACACCACAATAAAATAAACCTTACAACACTACAGCAGAGTCTTCGCAAAATATATATTTTATATATTGTTTATATAGTAACAATATAAATACACATTGCTGCTGTTAAATACTGCTGAATTTTCTTCGTATTTCTCATTAATTTGAGAAATCGGAAGAGTTAAAATAGCTTACAATTTTGTATGCAATGTTAAAAGTAGCAATACCTAACCCTTTTGAGTCTAAAAGATAACGCTCAATTTATAATTATGTAATTATGAATACTATTGTTATACACTCACAAATTCTGGGAAACAATCTTTCAGCTTCGATTTAATCTCCATCGCAAAGGAATTTGACTCGTCATTAAGACTGTAATACTGACACTGAGAGTTCTTTGCTGTACCATCAAGACAGATTCTACAAACTACACCCATTGCTGTCGGATTTCAGGTCTTTGTACAAATAACAATTAATTCAACCGCAAAAATAGCGCGAGTTGGTAATTTTCACTAAAGTTAGGTTAGATTCACTTGTATCACTTATATACCAAGCTTGAGTAAACGAACTACAAAGATTTTAAAAATCTACAATTAGATGTTTGGATAATTTTTGTTTGGTAATTTACATTTTGATATTTACTCACTGCATTTTATAAATTTGCTTATTAAGAATTATAAAAAAGGTAGCGATTTATTCTAATTACATTTTGAAAAAACTAGCAGCTGGGGTGCAGCCGGTGAATGAGTGATAATTTTGAAGATGAAAAAATAAAAGACTGTAATAGAGAGATCATAATAGTTACAGATCTAAACAATGACTTTTGATGACATTTATTAATTAGAATTGTCAGTGTCAGCATTTCTTTTCGCATTTTGAAAATTAGGTCAAAAAAACTGTCCCGGTTTTTATGGCCGCGACTGTATTTACGTATAGAAGGCCGGAAGAGTAAGATTACGCCCGCAGACAAAATTTGAGGCCCGACGGAGGAGGGCCTTTATTTGGCTACGGGTATAATCTACTTCCGGCCTGAGGTACGTACAACGTTTTACGCACAACTGCATGAAACAAACACTTAGCATAAATTTAGGTTTTTTTAATGCCAAAAATTGCTACCACAGTTAAAGTGCCGGGCGGTAAAGTAATTTGCTGTTACTTTACCGCCCGCGTTTTTATTTTACCGCCCTCAAATTACTTTACCGCCCGCGGGGCGTAAATTGTACTTGCGGTTGTGGTAACTAAGATATAAACTTTTATTTTCAGCCTGGTTGTGCGTAAATGATTAAACGTGAGCAGTGAAATTTGGAAATTTAGTGTGCTAATTTTGACGCTTTTGAGCATTGACGTTCTCGATGTAGTTTTGAATTTTCACGTTGCATTAATTCAGAGCTAAATGGCTTCCCTTTAAATTTCAGATAGGTAGTTTCCTATACTATGATCATCATATATCACCATATATACATATAATAATTCAGAAGACTAAAAGCCGTGTTTACACAACTAAAAGTACCACAGTTGCATTCGACCATTTCTATTTTCGGGTTTTTGTAAACAAACTTCCCTTAACTTGTAATAGCGATATTATCACAGAAAACAATATTTTATTATGCCTATTTCTTGTGTTTTTTAAAACTAAGCAGGCAGCTTCAAACGGAGGTCAATTTTCTTTAATAGCCATATCTCGTCATTGAATGCTGCCAAACACTCAAACAAAGAGCCGTGCGTTTAACATAGTGTAAAAACGACTCCAATGCTTACGCTACATAACCTAACCTATAAATGTGTTCTTCGATGCAACTGTGAGCTAAGTGTTGTTTAATAGAAAAGATGATGTGCTTCGCCACCGATTGCAAACATTATAATGAAAAACATACGTGCAAGTTTTTTACGTTCCCAAAAGAACCTAATCAGCGGCGACGGTGGATAAAATTAATTAGGTAAGAATAAGGTTATGTTACGGTTTATTGTTTAATAAGGTATTAGCAAAGAGCATATATGCTCTTTAGTATTAGGGCGTTTTAAGAAAACTAATATCTATTTTATATTTTTAGGAGAGCAAATGCCGTCCACAAGCAGCAATGTCGTAACCGAAGCTGAAAACATGCTATTGAAGCAGCCGTGAACACAAGAATGGTATTAGATTGCACCGAAATCTGGCAAGTGTGTGGCGCACTAACCAATTTCCACTAATAAAGGAATAGAAAAGATGATGTGCTTCGCCCCCGATTGCAAACATTATAATGAAAAACATGCGTGCACGTTTTTTACGTTCCCAAAAGAACCTAATCAGCGGCGACGGTGGATAAAATTAATTAGGTAAAAATAAGGTTATGTTATGGTTTATTGTTACTTCCTTTTACTATAAAGGAAGTATTGGATTCACCCCAAAAATTCGAAATTGAGTTTTCAACGGATCTTCACGTTTTAGAGTCCCCTGATCCCAAAAAACATATTTTTTTTCATTGGTCTGTCTGTGTGTGTGTGTGTCTGTGTGTGTGTCTGTGAACAGAATATCTCAAAAACGAAAAGAGGTATGGCGTTGAAACTTCATATATAAGTTTTGTGTACTATGTAGATGAGACAGCAAGCTTTTGAAGAAAATCGCATAACCGGAAGTAGGTGTTTACTCTTGTGATTTTTCAGTTTTTTTCGATTTTTTCAAAAACGGCTCTAACGATTTTTTTTAAACTTTACATTTTTCTTACATTTTTAATGTGTATTGATGTGAGGTAGGTGATTTTCCAGTTGAATACTTCTAAAGTGGGTTTCTTTTGTTTTTTTTCTATTTTTTTTATTAACTCCTATTTTAAATAAAACACCCGGTATATTATTACATTTTTGAATTCACCTTAAAATTCTAGAGAAAATTTGTCTCTTCAACTAATACTCGATTTTGTACCGTTTTTGTAGAATTTGTAATTTTTGAAAATTTTTAACAAACGGTTAAAAATTAAAAATGAAATTTTTGACTAATTATAAGATCACTGTAAAAGGAAGTTGTGTGAGTGTATCACACCAGATTTTTTAATAAGGTATTAGGGCGTTTTAAGAAAACTAATATCTATTTTAGATTTTTAGGAGAGCAAATGCCGTCCAAAAGAATGACACAAGCAGCAGTGTCGTAACCGAAGCTGAAAACATGCTATTGAAGCAGCCGTGAACACAAGAATGGTATTAGATTGCACCGAAATCTGGCAAGTGTGTGGCGCACTAACCAATTTCCACTAATAAAAGAATAGAAAAGATGATGTGCTTCGCCCCCGATTGCAAACATTATAATGAAAAACATGCGTGCACGTTTTTTACGTTCCCAAAAGAACCTAATCAGCGGCGACGGTGGATAAAATTAATTAGGTAAGAATAAGGTTATGTTATGGTTTATTGTTTAATAAGGTATTAGGGCGTTTTAAGAAAACTAATATCTATTTTAGATTTTTAGGAGAGCAAATGCCGTCCAAAAGAATGACACAAGCAGCAGTGTCGTAACCGAAGCTGAAAACATGCTATTGAAGCAGTCGTGAACACAAGAATGGTATTAGATTGCACCGAAATCTGGCAAGTGTGTGGCGCACTAACCAATTTCCACTAATAAAGGAATAGAAAAGATGATGTGCTTCGCCCCCGATTGCAAACATTATAATGAAAAACATGCGTGCACGTTTTTTACGTTTCCCAAAAGAACCTAATCAGCGGCGACGGTGGATAAAATTAATTAGGTAAGAACACCTACTTTGACCAATTAGAGGAAACATTAGCAAACGTCCCTCCACAAAACCTGGTGAACTATGACGAATCATATTTAACAGATGATCTAGGAAAAAAACGTGTCATAGTAAGACGTGGCTGCAAGCACCCATCAAGAATTATGGACGCGTCAAAAGCATCAACTTCCATAATATTTGCTGGGGCTGCGGACGGGACATTGCTGCCTGTGTATGTTGTATATAAAGCTAGAAATCTATACCCCGAATGGGTATTAGGTGGACCCAGTGGTGCTTTATATAACAGATCTGAATCAGGATGGTTTGACGGAGACATTTTTGAAGATTGGTTTGCAAAAGTTGCTATTCCGTATTTCAGAAGGCTTGAAGGAAAAAAAATAAGTTACGAAATAATAACCTTGTGTAAGCAGCATGATATCAATTTTGCTTTCTTGCCCCCAAACAGCACCCACGTTTGCCAGCCGTTAGACGTATCGTTTTTCCGTCCATTAAAAATTGTCTGCCGTGAGATGCTGACAGAATGGAAGCTTCGAAATAGAGGAGTCCTTCCAAAGACACAATTTCCAGCTGTTCTGAAAAAAACGCTGGATCAAATGCAGCCCAATAATTCGAAAAACCTAATAGCAGGTTTTCGAAGTGCTGGTCTGTGTCCAATAAACAGATATGCGGTCTTAAACAAAATTATAAGGAGCATTCGTGATAATGAACTGCAAGGAAATGTATTACAACAATCTTTTGAGGAAATTATGTGTGCACGCCAGGTTCCCAAAGAAACCACAAAAATTAGAAGAAAAATAAATGTTCCCGCGGGTCAAGCCATAACAATGGAAGCCTTTGGCAACCCTTCTGAAATACAAAATGCTATACCAGATACAGAAATTCTGTCAGAAAATGAGAGTCCTGAAATACTTGAAGAGGAGAACCAAGAGGCCGAAGATGCTAGGCTGTCTGTAACACCAAGTTCGTTAAAGGACAATATGTTTATAATTGCAGAATTTATTTATAATTCTGGAACGAAAAACGAATCAAAAAAATTGTTTGTTGCCCAGATAGTGCAGTGCAAAAAACAGTCTTATAAAATAAATTGCCTAAGAAATTATCAGAGAAGCAACAACACTTTCATCTTTCCTACAGTAGAAGACGAAGCTTTTATTAAACTAGATCAAATAAAGTGGATCCTCAAAGACCCTGTTATCTCTCGAGGCCGCCACACTTTTTGTTCAGAGTTATTTTATTAATTATAAGGCCATATTTTTATTATAGTTTTTTTATGCAATATTGTATTTGTGTTCCTATTAGTTTAAATAGATTATTACTAAGATATTATGCATAGTTTTACTTTTTTTCTATTATTTAAAATATATTATTAAACATATTTTTAATTTTGTTTAAAACAATCTTGTAGATTTTCAAGATTTCTGTTACATTTTCATAAATAAAGAACGAATGTAAATAAACACTGTTTTCTTTATATAAAATACAATACCTAAAACTTTTTATGCCTGTAAAAAGGCTTGCATAACAGAATTGCTTGGTTTTTTTAATATAAATTGTGATTATATTGCTGCCTATTTAGAATAAATATGGTTTGGAACATATTTTAATGATAAAATTCAGATCTTTCCATAAAGGCAACATTGCTGTGTAATTTGGAACACCACACATTTGTAAATAAAAAATCTGGTGTGATACACTCACACAACTTCCTTTTACAGTGATCTTATAAATAGTCAAAAATTTCATTTTTAATTTTTAAAAATTTGTCAAACATTTTCAAAAATTACAAATTCTACAAAAACGGTACAAAATAGAGCGTTAGTTGAACAGACAAATTTTCTCTAGAATTTTAAGATGAATTCGAAAATGTAATAATATACCGGGTGTTTTATTTAAAATAGGAGTTAATAAAAAAATTAGAAAAAAAAACAAAAGAAACCCACTTTAGAAGTATTCAACTGGAAAATCACCTATGTCACATCAATACACATTAAAAATGAAATAAAAATGTAAAGTTTAAAAAAAATCGTTAGAGCCGTTTTTGAAAAAATCAAAAAAAACTGAAAAATCACAAGAGTAAACACCTACTTCCGGTTATGCGATTTTCTTCAAAAGCTTGCTG
The DNA here is from genome assembly GCA_940337035.1 of Agriotes lineatus. NCBI lineage: Eukaryota > Metazoa > Arthropoda > Insecta > Coleoptera > Elateridae > Agriotes > Agriotes lineatus. Next base: position 298,776 of record CALNHX010000474.1, read on the forward strand.
TCTCATCTACATAGTACACAAAACTTATATATGAAGTTTCAACGCCATACCTCTTTTCGTTTTTGAGATATTCTGTTCACAGACAGACACACAGACAGACAGACAGACAGACAGACCAATGAAAAAAAATATGTTTTTTGGGATCAGGGGACTCTAAAACGTGAAGATCTGTTGAAAACTCAATTTCGAATTTTTGGGGTGAATCCAATACTTCCTTTATAGTAGTAAAAGGAAGTAAAAATCAGAAAAAAATATTTTTGTTACATGACCACTATGTACGTGTCCTGAAATATATCTTCTTACTAATGCCATTTATTGTTTCTTACCAAAAAAATTTACTGCAAAATTAAAAAGGAAAAACTAAAAAAATCGTTCCAATTAGCCCGTCTTACGGTAACAAGTGCAATGCACCCTGTATTTGGTGAAAATATTCATGGTTTTCATTTACCACAAACTGTTGCAGTACCTTATCGTAAGAACAAATATAGCCTTTATCATGTGATTCCATCAAGTTGGAATTGCGATATTTAAATGGACATTTAACTTCCACGAGCTCTTCCTCGCCTACAAGGCCATCTGGGATGGCCCCAAGGTATCCAAACTGATGGAGCCATAGTCCAGCAGATGTCACAGAAAGTCCAGTTGCTGCCCCAAATGTTTCAATTGCATTATTTTCATGTTCTCGCCCCTCACCGAATGGCATTTACTCCATCTAAGTTATATGTTCCTGCATAATAATAGAACTTTATGAAAAAATGTGAAAAATATTTTGCAAAGTAAACCTGTTAGTGTTTTGAAAAGCGATGCAGGGTAACGATTTCTTTTGCAAGCTGCTAGCACCGTACCGAACGAACTGGCTGTTAAACGAAACCTGCGAATAATTAACCACAAGGGATTTTTTTACTGACCTATGGTTTTCTCAAATATAGTTATTACTTGCTCAGGAGAAACATTCACTTTTTGTTCAAAATAACTAATTTTTTCAGATATATTTTGATATTCTGCGGAGAAAATTATATAACTAATCTGTGGAACAATATTATCTTCCTGTGCAGTAAGTCTGGGTGCTAGAAGCCAACTGAATCCTACCACCCCTCCAAACGAAACCAATTTTTCTCTAAGCGTTTCGATCTCTTCCTTGGTAACACTTCTCTTTGAAGCTCGATATTCCTTAGACGGCAAAAACAATTCATCGATTGTTATGAAGTGCTTTAGATTGTTTAGGCACTGACCAGCTACATGACTGGTCTGTAACTAGGGTTGCCAGACCTTCTATATTTAATAGAAGTCTTCTATATTCAACGAAAATCTTATATCTTCTATGTTCCTAAAATATAGAAGCAAAATCTTCTATATTTCGGCGTTTCAGAATAATATTATAATATAATAATAAATACATAATTTGTAACCACCCCTTATACCGTTTACACAGTGTCAATATTTTGATTTTTGGCACCACGTGGCAACACTGCTGATATCATACTTATGTCACAGCATAGGGGGACCCCCTATGCTGTGCTTATGTAGTAAATTTAGAAGGCCAGTTCGGTAATCGTGGTGTCTCATCTCGGTCTCGGTTTTATCCGTCTGAATCCTAGCCGAACGTAACAAACTGTTACTGCCATAACAACGCTAAATAATAACATAACCTAAAATTTCCAGCCGGTTCGTTCTTTGCGGGTTTATTTTATTTCCATAGTGTAAGTGTAAATACTCTACTTATTGATATTCATAACAAGAATATGGCTGATTGTGATATGCACATTAGTAGTGATAGTGGTGGTGCTGACACCGACACCGACAAAGGTCTCTGTCAAAAAAGAAAACGAGCAAAATACACTTCTTCATACAAAAAAGAATGGGAACAAAAATTCAGTTTTTTTTTAAATGTACCGAATGACAAAACTAAAGCAAGGTACATCTTGTGCCACAAGGATTTTTCCATTAAAAATCAAGGAGTAGGACAGGTAGTAACTTCACTTGATTAGTGACTCAAACATTAAAATTAACCATATTTTATTTATTTTTAGATTTCTCAACATCAGAATACGAAGGCTCATCAACTCGGCGTGGCTTCAGCAGAGAATAATAATGTTCTTAATAATTTTGTATTCAAAAAAGAGACCACTTCTGAAAATGATCTAATTAGTGCAGCAGAACTGAGCATTATTTACCACAATGTTAAACACAATCTTTCATACAATAGTCTTGATTGTTCAACCAAATTGTTTAAACACATTTTTAGTCAAGACGATCAAATTAAAAAAATACATTTACGGAGAACTAAAGCGGAAGCAGCAGTTTGTAATGTATTAGCCCCAGCTGCCTTACAATTGGCCATTAAAAATGTAATTCATGAATAGATATTTATGTATTTAGTGTGTAAAGAGAGCCATTTTGGTATGAGGATGTGAGTTTCGTGCCGAGCGGTAGTGAGGCGCGAAAAAGCAACCGAATACTAAAATGGCTCTTTACACTCGAAATACATACCTACAACATTTTTTCTACTGTCCTAAATAAATGACAAAATTGTTAAATAATTGAAATTTCGATTCACACCATTTGATGAAGTCGTTGTACCGCCGTTCATAAAGGCCGCGCGATTTGGCAGGCAACAACTCATTGGTTGCTGTCTGGGGCGCTTCAAATACTTCAGGCGGGGTGCAATTATCTTCAGATTCCATCTTCAACTTCACAAAAACTCTCAAACTCAATAAAACTGTTGCTTGATGATGGACGCGCAGTGGTGCAATTGTCAATAATTTTAGCCAGTTCCAGAAAAATGACGAATTACAATAATAATCAGGTTAGCCATGGCGATGCGTAAAGTAAAATGAAGTGACGCGATTATTTCATTAAGACATTGTTTACGTGGTTGCGATGTTAAAATGGTTACTAGGGAAAAAATGTGTGAATCGCTAACTTTTCGCATTGACAGTGAGCTCTTAATAGTCAGTTTTAGAGGTGACCGTAGAAAAAATACATTTTATGCAGTACAAATTGATGCATCCAACCGAAAAAATAGGAATTTTTTTCCTATTGTCATACAGTTTTTTACATCAGAATTTGGAGTACAAAATAAATTAGTAGATTTCGTCGAAAATTCTGACGAAAGTGCCAATGGAATGTTTCACATTGTGATGAACTCTTTGCAAACTTTGAATTTGTCAATTGATCACCTTACTTGTTTAAGCGCGGACAATTGCAATGCCAATTTTGGTGTGCATAATTCACTATATACGAGACTCAAGGAGAAAAATGAAGATATTTTTAAAGCTAACTGTCACGCGCATATACTTCACAACGCTGTCAAACACTCAATAGATAAACTAGAATTAGATGTAGAGAATTTAATTTTAAAAATATATTCTCATTTTTCTCTTTCAGCGAAACGCAGAGATGCCCTTAAGGGATTTTTTGACTTTGTTGAGCAGGATTTCAAAGATGTGTTACCTACATCATGTTACAACAAGGTGGCTATCTTTGAATCCGTGTATTGGAAGGCTGCTTCAAAATTGGGCACCTATTGTTTCATATTTCCAAAGCATAAATGATTGCCCTATTCATATTAAAAAATTATTAGATTTAAGAGAGTATGAACATGAAAATCCATGTGAAATTCCTGAAATTAATTTATTATTTTGTAATAATTTTTTAACTATCTTTGAAGATGCCATTAAACTTCTTGAAGGTTCCAAAATATCTGTTATAGATGTTTATGAAATAATGGATAATTTGCGTACGAAATTACAAAAAAGAATGGACGAACAATTTTTTGGATTCTTGGTTAATTCAAAACTGAAAAAAAATGAGAATAAGACTGTATCGAATAACTTAGACTCACAGTTCTATCAAGTGTTGAATTCGGCCATTAATTACATAAATAAATGGTTTGATTTTCAAAAAAACACTTGGCTAGCAAAAGTTTCAATATTTAAAATTAATAAAGATACCGTTTTTAAGTATGATGATTTTAATACAATAGTTGAAGCAATTCCAGAAAAATTTGTCCAGATAATGCAGTTAAATATGGATCAACTGTTTGATGAGATTGGGCGCGTTCAGACGACACACCAGTTGAGTATGGTGACTTGTTGGTTCCACTGAACGGTTCTTGTTGAGTTTTGGTTAGTTCCAACCATATAGGTCGTTTATTTTTTAAAGATCCACCACCTGTTGCTTAATGTTGGCCAACAGAAAAATCACTAGTTATAGTTACTTTTGTGAGTTACAAATGGCAATTCTGCAAGTGAGCTGTCACCTTAATTTCATGCGTCAAACCGTCAAACAACGCAAGCGCAACTCAGATAAAGTTGAATTTTCAAATTTTTGAATTATGCCTCTGCAAGGAAGGAATTTACTCGACAAGAAATTGAAAACCGCCTTATTCCAATGTTCCCTCGAACTGAAAAACCTAGTCCCTTCTTTAAGTAGCCGACAGCTAGAAGAGAAACTTTCAAATATCTTTGCTGTGATTTCTTTGGGTAAAATTAACTTCAAAATTTTAAACACTAATTATTGTAGGTGTCTAGATGTACTGTCCGCCGTATATTACACTCTTTTAATGCCGGCCAGGAAGTACAAACTTCCAAAACTTACGGTGGCCCTAAAAATCTCCATTTTTTGATGACCATTTCTTTCGGAAAGAATTAGGTCTCAAAATTTATGATTATAAACGAAGTGGGGAAATAACAAAATTTTTAACATTTGCACGGGACACTTTGCAGTATAAAGGTTCCCGATCATTGTTATATAAAATGTTGAAAGCCATGGGCTATACATATAAAACGGAAAATTCTTGTCGAAAGGCCATACATAACGGCGAAACGAATTAAATTCTTAAAAATGTATTTAAGATACAAAGAAGGTTTCCCAAACATAAAATTTGTATACTTGGACTAGACCTCTTCTGTCAAATGTGCAAAATGCAAAATGTGTTGAACATGAATCCACTCTATAATAAAATCCTATGTTGGTCTGTGTGTAAGTTCGGATGTCCGCCGTTTTTTCATTTTGACTGGACGTCCAGGGAAGAGCCCCGAAAGCCCACATGGAGAGGGGCGCAGTCCCGGGGGCCCCTTTGGAGAGGGGCGCAGCCCCGGGGGCCCCTTTGGAGAGGGGCGCAGCCCCGAGGGCCCCCTTGGAGAGAGGCGGAGCCCCGAGAGCCCACTTGGAGAGGGGCGCAGGCCCGGGGGCCCCGTTGGAGAGGGGCACAGCCCCGGGGGCCCCCTTGGGAAGGGGCACAGCCCCGGGGGCCTTCCTGGAGTGGGGCGAAGCTCTGAGGGCCCCTTTGGAGAGGAGCGCAGCCCCGAAAGCCCACATGGAGAGGGGCGCAGTCCCGGGGGCCCCTTTGGAGAGGGGCGCAGCCCCGAGGGCCCCCTTGGAGAGAGGCGGAGCCCCGAGAGCCCACTTGGAGAGGGGCGCAGGCCCGGGGGCCCCGTTGGAGAGGGGCACAGCTCCGGGGGCCCCCTTGGGAAGGGGCACAGCCCCGGGGGCCTTCCTGGAGTGGGGCGAAGCTCTGAGGGCCCCTTTGGAGAGGAGCGCAGCCCCGAAAGCCCACATGGAGAGGGGCGCAGTCCCGGGGGCCCCTTTGGAGAGGGGCGCAGCCCCGGGGGCCCCTTTGGAGAGGGGCGCAGCCCCGAGGGCCCCCTTGGAGAGAGGCGGAGCCCCGAGAGCCCACTTGGAGAGGGGCGCAGGCCCGGGGGCCCCGTTGGAGAGGGGCACAGCCCCGGGGGCCCCCTTGGGAAGGGGCACAGCCCCGGGGGCCTTCCTGGAGTGGGGCGAAGCTCTGAGGGCCCCTTTGGAGAGGAGCGCAGCCCCGAAAGCCCACATGGAGAGGGGCGCAGTCCCGGGGGCCCCTTTGGAGAGGGGCGCAGCCCCGAGGGCCCCCTTGGAGAGAGGCGGAGCCCCGAGAGCCCACTTGGAGAGGGGCGCAGGCCCGGGGGCCCCGTTGGAGAGGGGCACAGCCCCGGGGGCCCCCTTGGGAAGGGGCACAGCCCCGGGGGCCTTCCTGGAGTGGGGCGAAGCTCTGAGGGCCCCTTTGGAGAGGAGCGCAGCCCCGAAAGCCCACATGGAGAGGGGCGCAGTCCCGGGGGCCCCTTTGGAGACCGCGCAATAGCGCGCGCAGCCCCGTTTGAAAAAACGTTATAAAACTTTCAAAACTTCCTATCTCTAGGAACATTACTCGTTTTCACATTGCTTTTCTACATTTAGCTCTCCTGTCAAAACTGTCAACTGTCGTAAACGCCCTCTGCGGTTAAATAACTAAACTGTAACTGTAAATCTGTAAACGTCAGATCAATGATTCAATCGTGTTGTTATTACAGCGAGTATAGAAAGCGCCACTCCAGTCGATAAATAGTAGGTACTAAATTTTCAAGTTTTTAGTTTAAAAGAAAAAGTAACAAAAATGATACTTATAGTAACAAAGTAACCAACTAAATGGAAAAGTATCAATTTTGTTACAAAAGTAACAACTTTCACAACCCTGCACAGACCGCGTCTTCGAGCTCAACACCCGAATTCGACCGTAAATTGTGTCTTTGGCCCGGAATCGATCCCATGACGTCCAGATTTCCAGACAAAATACTCCACCACTGCGCCATTCTGCAGAATCCATTCTAGACAGACCAGTCTAGACAGTTGACACGTTGCAGCCGATTGTTCTCGAACCTTCCACCGTTCTAGACAGCTCGAGCAGACGCGCCCGCTGATTCGAGCGATCATTCGCAGCAGAGAACGGTCGGGTCTTCTCGGTCCGTTTCGACGCAATTCAAACAAAGATGGACGACGACATAACAATTGAGAACGTAGTGCAGAGAGAGGGAGATGGAAATGAGATGTTGCCGGAGTTTCACTTCGAGGTGCCGTTGGAGAGAGAGAGTTTTGAGAGAGCAGCCCCGTCTGCGGTAGGAGAGAGAGGTTTTCTGGATAATAGCGTGATTTATCACTACATTAAACAGATTTTTTACAACACCAACCCCATGACCAACCAAAAAGTGACGATTGACTAATCCTACTAACCTAATCTTGCTGATGTACTACCTAATGGACGTTTTCCAGCCAAGATGTAATTAATCCACTAACCCCACTAACCTAACTAATCGTAACTAATTCACTAACCCCAGAGAGAGGGAGATGGAAATGAGATGTTGCCGGAGTTTCACTTCGAGGTGCCGTTGGAGAGAGCGCAATTTGCGCGCGAAGCGTCGTTTATAAATCTAAATAAATATGCAATTTGCTTAATAGTTATATGGGTTTCTAAGCAACAAATACTCCTAGCTTTTGAAACTAAACTTACTCTAGGCACGATTGACGATGATATGTTGAAATAATTTAAATTTATTCTTAGTTACCAATTAAGAATTCACATTCACACAGCTAAAAAGCTGAATCCTAGTAGTCTTGGGTAGCAAAGTTCATCTCAATTATTCGCGCACCTACCTTAAATTTTCAATGACGTTTTATTTCTCTATTCTTAAAATGTCAGTTTCTGTGTGTAAGTGGGTAAGTAGTTAAATCACTTAAGAAATCGAAATAAACAATACCAAAACAAATTTATTAGAAATAACTAACAAACATACATATCGAATTTATAACACTGTCTTACTAAGCAACTATAAAATCAGTGACATATAAAAATTATGCTAATGTTATTTATTGAATAGCTATTTTGTAGACTTTCAGAGCTATGTCTTACCATTGAAATACATATTCAACTATAACAAATATGTGTGTTACAGAATAATTGTATGCGGTGATTGTATATATCTGACTGTGGGGGAAAGCTGGTTAGTTGATCATTTCAACTACATTCGAGCCCTGAGGGTATAAAACTACATTTCCCAAATGAAAGGACAGTCGCATCGTCCACGGTCGTGCGCTGCACCAAAACTAGCTAACAGTAGATGATGCTTTTGTTCGTGTGGTACTCGACGGTATACAGAAACTTTTCGAACGCAATTTTTGATTGAACGGGCTCCATGGAACACGCCACCCCGTTAATGTTTGTAACATCGTAGCGGCCGGCGGTTTTTTCGGAAGTATCAATATTTACACTCTTGAAATATTGAACCAGATTCGTTAGCAGCGAGCAGGACCACAAATTGTCATTAATTGTTAAAGTCCTTATCGTGGGTGCGTTCGTATGCAGCGAATGAGCGTCTAAATAATACAGCCCGTTCCTGGAAATGTCCAAATTAGAAATTTTCCCTAAAGGCAACAGAACCGATGCGTCGAACTCGAAAAACTCGTTCTCCGCCAGATTCAGCGACCAAAGGTTTTTCAGCCCGGAAAACGCGCCGGGGACGAACGACCGCAACTTATTCCCCGCCAGGTTCAAGTCCTTCACCATTTGCACGTGCTTGAAGAGTCCTAGGGGCAGGTAGCATAGCCTATTTCGCTGCAGGTCCAGGATCTCTAGGTTATCCACGCCTTTGAAGGAATCGACATGCATGATTCCCACGTCATTGTATGAAAAATTCAGAGCCATTATACCCAGCACCCCTTCAAAAACCCGAGAGGGAATCTCCTTTATGCGGTTGTGGCTTAAGCTGACACTGACGGCTTCGAGTCCCCTGAAAACACCTGGAGCTAGCTGCATCAGCTCGTTGTGGTCCAAGTTCAGCTCGTAGAGCTGCCGTAGGTTGATGAAGGCGTCCGGGGAGATCCCGAAAATCCTGTTATTTTGCAAATATAGGTATTGCAGCATCGGCAGAACGGCGAACGCCCCGCTCGTGATGTTCTGTATGCCGCTGTTTGATACGTTGAACGATAGCAGTTCCGCATGCAAGGGAAACGTTTCCGCGCTGAAAACGGGTATGCGGCAGTCAGTGCATTTTAAATGGTAATTTCCGTAGAACTTGGACGGGAATCTCTCGGTTATGCCCGTGCAGAAGTAGGTCCGCTTCTCGTGGTTGAAGTTGCAGCTCTCTTCCATCTCGAAGGAGGCTGCTATGGTGGAAGCCAGGAGAAGAAGATAATGTAATAGGACCATGTCTGAAAAGAAAAAGAGAGTACTAATGGCTGTAGCAACTGGAGGCGTTAGATGAACAATATAGTACTATTTAAAACTTTTACTTAATATTTAATTAACTAAACCTTGACAACAATAGTCTTTTACATTATTAAGTGCGTAAGTAGATTTTATCAGGCGAAAAGCTAGTTTACGGACCGAGACTTGCAAAATGTTCAAGCCCAATAAAAAGCTTACGCACAATGTAATGCATTAATTATTTTCTGCCACCGATATAATTTAAGTAAGAATTAAATATTGTTACAATAATGGTGTCAATTAATCCGGCCGTGTTGCACTGTTGCACAAAACATCACAGCAATCATTAAAACAAACACTTGCTGTTTGTATTCTCCTGTCAATGTCAAGTCATCAAAAGGTAATAAATCTTCAATCAACCTATCTAATTGTTCAAATTGTACTGTAATGTCAATAAATAAATATCTTCTACGTCTACTGTTTTCAAGAAAGTATGGCAGAACGTTATTTTGTTGACCCGGACGCGTAAGTAGCACTTATGCGCTTAACAACACTTACACGACACTCGGTAGTAAAAAAACAATTCAAGAGCTTTCAACATATTCTACTAATTGCACTTTGCAAAAAAAGCTCCACTTTGAATTAACATATGTCACTGTTGGTTTCCATACTACAGCCGAAACATGAAAATGCATTTTTTTCAATTCAACGTCACTGCTCATTTATTTAAAAAAAATATGAAAATATCATTCTTCTTTCAACCTTAAAGCTAAAAGAGCAATGTTTGCTCCACTTCAAGGAGTAAATTTCAACAAAACAATGCTGTATTTGAAAATGTTTGAATGCGTACTCTTTATAAACAAAGAGTTGAAATCAGGTGTATTAAATAAAGAAACTGTGAAGTGTAAACATCTAAAAGCAGTAATAAAGGACGAAGAAAAAACAAATCGGATATTAAAGACTAAAATACACTGCCTATAAATTCTGCATTGTAAGAGAGAGACAAAAAAAGTCTATTAATAAGAAAGTACAGGTACAGTGTGTCTCGCAGAGTATCATACATAGGGAAATTAACATTGGAAAATTATGAAAGAATCTACTATTACTGTGTACACATCGAAGTACGTGATTGGTCAAAAATAATTTGCAATCAATTTAATGTGTGTAATTTCTGATCAATCGCTTACCTGGGTGCGTATAGAACAATATTTGATCGCCGAATAATTTTCCAATGTTAATTTGACTGTGTCTGATAGTCAGTGAGACCACTGTATAGAACTGCTGACACAAAGTATTAATATAGATAGAAAATATAAAAATAGCTGGCGACAAAAATGGGGTTCATATCTCAAAACTACTGAAAGACCAAATTAGAAAAAAAATCGTTGAACTTGTCTAAGAACAAAGTCATGGGTGAATTGCAGAAGCGGTACTTGGTACGGCTTAGTCAAGTCAATGCAGAAATCAACTACTACCAAAAGTGTTCCATCTCAGAAAAGAAGAAAAGGGCGACTCGAAGGAACTTGGAAGGACGATGCTAATTATGGTACAAATATGAAAGACTTAACAGAAAACAATTGAAAAAGTTTGCAAAAAGCTGGTTAAGATGTCAAAGATAGGGTCGTATGCAAAATCATGGAATATGTCACGTAGTTGCCCTCTCGTGTGTTCTGTGGGCAACATCAACTTGGCTCTAGGAAAAGTTATAGGCCGGCAGGTGTTAAACCATAATAAAAAATCTGGTGTGATACACTCACACAACTTCCTTTTACAGTGTTCTTATAATTAGTCAAAAATTTCATTTTTAATTTTTAGCCATTTGTCAAAAATTTTCAAAAATTACAAATACTACAAAAACGGTAGAAAATAGAGCGTTAGTTGAAGAGACAAATTTTCTCTAGAATTTTAAGGTGAATTCAAAAATGTAATAATATACTGGGTGTTTTATTTAAAATAGGAGTTAATAAAAAAAATAGAAAAAAAACAAAAGAAACCCACTTTAGAAGTATTCAACTGGAAAATCACCTATCTCACATCAATACACATTCAAAATGTAATAAAAATGTAAAGTTTAAAAAAAATCGTTAGAGCCGTTTTTGAAAAAATCGAAAAAAACTGAAAAATCACAAGAGTAAACACCTACTTCCGGTTATGCGATTTTCTTCAAAAGCTTGCTGTCTCATCTACATACTACACAAAACTTATATATGAGGCTTCAACGCCATACCTCTTTTCGTTTTTGAGATATTCTGTTCACAGACACACACACACACAGACACACACACAGACCAATGAAAAAAAATATGTTTTTTGGGATCAGGGGACTCTGAAACGTGAAGATCTGTTGAAAACTCAATTTCGAATTTTTGGGGTGAATCCAATACTTCCTTTATAGTAAAAGGAAGTAAAAAAGGAATCTACAAAGCTTAGCATATGCTAACGACGTTGACATCATCACAATATTACGCAGATATATGACACAAATCTCTTGTATTATCACAATAGAAGACGCAGCAAAAGACATTCGTCTAGAAATATATCCTGATAAATCCACGTAGGTACTCGTATATGCAAGTTACTGAAAAAAATAAGAATAGACCGAGACCAGCTCAGAATCTAACCATAAACATACATAAAATCGACGGCGTATCGAACTTCATATACTTAGACCCGCAACATCTGAATTAAAGTTGATATCATTTCCGGCAACACAGGAAGTAGCAAAAATGTACGAGGGTGGGCTGAAATGTCATGCACACATGCTTGTAGAACCCGAACGAAATTGCTTAAAGAGACGAGCATGGTTGCATTCGGAAGCTACACCCCTCCTCTATGCATGCCAAGTTTGAACGAGTTTCGTTCACCAGTTCGTTTTGAGTAACGGAAGTATTGAAATATGTTCTCGTGCTAGGTCAACGCGAGTTAAGCAGCGCGCGGTTATCGATTTTTAACTGTTGAAAACATAATTTCTACTGAGATTCGTCTCCGTTTAAAGGCCGTTTATGGTGACGATACTGTTGATAGGACTACTGTGAATCGATGGGTAATAAAGTTTCGAGGTTGCGAGCCTGGAAAAGCCGTAATGGATGATGAAAACCGCAAAGGACGTACGATCACTGCCACAGACGACGAACATCGTAAACGCTTCGACAATTTGATCCAAAATGATTGACGGTTTGCTATGTGCTTTTGAGTGATTCTTCGGTCATTTTGGATCAAATTGTTGAAGCGTTTGCGATGTTCATGGTCTGTGGCAGTGATCTATCGTCACCATAAATAGCAATGAATCTCAGTAGGAATCACGTTTTCAGCAGTTAAAAATTCGATAACCGCGTGCTGTTTAACTCGCGTTGATATAGCACGAGAACATATTTCCATACTTCCGCTGGTCCTTCAAACTTGGCATACACGTAGATGAGGGATGTAGCTTCCAAATGCAACCATGCGCGTCTCTTTAGGTCATTTCGTTCGCGTTCTACGAACATGTGTGCATTAGATTTCAGCCTACCCTCGTATAGTACGCAAGTTAATATTCGGCTTGAGGTTGCGCGCAACATTGCTTCTATACCCTACTACTCTAAAATTAAAAATAAAGAAGACATTAGCAGCGTACATAAATCAAACAAGTAGAGACACTCACTGTCGGTTCCTTTGATGTCAAAATACCGATTTGGATGACCTTGAACGGCTCCTGGAGGGTACTTTCCGATAGTACTATCAGATGGCGCCACAACTTTGTCACATCATGGCCGACTAAATTAAATACTATGGCCTGCACATAGGGAACACCACCTAGAGACATCTAGTAATTAATACTGAAACGTATTTTAGGTATTGCGGCAAATTTAAATATTTGACATATGGAATACAATAATAGCATATGTTGTTTTTATAGAAATGCTTATTTTTCCAATGTCGAAAATTGAAATATGAATAGATTAAGTCACCTTTGAAAATGTATTGACAACTTAAATGTTATTCTAACAATCAAAATAGTTATAGCACTTATTAATACTCTGCTTGTTAAAAGTATTGAATATTATTTTATTTATTTTATTTTAACCTGTTTTACAGTATAAACACCCAATTATAAAACAGTTTTATCTCAACCAGGCTTTAAACACCTGCAATATCAAGCACCAGACAATTCTTTGCACATTGGGAGAATTTCTATAGTAGCCCCGGTATAATAATATCGTCGTTTTTTGCCATATAAGAAGCATGGTATTGTTTTTTGAAGACTTCCCAACAAACTCCTTGCAGGTTTCTGCCGATAAAAGTTAAACAAGCTGTGCAGTTAACCATTGGCACCCATAAGGTTATCACTATCGTAACAGTTCAGGTCTTCTCGTTATCGCCGAAAAACTTTTTAACTTTCACTCCACACTCAGTCCAGCTCTGTGTACATCCTTAGTTGCGAAAATATTATACTAAATTTTAAAATGGTTAGTGCCAACTGCCTAGTGAATTGTGTGTTCGTCAGCAATGGGTTGAATTTTTACAAGAATTTTGTGGTATTAATAAACTGTAAAAAAACTACATGTTACATGTTAACTACATTTTTATTGCACATATCTCTAAAATTACAGACTATACAGCCTTATGTAAAAATAATTTCGAACCACAGCAGCTTGGTAACATTGGTAATTTCTGCAACTTTTAACTGATTGTGGTTTTGTTGTGTTACGACTGGTAACGGACAATTTTTCATCTAATGTCGCACTTTTTAAAATGTTAAGTGGGGGATCAATTAGAAATTACATTGAGCATCCTTTTCTTTCGCCACTACCACTATTTTTGTTATTCGATTATTGTCGAGCTTTAAAATTGGCAGAAATTTGTTTTTAGAACGTGATGTGTTCTCCGAATGGAAAATTACTTCAACGTATTTGAGATTATTATATAATTTACAGAAGGGATTACCAGTTAAATCTGTTCGATATTTAACAAGAATGCATTTATATCCCACAAATTTTGAAAAGATGAATGTTCTGCGAGCTATCCCAATATTTGCTCCTACAAATTTTTGAAAGAATCCGGTGACAATAATTTTCTTAACGTTAATACTACAGTAACATACATGGGGAATATTTATAATTTTTCAAATACACGTTTCAAACAAAAGTCAATACATTCGTTCCTTCGATAGCAGCATTGCACCTTACGTTCATGTAGTACGGGCTTACCAGGATTGACAAAGGAAACCGCACACGCTCTAGAATTTCCTTCAGAAAGTACTACTTATTTATGCATAGAATTTCTTCTTGAGCAAGCTGGCTTCTATTATGTATTAACACGAGCATTCAGTTCTGATGCAGTTTAAGAAACTTTCTCTCAATGAAGCTACAGATGCCCGAACACCAGAATATGCACTAAGGCAAATTTTGCGCTGTGGAATAGTTAAATCATCTGCCAGTTCAAATAGCGCAGAACATTTTAGTTTTATTAGTAGTATTGCCCAACTTTCATCTCTCCAAATAGCATCCATCAATAGCGAAGAATTGTTATTACCAGTAGAACTACGGTTGAAAATCCAAAGTTTAGAAATCAATGATATGCCTGAAACCAACATTTATTCAGCATCCATAGCATTCGTATATTAAAAATACGACAAAAGATTACCTGTGATAATTGCATCTCCCCATTATTGTCAACTACTGTGACAGAACTCTTGCTACGTTTAATTTATCTGCAAGACCATGGATTAAAACTTCCAAAAATAAACTTACTTTATGTATTGATTTATTAGAAATTGTGTTAAATTTCAACAAAAACAAACTAACCTTTTAAGGTTAAACGTCAGATTTTGACATTTGAGCTAAGAAACGCACTAAATGCTTTTAAATTCCCACAATAGGTGGCTACAGGAGGTGTTCCCTATGTGCAGGCCATAGTAATTTAGTTGGCCGTGGTCACATATGATTGGTAGCAGAGCTAATAACTGGCTCTGATTGGTAGAATTTTGTGCTGCCATCTGAAAGTCAAGCTTAGAAATACCCCCCGAGTTACTGTCCAGGCACTCTAGACAGGTTTCAACATTTGGAATGAGTGTCTCTACTTGTTTGACGTATGTACGCTAATATTAGCTTGTTCCTACGTTACAACACACCCTGTATATAGCCAATAAAGCATACTTTAGATTGCTAAAGCTCTTACTATATAAACCTAACAAGACCAGTTTTAATGTATGGTTCAGACACATGGTCATTCCAAACAAAGATCATTCATATACACTATGAGTTAGTATTCTTCGTTTTCGAGTTACTACTGATTATACTACTCTTTATAACATCAACTAATGAAAAACGGTAAAAATGGATAGTTACGCATGTACTAACTTTTGATAATGTATGTAGCAACGGTGATAATCGTATACCTTCTTGGCTAATAAGTAATAGTCAAATACCTTCACAAACATGTTATGTTATCTGTTGAAAATAAAATTTTCATAGCAACAACACTAACTGTACCTTTAATATTTATCTATAAACTGTCCAAACGTTGTTTATTGACTCGTGATATAATCTAGACGAATGCAACTCGTGTCTTCTTGATTATCAAATAATTTCCATATCCACTCGATATACCGGGTGTCAACAAATTTATTAGACAAGTCATAGCTTCTAGAGTATTAAATGTATTAAAATAAGATTTGGTATAGGTAAATGGTATAGGGAGAGGAGCGTTTTCGCATATTTTTCACTTTCCGGTCACTTCCGGTTTCACCGGAAATGGCTCCGATTTCGAATTTTTAAATAGAACACCCTGTATATTTTTGCATATTTGGATTTCTGAGACAATTTTGGATCAGAATGTGACATTTTAAAAAGTTTTTAAGGCTACTTGAGTTTTTTAGAGCCACTTTTAATATGGCATCTAGGTGGCCATGATCGGACGAAAACTAATCTAAGGACCTCAGGTGATGTCAGAAAATTACAATCGCAAAGTTTTAGTGATTAGTATGATAGATAGGAATAAGACAAGTTGGCAAAATCACGTTTTCTTGTTTAACTATTTTTTTTCAAATGGCAACCCTTTTTTGACAAGCACTTTCCGAAAAGAGGATTTTTTGGCGAATCTAACGATACTAATTTATTTGCGATTGGATTAAAAATAAGCTCATAAGTTAAATATTTCTAAGCAAAATACTGGATAATAATTTATTTACTTTTGTCAAGTGTGCCATGGATAAGTTTTAAAATGTCACATGCTGATCCAAAATTGTCTCAGAAATCCAAATATGCAAAAATATACAGGGTGTTCCATTTAAAAATTCGAAACGGGAGCCATTTCCGGTAAAACCGGAAGTGACCGGAAAGAGAAAAATATGCGAAAACTCTCCTCTCCCTATACCATTTACCTATACCAAATCTCATTTTGATACACCTAATACTCTAGAAGTTATGACGTGTCTAATAAATTCGTTGACACCCGGTATTGTTTTAGGCAATCAGCGAAACAGTTTGTCTCGTGTAAAGAGAAATGATTATTTGATAATCAAGAACCCACTTGCATTATACCGGGTGACTATAAATGATTGAAATTTTTTTTCTTAGGTTGGCACTGTTTATGTTGGTGGCACTGTAAGTCTATGTCAAATTCAATGTTTGCAGGTTAGGTTTTGCGTCATTCTATGTCAAAACTGACGCAAAACCTAACCTGCTAACCTCGAATTTGACATAGACTTACAGTGCTACCAACATAAACAGTGCCAACCTAATAAAAAAAAATTCAATCATTTATAGTCACTCGGTATATGAAAATTGCATATGTTCTACCAGTAGCAAACTTATTTATAAAATGTTATTTAATTTTTACGTATAAGGGGTTGAAATGAACAACCCTTTCAATTGTTTTTATTAGAACTTTCGAACGAACATGAATTTTATTATAAAAAAATATCTAGTAGAATGTTTGATTTATTTAAAAAATGTTTAGCTCTTTTCAATTTCTCGTGAAGCAAATAGTTGTCAGTAATAATGTATTAAGGGCAAATGCTTTTGCCGGTAAAAATGTTTTACGAAAGTATTTTGTTTTGGCAATGTCACAAGACAAACTAACTTGATCAAATTCCCGAGCCGAAGGCGAGGTAATTTGTCAAAGTTAGTTTGTCGAGGGGCATTGCCAAAAAAACAACAAATCGTGAGTAAAACATTTGCCGAGCAAAATCATGAGCCCGAATTACATTTTGTGGACTATTTCCCAAATATGGGTTCAGTTTGACATTTATACTGATGCGCAATGACAGTTTAAATGACGTTTCTTAAATACCACCTTGATTAAAGCAACATATTTGGTGGTTGCCGTGGATGCGAATGGCAAAAGAAACTGATAAAATCCCAAGGGAAAATTTCGATTTTTTGCCACTACAAAAACACACGATTGGTTGAATTTTGAAAAAGCATGGGTTTTCATTGGATAATAAGAGATGTGGGAAATAGTCGTATAAAAAATACTATGATGCAAAAAGTTTTTCTGTTAG
The DNA here is from genome assembly GCA_940337035.1 of Agriotes lineatus. Lineage (NCBI taxonomy): Eukaryota > Metazoa > Arthropoda > Insecta > Coleoptera > Elateridae > Agriotes > Agriotes lineatus. The sequence goes on from CALNHX010000474.1 coordinate 316,250, forward strand.
CTGTGTTGTCCATCATAATATACTTTATTGTTTACACAAAAACTATTATCTTTACGAAAAAACTAAAAGACCTAACAAATATTTTACAGAAATCACGCTTTCTACTGCATATTTTGCATAATGAAATTCGTATCTATTAAATTGTTCTAATATAACCATCTTCTTTAAGAGTGTAACTTGGAGGGGTGGGTTTCAAAAGAAAAAGTTAATATGTAAAATGTTTATGATTCAACGTCCCTCATAACATCCGTAAGTTTGTACAGTACCTATATAAAGGGATCTGTGAGGGTGGTGAATGGCGGAGAAGGCAACATTTTGAACTATATGAAGCACAGCAAGATCCATACATTTCTAGAATGGTAAAAACTGAACGGTTCGAGTGGCTGAGGTACGGTGAAAGGAGAAAATAACCTGCGCTAGTGAAATAACTAGCGAAACAAATACCACGTAAGAGAAGATCAGTTAGTAGCCTAAAAAGTAGACATATGGACTTAATAAAAAACAACATAAAACATTCAGGACTAAGGAATTGGAAAACATCAGCAAAGAATAGCAATGGCTAAAGTATCTCGAAATGGTCTGAACTCGTCCTGAGTTGTAGAACAAATGATGATGGCACTTACCAGAACTAATTGTAGAATCATTTCGTTAACATTGTCCAGCAAATGAGAACTGAAAAAGTACCAAAAATACACTGAAAATGTTCACAAATAAAATTGTCTATTCTAAATTCAGCGCTTCAAGTTTCAAATAAGTAAAGTCTACATACTACCCTTTTCCGTGATGTCATAAATAACATAACATAGTGTTGAAAATCTATTTCTAATATTAAAGAAAATTCAAAAAAATCATATTTAGATCATAGACATCAGAAAGAATTTGACACCTCGTCTAGCTAACCTTTAAAGCAAAACATGCTCTAGATAGCGCATTATTCATGCCTAGAAATACTTGACCTATGCCAATTCTCTCTCCTCGCCGAAGAAGTATCTAAAGTTTAAAATAAGATTTTGGGCTTGTCGGATTGTTCGTTATAGTGCAGCATTTTTAGAATGATTTTGTATAAATGTCACATTGGCAGCATTAAAAACAAGATATATTCAAAAATTACAGATTTGTTGTTGCGTTCAGTCCCGTATAGTTAAATAAAGAAGGCAAATTATTACGTTACCGAAAAAGGGTAATGTGTAGAGTTTAAAACCAGCTTGATCCATGTACGTGCTTGCCTTTGATACGGGTTTTAGAAAACCGGCCAATAGAGAAATTCCATTCAAAGGTAATTCGCGTTTGTAGTTAGTGGCGTAACTGTTTCTGCTGGGTGAACGAAGTATAGACGACTTACGTCAGTTGCTACCCTACAATTATATTGCTAAATACACAAAGCTCAGAGCTTTCGTATTACGCATTAAAGAGACTTAAGCATCGTTTTTGTTCAACACCGTGTATGATAGTTACATTAATTAGTTTCTGTAAAGAAGGAGAAGTATTCCTAAAAACAAGATGCTACTAACGGAAGTTACTACAACAAAATAATTTTTTAAATAATTAATATTGGTTATTGACTGCTTAAATAAATAGATGGCTTTTAAGTTTAACTGACATTGGACTAATCATATGTCAGATAATTCCCGACTAGCACAAGTTGTCAACGACATTGATAATTACAACAGTGGCATTCTCGGCCTTAGTGAAACATGATGGTGGGGGGTAGAAAAACATCATACACATCTAGACAACTGATTCTCTACTCCAACAATCATATTGCCGTCAGCAAGAAATAGAAGAAATTACTGCTGGATGTTCGAAGCTACAGGGGAGCTACTATAGGTAGCAACCATCATCTTGTAATTGATTAAATAAAATTCAGAATAGCCACAAATCGAAATAAAACTATAGGGTCTTGCAGCATTAACACTAACCGCTTAATAGACCTTCTAAATCACATGCGTTATGAAGAAAAGGTTAAGAGAAAAATTACTCTTGTTCTGTTGACAACGGTTCAGAAAGTTAGCCGAAAATTAATTAAAAGAAAAACTGAATAGCTGGAGATACATGAGCTAACATGAAAACATGAAAAAATATTAAGCGAAAACTAAACAGCACAAACAAGGAGAGCTAAAAAATTAATACAAAAATCTGTAAAAGGCTTTACCCAGAACTTCCCTCGTCGACATTGTGACACTAAATAATTTTAAAAATCAAATTAAGTTAGGAGTAAACATATCTTCACGTTTCTAATAAATTAAATACATTTTCAAATAAAAAAAATGTATCCCGTTGGGGTTTGAACCCGCCGCATCTGCAGAGCGATCGTAACCGCACCCCTGCATAAAGATCGTATCTGCATCGATAAAGCCAACTACGCTACCGAGCCTCTTCGAAATAAGTCCGGCGCGCGCCTCTCTTGAACAGAAGCGTATTATTATTCAAACATCTTTACTCTTTTGTGACATCATCGTGTATCGATTGCTTCTTATTTTCGGCAAATGTATCTAAAGCTTGACCTATGTGAAATTTATTACTTTTATCTATTTGTATGAAATTGTACCGGATTCATGCGAGGTATATATTGTTATGGTGCATGAGGCAGTGTAATCAAATACAATAAAGAAATATTTAAAACGAATAAATTTGGAAGATTGATATAATTAAATCTTGATGGGTGTTAAATTTTAAACATAAAAAAAATTAATTGAGACAATGAGAGTGGAGATTTTGATATTAATTAAATACTAATTTAATGGTTATAGAAAATTTTGATAAAGTTCAAGCCAAGGTTACAATTGACAAATGTATTTGTTAGAATGATAATAATTAATAGCATGTAATAATAGGATTTTTCAAATAAATAAGTGTGCAATAAGAATTGTATCTAACATAAATAAAAATTTTGTTTAAGTTAGTTATATAAACAACTTATAAAAATAGACATGTATTTCCTGAATTAAAGCATTTTGTAAATAAAACTAGAAAGTTATGCCTAAATTTGTATTATTTTGGTAAATACAAATTTAAAAAGGGTCTTAACCAAATCTGCGTGGTGAGATAAAATGAAAATGTTAATTGGAATTTATGGAGGTACATAATCGGTCAAGAGATTATACAAGTACAGTCAATTGGAAATAAACATATAGAAGGTTATATTAATTGAATACATTTGGATTGGAGAGTATACAAGATATTATTGGAGATTCTTACAAGTAACTAATTGATTTGGATAAGTTGTAAGTGTTGCTGTACACATTGGAATAGCTATAAAATGAAACAAGGTTAGATTTGGAACTTCATAAGATTGGAACTTACCAGACGTTGAATGCTTTGATGGTGACGTTTGCAAGGAGGGAGGATTGGATTCTGTAAGCAGTGCGGGTGATATTCTGGATGGATGCAGTCAACGGGTTCACGTGCCATTCTGGGTGCCACTGTTTGAGGAGTGAGCAGTAAGTTTTGCAGTCTGGCGATATTGGGATCCGTTGTTGGTTGGAGTTTGGCAGAAAAAGCAAGAGAAAGTATTAAGGTTTGTGGAAAGAGTTAATGAAAGTTTTTTAAATAACAATTAGTACAAGAAGGTGTTCAAATAGACTTGATTTATTACTTACTTAGGAGAATTGATTAATATGTGTGTTAAGATAATATATAATTGTCAATACCTGGCTTGATGAGTTTTGAAAATTGGTTTGGCAGCAAATGTCATTAACTGTAATATTAAAATTCAATTAATAGAGATCTTGATTTGGCGAATCACCTGAGATAAGGGAACTTGATTTTAAAAAGGAATTATTATTTAATTAGAAAGGGCATTGCATTAATAAAGGGCTAGTTTAAAGTGGTGCATTACATTTCATAAAATATATGGATAGTCCAACTTGTAGCTTATATAGCCATTCCATAATAATATATAATATGTATGCAAAATATCGTCTTCCCCCGACAAATAGTTTTTGAGTTATACTGCCAACAGACAGACAGACAGACAGACAGACAGACACAGACAGACAGACGGAATTAAGAAAACCTCTTTTTCGTTATCTAAGGACTTTGAAACGTGAAGATCTGAAGAAATCTCGGAAGGTGATTTTTTCGTGATTACAATACTTTCTTCGTCTTTCAGACGAGAGAAGTAAAAAAATTAACACCATAGTTAAGAGAGCTATAGGACGCAATAAAAAAACTTGATATAACACTTCTAGTCCATTTACTAAAGGAAAAAAGTTCTAACTTCGTTGACTCAAAACCGATTTTGAACATTTTTTTTTATTATTTCGGAAAAAGTTTATAGAAAAGTTCCCCATAGGTGAGAAGGTGTGCTTTTTATTTTTTCAATTGTTATTAACAAAGAAGTGTTTTTTTAATATATTCTTAATTAAAAAATTTATAACTTCTTTATTTATTTAAACCATTGCCTGATATTTGATAACATAAGGTTTTTGGGTTCACAGATTACGAATCTGGCCTCAAATTTGGTCTAAAAACCAAAATGGCGTCTACAAAATGGCGTCGAAAATCTAATCTCTTCTTTTATTTTTTAAAATTTTTATTAGATGTCTAAGGGTTTTTGGGGTCGCTGATTACGAATTTGACATTAAAACTCAACTAAAATAAAAAATGGCGGATCCAAGATGGCAAAAAAAATTTTTTTTTCTGACTTTATTTCTTACCTAAATAGGGTTTTTTGGGTCGCTGATCTCAAATTTTATGTTAAAATTTATCAAAAATTAAAAATAACGTCTTTAAAGTGGCAAAATAGCTTCTTGTTTGAATCCCGCGCGTTGTCTCATATCTAGGGGTTTTGGACACAGTAATTATAAATATAGCATTAAAAGGTAAATTTTTATTCTGTACGATTATTATTATTATTATTTAATAAACATTATATACAAATAAAATTCTAAATTGTTAAACTAACTCAAATTTAAATAGATTAAATACATTTAAATATAATATACTAATACATATAAATTCCAACGCCTAAAAATGTGTTTTCTACGACCTCTTTGTACAATTTCCAAAAGATATTACTGAATTAAAAGATTTTTCTGTTTGTGACCGACGGAGGAATGTTATTACATAAAAACAAATCGCAACTTGTTCAACAGTAGGGTGCAATTTTAGATATATACAGGGTGCCCGGATTTCGTAGGGACAACATGGGTAACTTTTGTATTTGAAGAGATAGAGAGATGGTTAAATTAGCAAAAAGGTGCAAGTTTGAGAGCTCATTAAGAATCCATCTTCAAATTTTACTTGTCATGGCCCACTTGTCTAAAATTAAAAAAAAAACAAAATCTCCTAATTTCTTTTATATGCCGTAACTTTTTTGTTACTTAAGATATTGAGGTGCGATTTGAACTAATTTGCATGGTAATTTAAATACTTTTATTGGAACTTGATAAAACCAATTTTATTTGTGTTAATTTTTAGTAATCTAACCTAACCTCAAAATTTTAAATTGGTACCCTGCAATTTTTTTGGCCCTTTTAAGAGAGGATTTTTTTCTGAATGCAGTGATGTATTACATGATGTGAAAACTTCTTCAAAATTTTGAAAAACTGAGTTTATTCTTTTTACAGGCAGAAATCACTAGTGCTATGATCACAATAACTTTGTTTTTTGTTTATCACGTTATCTGTGAAATTATGTTTCGAAACAAAAAGCAGGTTTATCATCATACGTGCCTGTCAGTGTAAGTGTTATTACTTCAACTTATAACGGAAAATTTTGAAAATATGATGTATTTTGTGTGTATGTCAAGTGCTACAAGAACGTAGAACTTATACGTCAAACATACGGAACACACTAACACTACTGGAAGGCACGTATGATGATAAGAGTGCTTTTTGTTTCTAAACATAATTTTACAGATAACGTAATAAATAAAAAACAAAATTATTGTGATCATGGCACTAGTGATTTCTGCCTGTAAAAAGAATAAACTCAGTTTTTCAAAATTTTGATGAAGTTTCCATATCATGTAATACATCACTGCATTCAGAAAAAAATCCTCTCTTAAAAGGGCCAAAAAAATTGCAGGGTACCAATTTAAAATTTTGAGGTTAGGTTAGATTACTAAAAATTAACACAAATAAAATTGGTTTTATCAAGTACCAATAAAAGTATTTAAATTACCATTCAAATTAGTTTAAATCGCATCTCAATATCTTAAGTAACAAAAAAGTTACGGCATATAAAAGAAATTAGGAGATTTTGTTTTTTTTTAAATTTTAGACAAGTGGGCCATGACAAGTAAAATTTGAAGATGGATTCTTAATCATCTCTCAAACCTGCACCTTTTTGCTAATTTAACCATCTCTCTATCTCTTCAAATACAAAAGTTACCCATGTTGTCCCTACGAAATCCGGGCACCCTGTATATTAATTTTATTGTTCGTAATTATGGAAAAAAGCAATTGTTTTTGTCGATTATCAGAAACATAGAATAAAATCTGATGAAAGAGACCGACGTCTAAAAACGAAAACTGCACCAGATATTCGATTTGAAAGAGACAGGTCTTTAAAGTTGTACCAAGAAAAATTTCTGGAAAAATCTTTCATGTCGTTTTATTAATTTTTTAAAATAAACTTTAGCTGCAAATAATATCCCCTCTCTCAAGATGAAAGTAATGCGGATCGGTTAATAGTTACAACACCTGTCAATGCATCAAATGAAAACATAGTCGTAGTATCAGAGAATATAGACGTATTACTTATATTAACAGCTTCAGTTTCTCCTGATAAAGATATACATATATTTTTTAAAACCTGCCAAAAATAAAGAAAATAAAAAAATATCTTCTTCTAAAAGCCTTCAATTTGCGCATCCCAAGTGTAGTGAGCATGTATTTTCTGTACATGCTTTAACTGGATGTGACACAACTTCAGCATGTTAAAACAGAGGAAAGAATCTTCTTCTTGTTCAGGTGCTTATCCGAGTTTGTATGTTTTCGTTCAACACGGTCATCTTCACTTTATTGGTTGCAATTCTAGATAACTCGTTGGATGATTTCCCATACCAAGCCCTTAGGTTTTGCAACCAAGATAATATTCTTCTGCGTCCTGTTCCACGTTTGCCATATATCTTGCCTTGTATAATAGATTGTAGTAAAACGCACTTATTCTCATTCCTCATTATATGTCCGAGGTATTGCGTACCTTGATGTTATCCATGACCTCTTTATTTTTTTTATTCTGTACAGAACGTTAATATTTATTACACGGTCTTTCCATAATATCCACAATATTTTTCGGTATAACCACATTTCAAAGGCTTCGATTTTTTTTGTGATTGTTTTGTTAAGTGTCCAGGACTCGACCCCATAGAGTAAGATGGGAAAAATGTAGTATCTTAGCATGCGAGTTTTGGTGCAAGGTGCAGATCATGGCTTTTGAATATAGTTTAATATATTGAAGATAAATTTATATAAGGATGAGGAAGACGAATAGGACCGGCACCTTATTAAAGATCCACATGCATAAGTCCTAGTAAATGAAGCAATGGATATGTTCACGAAAGAATAAATTTGCCAAAATATTTGAAAATAGCAGTGGTTTATAACAGACTGCTAAAATTTATATAAAAAAATGCTGGTATAAAATGTATGCTTGCAATGTATGGTGCGAAGAAAAGTAACTGCTTAAACTCTTACAGGAATGTTTAATTGATTGAACGTTATTGATTATTCATATACCGCAAGGTAAATGAGGTTACAGACAATACGATACATATGTTTTTTAAATAAAAACATTTTGAATTTTAGGCTTGACTCTTTTATTAAGGCGTCTAATAAAAAAAATATTAATTTAGCATCATTGTGCCCTACGATGGATTCAGCAGAACAACATTTAAAGGGCGTGTATTTGCAAACACAGTTGTGCCTGGGAAACCAAGATATTTCAACGGAAGATTGGGGTTGGAAATATGATACAGGAAAGTGTTTTCCAATCCTAATGACACAAGAAGCTGCTCCACAAAACATCTTAAAAATTACTTTTTTTGCAACTACAAAACTAGTTGCGGGCCAGTTTGAGGGTGTAGGAAAGGTAGCCTTTAGGCTCGGAGACTTGCGATGAATGTAACGGAAATAGTTACCTTAATTCACGACCGGCAGTGTCAATGGAAGAAGTAGAGGAAGAAGAAACTTAAGCTAAATAATTTTTTCCTTGTTTTTAAATGTATCTTGGGTTAATTTTAATAAATCAATTAAAATATAATATTTTTAATACTCATTTAACTCTTCTATCATTTGTTTCCACCATTTTTCAGACACCGGTTTCCATTTTTGATAAATTTTAACATAAAATTTGGGATGAGCGACTCAACAAACCCCTAGGTATAGGTGTCAGAAATTAAAAAAAAAAACCTTTCCGCCATTTTGGATCCGCCATTTTTTATTTTAGTTGAGTTTTAATGTCAAATTCCTAATCAGCGACCCCAACACCCCACAGACATCTAATAAAAATTTAAAAAAAAATAGAAAATTAGACCTTCGACGCCATTTTGTTTTTAGACCCATTTGGAGGCCAAATTCGTAATCTGCGACCCCAAAAACCTTATGTTGTCAAATTTCAGGCAATTGTTTAAATAAATAAAATAGTTAGAATTTTTTTTAATTAAGGTTATATTAAAAACATTTATTTGTTTATAACAATTGAAAAAATAAAAAGCACACTTTCCCACGTATGGGGAACTTTTCTATAAACTTTTTCCGAAATAATAAAAAAAAATGTTCAAAATCGGTTTTGAGTCAACGAAGTTAGAACTTTGGCGAATTTTTAGCGTTTAGAAAATGGACTATTCGCCCATCTAGCACAAGTAGCAGTAGAATTAAACAACGCAGAATTAAACAACGCAGAATAAATCTACGAAATAACCAAGCGTTCATATGAAAGCTTCACAAGAGAACCAGAAACAGCTAAAAGTGCAGAAGGATAAAACCTTACATCACTATCACAGCAATAATTGTCAATTTGGAAAGAACACTTTGTTAGCACCCTCGGTGTGCCATCACGCTATCGAGCTGCACACCTACATCTAAGAATTTCTAAACAAGAATCCCAATGTCGATTACATGAAGAGATAAATTAACCAGTTAATACTTCAAAAGCAGCTGGACCAAATAATATACCACCTGAACTCTGAACTTTAAAAAATTAAGCAGACGCAGATAGGCATTAGACTTCTATCAGATTAGAGATCTTAGACTATGCCGATGATATAAAAGACGGCATTATGGAAAAGGTCAGGTGACCTAGCGGACCACTCTACCTGCACACTTTATTCACGGCTATAGATATCTGGATTATATTAATTAAGAATGGGTGGTATTTAACAGTCTACCAAATTTACCCAATCTTTTCAAAAAAATACTTTTGTTTCCCAAAAATATTAAATGCTCACCAAAATTAAGAAAATGCATAATCTTAGAGCGACAACTAAATATTGACATCATGCTAGTCTCTTATATTATTTGTTCCTAAAAATAACTTTCGTTGGCTAAAAATGCTAAATGTTCACCAAATTTTATTTCGAATTTAATTCTAACATGATACCCAGATATTTAATTTTCGTCAGTGTCTTATATTGTTTAGCAGTTAAAAAAACTATTTGTTTAGCAGAAATACACAATGTTTACTATATTTTATAACACATTCAATTTCAAAAGCATACCCAGATTTATAATTCTTGCGTAAGTCTAAATATCACTTATAAGAAAAATGTATCATGTTTTATTAGGTATTGTTTATAAGTAGCGACATAGAAATAAGTCTGCAGAATTCTTGGAAATAAATCAATACATATATATATATAAAAATCTACCACAAAATTCACAAAACAAAAATGAAAATGAAACTCGCTGAACTCGCTAATAGCAGGCAGCGGGCAGAACAACGTCTGTCGGGTCCCCCAAAATTTCACGCCCGCCCCCCACCACCCCCCAATATTTTTTAAAATGAAAAAAATCGAAAATTCGAATATCGAAAAAACGTTTGCTGAACCCACTGATAGCAGGCAGCGGGCAGGACAACGTCTGTTGGGTCCGCTAGTATATATATATAAAAATCTAACACAAATTTCACAAAACAAAATTGAAAATTAAACTTATTACGTTTTTTCATACCGCAATACACTGGTTACACTCGCTGTAAAAGCTACCAAGCACAGTGTGCGGCTGGAAGCTGAAGCCTTCAAGAAGTTTGTCTGGAAGCGACAAGGAGAGATGCGAGAGCTTATTTCATTTTTGGAGTAACAGAATAATTATTTAACGCACAAGTAGTTTTTCGAGAAAGACTAAATATAAATGGATAGCGCGAATATTTATTATGTACAGCACGGGTGCGTAACTTTAGCGTTCTAAATTTGGTGAACATTTAGTAAAATCGATAGACATATAGAATTTAAAATGTAAGCAACGGTAAAACAGTACGCAACATAGCTATTTTAGTGGTGCTGTTCTCATTTTCCGAAGTATAATCATTTGGGTTACATTAAGATTTTTTGATGTTTATTACATTTTTTGGTGGACAGCGCTAGGGATGTATGGTTTAATTTGGTGTACATTATATTTGATCCTATTAAGAATTGTGTGCTGCTGCGCCTTTATGTGGGTACCAGCCATCTCTGTCGATACTTATAATATTTCCATCAATAAAAAGCGACACTACTGTAGCAGCATTTGCAAATAACTCACGGAATTCGCAGTAGCTCGAAGGATGTCGGCATTTGGGACTGTTCAGTGTCTGGAAAGTCTGGAAAACCAAACAGTTAAAAGCTTGCCAAACTTTGTTAACAAAGTTGATTTACTTCATATTTTGTTTAATTACGCAATTAGGCATAATGGTTACCACTTTGGAAAACAACAAACTAAACAAATCAGTAAGTTATCTCTATTACAATAAATGGAGTTAATAGCAAAGCTATTCCAACAGAAATTCAAACGTAAAGTAAGCTCATGCTAGATACATTATCACCATCAGCTAACGATGTACGAAAACGCTACACGTGGACATCATCAAATATATTCACACAATCCAGATATTACTTACCTTCTGGCCTAGAAGCGAACCTTAATAATAACTAGACCGATAGCGTAGGCGACGCAACAAGTTCTCCAACAACAAAGCCAAAAATGCCATCTATTTATCTCCACAACACAATAAACCACACATTTCAAAGCCCAAACGGCAAACCGCGTAGTAATAAAAAACGTACCGATATTACTATCAGAGCAAGAAATTCAAAACTAACTTAAATCCCTGCCAGTTAACAAAGTAACGCGACTTTCAACTAAGAACAAACAAACTACTATCACGGTTGAATTAACTTCAACGACGATACCGAAAAAACTCTCTCTGAAAATTCAGTTGTCATAGGAGAGTTAAGAACAAAATCAACCATTACCCCTCAATGCTATCGATGCCAGAGGTATGGGCACACCGAAAATTATTGAACGCTGCACCTCCGATGCGCGAAATGCCCAGGAAATCATCGGTATCAACAATTTACAACCCAAGGAACCACCTACATGCATCAAGTACGGTGAACCGCATGCAGCAAGCTGTTGCGGTTGCAGTTATTACATTGAATTGATATAGAAAAGTGCAGATAACCAGGCGAACACGGAAGAAATTATTTTGTCAATCAAACACATTTATATGCAGCTACAGCTAAAAATCTCTCAACTCCCAACCCTAACGCTCTCAACTCAAACCAGCCAACCCTCTCCTCCGAGACACGCATCAAGTAATTTAATTGAAATTACTGTTGACTTCTCGTTACTCACGACCTCCCGAATGCTAAACAGGCGCGTTACCGCCAACCTACAGAGCTCGGTGGATTCCCAAAGCCAGGTAAAGGCTAAAAAAGGATTGATAATTACAGATCAGTAATTTTACTAACATCTCTGTCAAAACTCCTCAAGAAAATCATTTTCTCTCGTCTAATCAAAGAAATAACACCCTGACGCCATTCCAATTTTGCTTTAGGAAAACGTATTTAACCCTTCATCAACTCCAGGGACTCTCAGAAAAAATTGAGGGATTTTAGAGTAAGTGTTAAACAGCAGCCGTGTTCCTGAATGTACCCCAGGCACTTAACAAAGTTTGGGTCGCAGGCTTGAAAACAAACTACTCAATCTCAACGTGCCAAAGCAGCTAAAGACAATTATCTTATTTTTTCTCGACAACAGAACATTTGCAGTGAGGATAACCTCTACAATATCTGAAATAAAAGCCATCTAAGCAGGAGCACCACAGGGGAGCGTGCTCGGGCCTTTAGTATTTAACATATATACTATTGTGTAATGTAATACACCACGTTGGCCGACTTTATTATTATGTAATGGCTATATAAACTCCACTTAAAGCTAGCCCTATATTATGTAATAATACTAGCTCCTATTACTACTGCATAACATTTATTATGTATTTGATATTTTACTTAAAACTTGCCCTTTATTAATGAAATGCCCTTTCTAATTAAATAATAATTTCTTTCAAATCAAGTTCTCTTATCTCAGGTGGTTCGCCAAATCAAGATCTCTATTAATTGAATTTTAATATTGTAGTTAATGACATTTGCTGTCAAACCGATTTTCAAACCTCATCAAGCCAAGTATTGACAATTGTATATTACCTTGACACACATATTAATCAATTCACCTATGTAAGCACTATATCAAGTCCAATTTAATATTTTCTTTTACTGATTGTTATTTCAAATACTTTCATAAACTTGTTACACAAACCTTAATAACTTCTTTTGCTTTTTACTGCCAAAATCCAACCAAGAATGGATCCTGATGTCAACCGTCTGTAACACCTACTGCTCACTCTTCAAATGGTAACGCCTATGCTGATCAGCAAACCCTAGAACTGCATCCGTCTCGTCAACAACCCCTTTTGCTCTTAGAATCCAATCCTTCTTCCTTTCAAATGTCACCACCACACCGATTAGCTCCTGGTAAGTTCCAATATTATGATGTTCCAAATATAACCTTGGTCCTTTTACAGATAGTCCGACGACTATAGTAATATCCTCCAAAGTATCCAAATCAAATAGTTACTTGTAAGCACTTCCAATAATCTCCCGTATGCAGGAACAAATCCAAATATCTTCAAATAATATAACCATAGGTATTTGTCTATTTCCAATTAACTGTATTTGTATAATCTCTTGAATGATTATATTCTTCCAATAACTTCAATTAATATTTTTAATATACCACACCACGTAGATCTATTTAAGGCCCTTTTAAATTTGTATAAACCAAATAACAATACAAATTTAAGGCATTAATTTCTGTTTTTTATTGATCAAAAAATTTTTAATTTTCCATATACATGTCTGCTTTTACATGAGTTGTTTTGTAACTAATTAAACAAATTTTTTATCCATGTTAGATACAATTCTTATTGCACACTTATTTATTTTAAATATCCTATTATTACATGCTCTTAATTCTTATCATTCTAACAAATACATTTGTCAATTGTAACCTTGGCTTGAACTTTATTAAAATTTTCTGTAACCATTAAATTAGTATATTGAATTAATATCAAAATCTCCTCTATCATTGTCTCAATTAAATGTATTTATAATACTTAAAATTTGACACCAATCAAGATTTAATTATAGCAATCTTCCAAATTTATTCGTTTTAAATATTTCTTTATTGTAATTGATTACACTGCCTCATGTATCATAACAATACATTGGATATTCTAACAATAATTAATGCAACCGTAGCGACTGTCGCAAACCACACAGCGATCTTAGTAGAATACAACTAACTCATCGAAGCCATTGCAGAATTAAAAATTACAGGATAACAAATATGTCAATGGTTCAACAAATGGCACATTCAAATACAAGCCAACAAAATGCCAAACCATTTTTTCTCTCAAAAGAATCCGTAATTCACCTAACATAGAAATAAATAACATCATTAACTGAAATCACAATGACGCAGCAGTGAAATATCTGTGTTGCTGGACACTAGACTTCTCTGAAAACTTCATGTTAATCGGAAAGTAAACCAAAACTATGCAATATTAGCACAACTGTATACTCTAATATACAGGAAACCACCGCCCGTCCATCGTACCCTGTCTTCCATTTAAGCTGTATCCACCATTTTTCACAATTGAATATTCAATGGGTGAACACCTTTATCGCATAAAAATTGAATAATGGCAGGCTGATCTTGCTTACACAGGTGTTCGATACAAACGACATTTTGTAAGCAACATTTTTAAACACGATATGCTATTTAAACGACTGCAAGCTACCAGGGTGTTGGCAACAAGCGCTGCTAATATTTTTAAAATCTATAACAATGATTGCATTCGAAAGCTAAGAGTCATTTTATTAGGGATTGAACAAGCTCTGTAATGAGTGATCGAAAATATTTCTCATTGAATTATGCCTTGGAATTTGAACCTGTGTCTTCACTGTTATATTATTTAATTTATTTTTTGTTTTACAAAAATCATAGGTCACTTTTCTATCGCTCTAAAATAAGCTATTAGTATTTTAACTAATGTATGTAGTTTTATACAAAAGTGAAACTGTCAAAGTAGCTATTTAAAGGAACTGTATAATTCTACATTATACAGCAAATTTCTAGTGAACTCACGTGTTGCGATGACTAATTTCCTAAAAATATTCGAAATAGTCATGCATTGCAGTCAGTTATAAAGGCTGAGAGGAAGTACAAATATGAAAATAATAAGCAACTAAAATATTCATTTTCCATCCCATGATATTGCATGTCGTGGTCAATTAGTTAGATTCGCGGAACCTTGCTACACTTTCCACCATTGTAGTACGATTATATCGTGAGTAAGGAACTCTTCCACACGATGTTTCTACAAAGAACGGCCTTAAAGGTACCCCACTTACCTGTTGTTGCAAGAAACACACATTCACGGAGCAGGCAGGCATGTGAGTGCTATTAATAGGGCACGCGGCCCATTGTTCTTGTTCACTATAATTAATGAATAATGTTAATCGCGTTTCCTCCAATTTCGTTAAATTTATAAGTGGGCTCATTAAAGCGTGTTCAGCACGAACTAGAGCTGCTAATGAATCGAATAATGATACGCAATAGGCTGAGCTGAATTCGGGAATTTTGATTCAATGGATTTTTGGAAATTGCCAAATGTATTTAGCTCTGCCAGCTCAATTATTTGCGCCTAGAGTGAAAAGTTTCGGGCGGCATGTTATTATAAGGGCATTATTTAACCCCATCGTCATTCAGGCGCAAGAAATTAGTCCTTTTTCTCGGGCTGCTGGCTCCATTAAGTGATTTTGCTGGGCTTAGGTCCCGGCTTACGCATTTGGTTTATAATTTCGCAAGGTAAAACGGGTGCTGCTGAGGTAAAAGTTTCATTTTCTGGAGAAGAGGCAAGGCATTTTTATTATAACATATTTCGACTAACCATTAGAAC